>JARZZO010000004.1:22778192-23134186 GCA_030544215.1 Zantedeschia hybrid cultivar | reverse complement strand
CCAAGGTCTCCGCCATCGTCGCCCAACTCCCAATCTTCTTGTTGGTTCTCCTCCCCTCCGTCCGATCGTTGCCTGCTGCAGCGGAAGCACATCACGTTCGCCCGTCCCTGAGCTTTCTTCTCACCCAGTCAAAGAAGGCACGGCTACACATTGAGGCTCCTCTCTGTGAGCTCTTCCCAACAGCGGTAGCTCCAAATTTTGTAGTGTGTGGGCGCATCAACATCGCATCATCTTCCTCTGTCGTCTCGCCTTGTTAAAGAGAGGTTTCCCCTCCCCTTCCAAGCCTACAATGATGCAACGTACACGACCTCTTCCAACATCAGGCGCTGGTGCTTCCCGCTGTGGATCCTTCTCCAACCACTGTCTTCCTGCCGATCTTCCTTCCCCTGCGGTGACCGTGTCTTCGTCATCCTCCAACGCGGAGCCCAGCCGTGCCGAGAACCTACGGTTAGAGCATTTTACCCATTTTCCCCAACTTTCGCCGGCTACAGGAAGAGCATTTTACCCATTTCGAATGTAATTTTTCTCCTGAATTAGATGATGCACTCCTAACATTGGTGACAACCCATTCCTAACATTTCCTCCTTACCCTGCCTCAAACAAATGAAGCAAATTGGTTGCAGCTGTGTGCGTCATGTGCAGAGCTTGTCATCCGAAGCTGTTTATTGCATGCATCTTACCCAAGATAAGCCTATCCAAATTTTTAACACTTTACATACACAATAGGTTTTATTTTATGATCAGCCTGTCTTTTGCACCAAATCTCCCAAAACCAGCAAAGCCAACTTTCTTTCATGATCACCCTACAACACTCGGCAAAGCATATATCATATAATTTTCCATCATCCTCCCTTTTTCTTAGCTCTTAGTTTACCTGTGACTTGTTTATGCTCTGGTATGTTTTTTTCTTTTTTCTGTTTTTGGTTATTTATCATGTAGACATTCTCCTTCTATTGATTCAATTTTTTCGGATTTATGTGATAGTTGTCAGGGCTGCTTAATAGTCAGGCATGTACATCTTATTATCCTCTTTGTATAGTTAGTTTACAGCTGATCATGATCAGAAAAAGAAAAGGTTCTACATTTGATTCTGGTAGGGTCACATAGAAATTTATTTTTTTAATGGAGAGATTTTAAATATTTTTTCGAATGAGTAATACTTGCTCTTGCTGACTTGTTTGTGCAATCTAATTTTTTTTATTTTTATAACTTTTTTAAAACTCAGACCCATTAACGGCCGATACGTCTATACTATCCGATCTCTGATCAGAAAACATCCAAAAAACTGAAAAAATAAAAAAACGAATCCCTTTTAATTGGACTCACTCCTCAGCAAGTATTACTCTTCTCTAGAATTTGGGGAAGGATATATTGGGGTTTCCAGAAGTCCAATGCCATCGGATTGATGGGACAATCAAAATTTGGACCCATAATTAGAAGTTTGTTGTTTTGTGGGTCTGTCATGCAGGGTATTCCGTCTTTGGACTGAAAACTCAATGTGAGGTGCACATTTGAAGCCAAGTCTAATAATAATTTAAATTTATTTAGAATTTTTAATATTGTTCAATCAAAGATCAAGTTGTATAGACATATAGGACATGCTCTGGTATGTTTTTTTTTTTTTTTTTTTTTTTCCTGTTTTTGGTTATTTATCATATAGACAATCTGCTTCTGTTTATTCATTTTTTTCTGATTTATGTGATATCAGGCCTGGTTAATGTGATGTTGTATGCTTGGCCCTTAGTTTACCTGTCAAATTATGGTCTGGCCTGTTTCTTTCCTTTTTCTCTCTTCCCATGGTCTGGTATGTATCTCTTCTTGCCTTTACATTCATGCTTGTTGAGAAGTTGTAATCATCTGTAAACCATATAGCTGAAGGTGTATACCTTGTCATCCGAAGTTGTTTGTTTGACATTTTATTATGTGCATCAAAACATATCTCACTCATGTGCCTACAAATATTTGACTTGTGCCAGTGTTTTATGGGCTGATTAGCCTGTCTTTTGCACCAAATCTCCTAAAACCCACTGTCTGTCATGATCACCCTACAACACTCCGCAAACCCACTGTATACCTTGTCATCCGAAGCTGTGTATTTGAGATTTTGGGGAGCTTTTGGCTGCTGAGACAAAATTTTTTCTGTCTGGGAAAACCCTGTTTGCCTGCCTAGGTTTGAATTGGACACAGCCACAATCTCTGATTTCTCTCCTTTCTACTTGGGATGACCTATACAATTCCATAACAGAGAAAGAAATTTGGACCATGCTTCTAGGAGCTTTTCTTTGTAAATTTGGAAGGAGAGGAACTGTAAGGACTGAGGTTTCGGGTTCGGTTTTCGGTTCGGTTTCGGGCCGGATCCCCTGGGTCGGACCTTGTGGGGTCTGGAGAATTTCCTCTGAATGGCGTCGGAGGATCACGACGCCTTTCAAACGGCGTCTGGATAGGTGGACGCCATTTAGGCGAATTTCTGTTGTGCCACGTGGGTGCCACGTGGGGGGGGTTTCGGGCCGCGAGAGTACGGCCCCTGTCTTGTCGTCTGAACGGCGTCCATGATGGACGACGCGATTCAGACTGCCACCCTGCGATGTCAGTGTACGGTGCCTGACATGTCAGCTGAACGGCGTCCATGGTGGTCGACGTGTTTCAGACAGCTGTCAGTACGGCACGTCCTGTCATCTGATAGGCGTCCGTCTTGCTCGACGCGTTTTAGGTAGTTTCTGATGACCCCCGCGAGCTCTCCTTTCTTTCCCTCATTTCTCATCTCTCACTCTCTCTCCCCTCCCTCTCCGCCTCCTCCGACCCCCTCTCTTCCCCTTTCCCTTCCTCTTCTTCCTCTTCCACCACTCCAACGCCTCCCTACCTCTCACCTCTGCCACCACCACTTCCTTCGCGGCGTTCCATTCTTCGGACGGCGGCCGACGTTCCGGCGGAGTGGCGACGTTCTCGGGGGTACCGGCGGCGGTCTGCGGCGCGGCGGTTGGGCGACACGGAGCCAGGAGGAGTTCAAGTATCCGGTAGGGGGACGAACCTTGTATATGTTGCTCGTGCTTTCCTAGGCGTGGTTTGATGTGTTTTGGGCCAGATTGAGCATGTTTAGGGGGTATTCTTGTGGGCTTGGTCGCGTTTGTGAATGTGGTTTTGTAGCATGTTGTGGTGGATCTACTTCTCTTCCTCCCCCTTCCGTTTTGGGGCTTTTTCGGGGTATTTTGGGTTAAGGGAGAAACCCTCGGTTCGAGCCAGAGAACCAGGTTTCTGGCGCTAAACGGCGTCGTGCCTGGTCGACGCCTTTTAGAAGGACGTCGGGACAGTACGACGCGTTTTAGCGCAGAAACCTCCCCTGTTCGAGGTTTGTCAGGCTAGGGGTTCTGGCGCTAAATGACGTCATGGGTGGTCGACGCCTTTTAGAAGGACGTCGAGCCACCATGACGCCATTTAGGCAGGAAATTACCCCGACTGAGGGTCCGTCAGCTCGGGATTCTGGGACTAAAAGACGTCATGGTCGGGCGACGCGATTCGAATGGCGTCGGGCGACCATGACGCCTTTTAAGGCAGAAATCCCCTGGGTACTGTTTTCCCGAAATTCTGGATTTATCTGTTGAATGGCGTCGAAGGATGTCGACGCGTTTTTAAAAGGCGACCGCTGGTGTCGACGCCTTTTAGGCCAGATTTCCGTGGCCTCTGTTTTATGAACCAGTTTAGGGAGCTTGAATGGCGTCGGCCTTGGGCGACGCGATTCAAGACAGAACAACACTAATTCATGCCAGTAAAATGTATTCATACTGCTAGATAGTTGGTTAGTGCATGCTTTAGTATACATGGATTCTTCGTGACCAGATGGCACTGCATTGTGTGTAGTGCGATCGCGGGCTTTTCACGTGACCGGATCGTACCGTGCTGGGTTTTGGTGTTTTGAGTTACTGTGGACCTGGAGTGACATTGTAGCACTTTATCACCCTGTGCTGGTGGGGGCGTGAGCACAGCGTCGGTGGGGGCGTGGGCGGGGTGACGCCTAGTGAGAGAGGGTCACCTGGTGAACCCCGGGGTCAGCTAGTACCGGTGTCGGAGTGGTACATTCGGAGAGTCACTCGTGCTGAGGGAAGGAGTAACCACCTGAGCCTGTTTGGCCGGAGTAGCTAGCGTGCTATCCGAGGGGTTACTGTTTGGTCTCAGCGGGTCGGTGTTTCCTACTTGTGCTTGTGTGGACGGTGTTTTCCCACTTACGGCTGTGTGGTTGGTGTTTCCCACTTGTGGAGGAGTGGTTGACGTGTTTTGCCGAGACGGGAGTTGTAGGCTCCCTGATAGTATGACTTTAGAATTATGCATGTTACATTCCGAAGGCACTTGGTTCATATCGAGGTTTTAGAAGTAGTGTGTGACAGCTTTACTTGCCCTATTACCTGTATCTTTGTTACTGCACTTGTGGGTGTGTGTGTGGGAGGTAGGGGATCGGATGATCCCTACTGAGCCCAATTTTGGTGTGGCTCACTCCCTGCGTTTTCAGGTGTAGACCTTGTGGCGTGTGGCGGCGCGTGGCGTTCTCCTTGGTGTGCGGACCAGCAGCTATCTCAGTTCCCGGGGTATGCCCCGATGTTGTTGTACTTTATTTCTGCCTGTACTTAATTAAATTGTTGGACATGTAATTATTGTTGGACTGTGTACGGACATTGTTACTTTACTTCCTGCGCACTGTACTCCTTGTAGTCCGTATGAATGTTATATTTAATCTTGTTTAACGCTTACTCCTCCAGATGTGCGAATAAGATCCTGGTATGAACCTACAGATAATGGGCCGACATCCATTTAGTGACCGGGTCTCCGGTCATAGGATGGCAGGTCGTTACAGTTGGTATCAGAGCCTAGTCTGGTCGAGTAAGTGGTAAACTGGGTTAGATATCGTAGTCCAACAATAAGTACGAGTCTGTACAGGCGATGGCTGCTGGTGTAGAGTGATAGGTTTTGACGTGTTTGTGTCGACTTTCGTGTTCGTGAGGTAGTGATGGCGCCGAGGAAGAGAGTTTCGTTGGCTCGTGGTTCGAGATCAGACGATGGTAGTTCGGGGGCAGAAGGACATAATGTGGATCGTTTCGTGGAGGCTATGATTGGAGCTATGGGTAGATACCAGCAGGGAGACGGTAGCGAGGGATCCAATTCCCGAGGTGACCGGTTTACGGTGTTAGAGCGGTTTTTGAGGTTGGAGACCCCTTCTTTCACAGGTCGACCAGTCTCAGACGAGGCAGCTCGTTGGATTAAGGAGATGGAGAAGGCGTTTGACGTTCTTGAATGTGCTGAGAATGACAAGACCTTGTTGGCAACCTATTTGTTGAAGGATAATGCATATGAATAGTGGGTTACCCTCAAGACAAGGATGTTTGCAAATAGATCTTTGAGAGAGATCCCTTGGGAGGCATTTGTGAGAGAGTTTAGTGGACAGTACTTTCCGAGGCACGTCCAGGAGGCCAAGGAAAGAGAGTTTATGGAATTGGTGCAGAATGACATGTCAGTTCTAGACTATCATGCAAGGTTTGTGGCTCTTGGAGGATTCGTTCCACACTTATATGAGCATGAGAGATATAGAACTGAGAGATTTGTAGATGGACTCCGATATGATTTAAGGACAATGGTGGCACCTCAGGGTTGTAGAGATCTGGCGTCAGCGGTTCGATGCGCGGCAGCGGTGGAGACTCAATTTCAGCAAATGGCGAAAGAGTTGGAGCGATCGGTACGAGGGAAGCAGCAAGGCAAGAGCAAGTCAACGGTCCCTTCGTCAGGCGGTTCGAGTTCCTTTGAGTTCGGGTCCCAAGGAACGTCACGTGATGAAGATGAGGACGGTTCGGCCCAACAAATGCAGACTGAGGCTAGCAGGCAGCAGGGAAAGAGTCACGATGCGGCAGATTATTGTCCCCGTTGTAGTAGGTATCACGGCAACCGGATGTGTCCATTGGTTGCTGGTAGCTGTTTTGGCTGTGGCAGGAGAGGACATCTCGCGAGGAACTGTCCTCAGAAGAATAAGACGAGTCAGGGGCCGAGTGGTCAGTAGGAGCCCGGTACCTTGTGTAGTGTTGTGTGTCCTTCTTGTGGAGATCCGAGGTGCGGGGTTAGATGAACACTCTTATCTTGTCTTATGAGGTAGTGGTTGTGAACTCTTGTGGCACTCTTTATGTATTTTGGGTCGTGGTGGTGATTTGGTATTGTAATATGTGCTTTGTAAGGTTATTATATAATGATGTTGGCATGTCAATTTTGGTGGAATCATGGCACATAATTAGTTTAATATTGATTTGATTGATGGATTGTGCGTGGGGAGCCCATGTAAGGGTGTGATCGTTGAGGGCGTTAGCAGGATTTTACCGATGGTTGGTCCAGGAGTTTTCTTCGATAGCAACCCCTCTTATTGAGGTTGACGCATAGGGGAGTTCGTCTCATGTGGATCGAGGTGTGTGAGCGGAGTTTCATTAAGTTGAAGACTCGCCTCGCTTGGGCTCCAGTGTTGGTACTTTTATCAGGTTCCGGTGGGTTCGTGGGGTATTTAGTTGCATCACATCAAGGTTTGGGGGCATTTCTGATGCGACTTGGTAAGATTGTGGCCTATAGGTAGTTGAAGAAGTTTGAGGAGAACTTTCCATCTATGACTTAGAGTTGGCAACTGTGGCATTTGCACCACAGATCTAGAGGCATTGTTTGTATGGGGATTATTTGAGCAATTGTGGAATCTCCCTTTCGGATTCCACGTGAGGCTGATGGAGTCAGGTTGGCCAGCAGTGGACCATACCGTAATTAAGACTTAGAGAATAGATGCAGAGTTACCGCAGATTATCCAGAGTTCAGAGGTGGAATTGTGGGGTAGTAGTACTGTCAGGTTAGAGGTAGACGTTGTGATTTGACCGTGAAGGACGTGCGCGGGTGTCCCTTTTTGAGGCACACTGTTCTAGAATAAATGATGCTTCCCGGATCGAGTAAGGCGTATCATTGTTGAGGTGGCCTAATGAGAAGGAGGACAGGGGTGATTCTGTGATTGAATGTTTGAATTGTTAGCAGGTTATGGTAGAATATCAGAGTGGCGCAGCGGTAGCGTGGTTGCAGTCCTTGTCGATCCCGGTGTGGAGACGGGAGCTTGTGACTTGAGGCATGTATTAGGATTGTTTTATTCCCTGGTGGAGGGAGCGTGATCTGGATTACCATTGAACTACTGACTACGTCAGCACACTTCCTGGCTATCAGGAAGGACTGGTCAGTCGGTAGGTTGGCTGTGTTGTTTGTAAGTCGGATCGTCTCTTTCTGCTCGATGTGCCCTTATCCATCGTGTCGGATCGGGCTTTAAGATTTACTTCTTAATTGTGGGGAGAGTCTTTGGAAGACTTTGAGTACGCGGTTAGCCTTCAGCCCGGCCTATCGTCCCGAGGCTGATGGGCGGTCAGAAAGGGACCATTCGGATTTTAGAGGTTTTGCTCGTGGCATGTTGCCTAGACTGAGGAGGTTCTTGGGAGCAGCATTGGTTTTCCGTGGGGTCTTGTGTACCATAGCAGTTACCACTCTAGCCTTGGCTTGGCGCCTTGTGAGGCATTGGTCAGATGGCTGTGTCGATCCCTTGTGATCTAATCTGAGATTGGCAAGAGATAGTTAGCAGAATCAGGGTTGGTATAGCAGGGTGCTTGGGTTGCCTGAGTTGTGCTATCATCGGTAAGAGACCGATTGAGTTTGAAGTTGGAGACCTCATGTTTTTTCCAAGTCTCGCCCTCCATGGGTGTGAAGAGATTTGAGAAGCAGGGTAAGCTGAGTCCGTGCCGTGCTGAGCCTCTTCCCGTTCTTGCTCGAGTTGAGGAAGATTACCAGCCAGCCTTACCGTTCCGTCTTGCGGGTGTGCTCGATGCGTTTCGAGTTCCGTTGCAGAAGAGCGTTCCGGTTTTGCCCCAGGTGTTGGAACCTTCAGGACTTGAGGTCGCTGAGGACTTGTCCTTTCCTGAGTGTCTAGTGCGTTTTGAGAATCACTAGTGACAGGTCCTTCGGAGCAAGGTTGCATCTGTGGACTGAGTATTTTGACAGTATCGCTCCGGGAGCGAGGCGACCTGGGGGCGTGTGATTGAGATGTTGGGTAGCAGTTCCTTATCCTTTTTGGTAAGCTCCCATGCGAGTTGGTAGTAGAGGCGTTTTCACCCGCGTTACTGGTAGCAGGCAATTTCGGGGACGAAATTCTTTTAAGGGGGGGAGAATGTAAGGACTGAGGTTTCGGGTTCGGTTTTCGGTTCGGTTTCGGACCGGATCCCCTGGGTCGGACCTTGTGGGGTATGGAGAATTTCCTCTGAATGGCGTCGGAGGATCACGACGCCTTTCAAACGGCGTCTGGATAGGTGGACACCATTTAGGCGAATTTCTGTTGTGCCACGTGGGTGCCACGTGGGGGGGGTTTCGGGCCGCGAGAGTACGGCCCCTGTCTTGTCGTCTGAACGGCGTCCATGATGGACGACGCGATTCAGACTGCCACCCTGCGATGTCAGTGTACGGTGCCTGACATGTCAGCTGAACGGCGTCCATGGTGGTCGACGCGTTTCAGACAGCTGTCAGTACGGCACGTCCTGTCATCTGATAGGCGTCCGTCTTGCTCGACGCGTTTTAGGTAGTTTCTGATGACCCCCGCGAGCTCTCCTTTCTTTCCCTCATTTCTCACCTCTCACTCTCTCTCCCCTCCCTCTCCGCCTCCTCCGACCCCCTCTCTTCCCCTTTCCCTTCCTCTTCTTCCTCTTCCACCACTCCAACGCCTCCCTACCTCTCACCTCTGCCACCACCACTTCCTTCGCGGCGTTCCATTCTCCGGACGGCGGCCGACGTTCCGGCGGAGTGGCGACGTTCTCGGGGGTACCGGCGGCGGTCTGCGGCGCGGCGGTTGGGCGACACGGAGCCAGGAGGAGTTCAAGTATCCGGTAGGGGGACGAACCTTGTATATGTTGCTCGTGCTTTCCTAGGCGTGGTTTGATGTGTTTTGGGCCAGATTGAGCATGTTTAGGGGGTATTCTTGTGGGCTTGGTCGCGTTTGTGAATGTGGTTTTGTAGCATGTTGTGGTGGATCGACTTCTCTTCCTCCCCCTTCCGTTTTGGGGCTTTTTCGGGGTATTTTGGGTTAAGGGAGAAACCCTCGGTTCGAGCCAGAGAACCAGGTTTCTGGCGCTAAACGGCGTCGTGCCTGGTCGACGCCTTTTAGAAGGACGTCGGGACAGTACGACGCGTTTTAGCGCAGAAACCTCCCCTGTTCGAGGTTTGTCAGGCTAGGGGTTCTGGCGCTAAATGACGTCATGGGTGGTCGACGCCTTTTAGAAGGACGTCGAGCCACCATGACGCCATTTAGGCAGGAAATTACCCCGACTGAGGGTCCGTCAGCTCGGGATTCTGGGACTAAAAGACGTCATGGTCGGGCGACGCGATTCGAATGGCGTCGGGCGACCATGACGCCTTTTAAGGCAGAAATCCCCTGGGTACTGTTTTCCCGAAATTCTGGATTTATCTGTTGAATGGCGTCGAAGGATGTCGACGCGTTTTTAAAAGGCGACCGCTGGTGTCGACGCCTTTTAGGCCAGATTTCCGTGGCCTCTGTTTTATGAACCAGTTTAGGGAGCTTGAATGGCGTCGGCCTTGGGCGACGCGATTCAAGACAGAACAACACTAATTCATGCCAGTAAAATGTATTCATACTGCTAGATAGTTGGTTAGTGCATGCTTTAGTATACATGGATTCTTCGTGACCAGATGGCACTGCATTGTGTGTAGTGCGATCGCGGGCTTTTCACGTGACCGGATCGTACCGTGCTGGGTTTTGGTGTTTTGAGTTACTGTGGACCTGGAGTGACATTGTAGCACTTTATCACCCTGTGCTGGTGGGGGCGTGAGCACAGCGCCGGTGGGGGCGTGGGCGGGGTGACGCCTAGTGAGAGAGGGTCACCTGGTGAACCCCGGGGCCAGCTAGTACCGGTGTCGGAGTGGTACATTCGGAGAGTCACTCGTGCTGAGGGAAGGAGTAACTACCTGAGCCTGTTTGGCCGGAGTAGCTAGCGTGCTATCCGAGGGGTTACTGTTTGGTCTCAGCGGGTCGGTGTTTCCTACTTGTGCTTGTGTGGACGGTGTTTTCCCACTTACGGCTGTGTGGTTGGTGTTTCCCACTTGTGGAGGAGTGGTTGACGTGTTTTGCCGAGACGGGAGTTGTAGGCTCCATGATAGTATGACTTTAGAATTATGCATGTTACATTCCGAAGGCACTTGGTTCATATCGAGGTTTTAGAAGTAGTGTGTGACAGCTTTACTTGCCCTATTACATGTATCTTTGTTACTGCACTTGTGGGTGTGTGTGTGGGAGGCAGGGGATCGGATGATCCCTACTGAGCCCAATTTTGGTGTGGCTCACTCCCTGCGTTTTCAGGTGTAGACCTTGTGGCGTGTGGCGGCGCGTGGCGTTCTCCTTGGTGTGCGGACCAGCAGCTATCTCAGTTCCCGGGGTATGCCCCGATGTTGTTGTACTTTATTTCTGCCTGTACTTAATTAAATTGTTGGACATGTAATTATTGTTGGACTGTGTACGGACATTGTTACTTTACTTCCTGCACACTGTACTCCTTGTAGTCCGTATGAATGTTATATTTAATCTTGTTTAACGCTTACTCCTCCAGATGTGCGAATAAGATCCTGGTATGAACCTACAGATAATGGGCCGACATCCATTTAGTGACCTGGTCTCCGGTCATAGGATGGCGGGTCGTTACAGGAACTCTCATTCTCATCTCCTTTCCTCATCATTAGACACTCCGTTAGTGTGATCAACAATTGGAGAATTGGTTTCCATAATGCCCCATCTGTGGAGTCTGAAATTATGTCTTCCTTACTTTCATGGAGATCGTTTATCATATAATGGGATTTTCATAAGAGTTTTGGTATTTTTGTTTCTGTTTTACTGGTGACCTCCCTGGTAACCAGATTTTCATGTTTGTACCCTTGATGTGATTTTCTCCTTAATATTATCCATGGCTTTGCCACCTTCCAAAAAAATGGACATGTAGAATTTGAAGTTCAAAAGGCTTACTCCCCCCCCCCCCCCCCACCCCAAAAAAAAATGGACATGTAGATGAAGTTCCAACAAAATCTCATATCTAATCCATGTCCTTCTCTCTTTTTTCTATTGTCCATGTCCTTCTCTCAAATTTTCTTTTGTCTTGCTAATTTGTGATTCTTGTTATTGTGATATGCGCTTTATGTAAGTCCTTTTTTGTTGTCCATAAATGTAGCTTTTTATCTCCTCCTTCCATGTTCCAACATTTTTATCTCATTCGTATTATATTCTTATCTAAGTCTTACACTAATGCCGCCCTTGCCTCATGCATGATTATTCTGAGAATGGTCATTTAGGAGGACGAGAAAGCGGGCAAGGACGATGTCTAACAGTGGTGTGTTCTCTTGCCCCTCATTTTCGACTTCTTTTCGCACAGTGAACTTATTACTTGTATTAGTTTCTTTTTAAATGCATCATTGTCCTTCCTTTAAAATGAGATACTTTGATTACATCAATTTTCTGCTTTTTTTGGATTGTTGTTTGCCCTAATATTAAAGGTGGAGGAACAAAACGTCTGTCCTCCGGAGAGGAGAAGACGACTCGGGGCACTCGAGCTGCTAACTTCAATGATGCCCAAGATCGGGTCCTCATAGGTCTCCTTACGGAGCAGTTTGATAAACATAACTGCATCGAAGGAACCTTCAAGCCAGGGGTTTGGCGTGAAATCATTGGAGCGTTTAATAGCGCGACGCACCTGGACTACAAAGATTCCACGTTGAAAAATCGATATAAAACCCTTAAGAAAAATTACAACTTTTTGCGTGTACTTCTTGAGCAAAGGACTGGGTGGGGCTGGGATGATATAAACAAGATGCCCTTCCCTGGACATCAAGACTCTTGGGACGACGTCCTATCGGTAAGCATCTCCCATGATCAACTTCACTTTTCTGCACACAACTTTATATTATCCCTACTTTCACACACCATATTTTTCTTCATTTTCAGTCACGTCAACATTATAGCTCCCTCAGAGGCAAGCCCTTCCCATTTAAGGCCGAGATGGAATACCTAGCTAGCAACAGCACAGCGTTTGGTCCAGATGCTGAGGGAACCCGCCGTAGATGCAGTGTGCCTGATTACAGTCCCGATCAACCTAACACTGAGTACAATATGCGTACTCAGTTGTAGCGCACACCCGTCAATGACTTTCTTGCCGCACTTCACGGAGAGCAAGAAGATGACGACTTTGTCATAGGTGTCTCCGCCGCCCAAATGGCTTCCCCTCCTACACCCCAAACTAGAACCATGGGCTCGAACAGTGAGGTCAACTCTCCGCACAAGAAACGTGTCTCCTCAAATATGAAGGGAAAGGCAATTCAGGACCCCACTGTGATCATAGATTTTATTGATGTTGTTCGAAAGCGGACTGACCTTGTCATAGATTTACGTGCGGAAAGGGCTTCTATGGTATCCGTCCCTACACCGTCGATCCAGACACAGCCCACAGCCCACAGCCCTAGAGCCAGATCGTATTCCTTCTATGAAGGAGTGCATAGACACATTGCGAGAGGTTCCTGGCCTACATCCAGACTTGTTCGTGAGTTCCTTGGATCTCTTCAAGGATGCGGGGAATCGCGCAATATTTATGAACCTGAATAATGAAGAGAAGATCCGATGGATGTTACACCACGCGGGGTAGTTGATTTGTAATTGTTTGGATGTTGACTTGGATGATGTATTCGGCTAATATCTATTTTCAGTTGTGTAATACGTACGTTCTTCTTCAGACTTGTTGTTAGTGATTTATTATGTTAACTTGGATTATGTGTTGACTTGTAACTTCTATTTGGATTTCTTATATTCTTATTCATAGTTGTTGCGTGCTCATTATGTTTTAGTTCTATGGGTATTCATCCAAGTAAATGCAGGTATTTGATAAATTTGTAGGTATGGGACGGTACAAATGTTATGTCGTTTGGGTTGGGCGTGAGCCAGGACTTTATTTCAGTTGGCCTGAATGTTTTGCCCAAGTTAATGGGTACCCAGGGGCTCGTTATAAAGGCTTCCATTCAATTGAGGAGGCCGAGGGTGTGATCTCTGGTATTGTCCAACAACGTCCAGAGAGGCGAACAGAAGTTCCTCGGTATTACGATGTGCCCAGCACATCTGAGCAACTACCTGCAAGGGCACCTGCTTCGTTTACTCGCGCTGCTCAATTTCACTGGCAATCGTTTGTTGTAATCATACTGTTGTGTGTCATTGTAGTCATCCTTCTCATTATTTTAGTTACCATTCTACTTATGTCTATCTGAACTTTCTAATATGTATTGTACTTTCTTATGTATGTATTTTGGTCTGAGTAAAGTTTATGTAACATTCTGTCCCACTTATTACAATGTCTTCTATGTAGAATTTATTGATGCTGTATTGGAGTTCCTGGAAGAGGATGAAAAACTGTTGAATGTGATTGAGGAGACAATTATTGAGGATATTGAAAATGAATACGTTCCACGGGTACGCCGACGTATGCATAACTCTGCTCTATCCGGCCACACATGGATCCATGAGATATTAGACGGCCATGACGAAAGGTCTTACCACATGTTTCGAGTGCATCCTTCTATGTTTTTACGACTCCATGATCTACTTGTGAGTCGTGGCCTTTTGAGGGACTCGCAACATGTGACAACGACAGAGCAACTTGGCATGTTCCTATATGCTGCCGGCCATGGCGTTGCAACGGGAGCCATGTGCGAGCGGTTCCAACACTCTTCTCATACTATTAGTCGGTATGTCAACTTGGTCACAAACCAGATAGCTGAGTTAAAGTACGACTTTATTCAGCTGCCTACACACGCTTAGGTTCGTGAGTGTCATCCGCACATCCGGGGAAAGCAAACATTCTACCCGTACTTCAAGGTGACCACATTGCTACTGTGCATTTTTTACGTTAGTCGTGAGGTACATGTACACATTGACTAATAAATGTTCTTCCACACATCTTCTTTTTACAACCATGTAGGATGCGATTGGAGCCATCGACGGCACGCATGTGTTGGCAAATGTGCCACGGACACTGCACGGATGATTCCGAAACCGCAAAGGTTTCATCAGCCAGAATGTCATGGGTGTCGTGTCGTTCGACCTAACCTTCCAATACGTTGCAGTTGGTTGGGAAGGATCGGCTGCCGACATGCGGGTGCTTAGATGGGCTTTCGAGGAAGGCGCATTCACTGTCCCTCTTGGAAAGTATTATCTGGTTGATTCTGGGTATGCAAACTCAAGTGGTTTCTTGGCTCCATATTGTGGCCAAAGATATCACTTGGCATCATTTCGCGGGGAACATAATGGGGCATATGCGAATAAAGAAGAGAAGTACAACCACCGTCATGCTCAGTTAAGGAATGTTGTTGAGAGAGCATTCAACGTCTTGAAGAATCGGTTTCAGACGCTAAAGGAGGGAAACATGTACCCCTAGGCGACACAGAGGAAGATGGTCATTGCATGGGCTGTTATTCATAACTTTATTCGTCGATCTCAGGGACATGACTATTACCTCAACTACGAGAACAATGAAGAAGCAGTTGGTGAGGATGGTGGTGATGACGATGTTCCCATTGACATCTCTCTTAGCCGGGCTGAGGTTACCTAGAATGCAAATGGAAGAAGTAGACGAAGAAGACAGAGAGAAACCACTGTCCCCCTTCCGCTTCTCCTCTCTAAACCCTCCATAGCCGCAGCAACAACAACCCTTTTCCTGTCCCAGTGGAGAGGAGACACCAACCCAAAACGAAGAAAACCCCTTATGTCTAGTTAAATACTTATATACAATTAATACTTAAATAATAATTTTATTTCTTATGATAATTAATCACACTATAATCATATTAGTTAAATACTTATATATGCTATATTTGACCATACTTTAACTATGTTTTAACTATACTTTAATTACAGTTAAGTTACAAAATACTATATATTTACTTAGTATAACTATACTATATAGGATACTATATATGACTATGTCACAATACTTAGTAAATTAGTATAACTAGATTTCACTATATTAAATATTACTTAGCATAACTATATTAGTTATAGTTAAGTTACATAACTATATTACTTAGTATAACTATATTTATATTAATTTTTACTTAATATACTATATATTAATATTAATATATTTAATTAGCTAATATATTTACTCAGCACAACTATAATATAGTTAACTAAAATAACCATGTCACAACACTTAAAACTTAGAATAACTATATTTAAATATACTAAATATTTACTATATTATATTAGTTAAGTATATTAGTACATGCTTAATTACTATATTTTTACTTAGTATTTATGACTATATTTAGTAATAGCTAAGGTACATAACTGTATTACTTAGTATAACTATATTTAAGTATACTAAATTTTTACTTAGTATAAGTAAATTTATATTAATATTTACTTAGTATACTATAAATATATACTTAGTATAACTATATATATTAGCAAATACTTAACATTTGTGACGGTTACATTTTCACGGTCCCTAATAATCAATATTTGTGATGGTTGTAAGTTAACGGCTGCTAATAAAAAGTTATCAGTGACTGTCCGACTCTAGCCATCGCAAATAAGCTTATTTGCGACGGCTTAATCATCATCGGTAGCTAATATTTTTTATTACCGATTGGTTGCTTTTTAGCCGTTGTAAATTAGCGACGCAGTAAATTTAGCCGTCGCAAATAGTCACACTCGCTGCGGTTAAATTTTAGCCGTCGCTAATTAATACATATATTAGTGAGGGCTTTTTGAAGTCGTCGCAAAATTTCTCGTCACGAATGCGACGATTTCTATTAGTGATTGTTTACTTTTTTCTACGCGTGATGAATAAACAATTTATTTGAACAAATGAGGATGCATTAGTGTAGGCTCCATCGCATCGCATTGAGGATTTTAAGATGGTACCAAGCGGTGGGTTGATGATGAAAGCAACATTTGCTATGTAAGTGTATTTATCTTATATATAAATTTATAATTAAGAATAATTTCTGTTGCCAGTGTATTTCATTTTTTTGATGTAGGAGAGGATGACCCAGTTGATGACCCCCGACCTCGACAGTGATGCCCAGAGTTCTCCTACTTCAGCCGAAGACGCCTTCGTAGCCATCATGGGACAAGATAGTCTTGGCTGTGTTCATTGTGCAGGCAGGGTTGAGACGCTCGGCAGTTGATATGGCAAGGGAGAGTGACTGAGCTCCTCCACAGGTGGCTGCGACGCCAAGGTGCAATAGTCGGAGCAACAGTTGTAGGCACAGAGCCGACAGATGGAGGAGTGTCGCGCACAGCATGCTGAGGAGAGGATAGCAGACCGGAAGAGGATAAATGATATGCGTGTGCAGATGACATGGATGGAATCCCTCATGAAGCAGCTGATAGGGTAGACATCACATGAGCACGTTGCTTCTCGAGGATAGGGGGCTGGGGTTGATAGATCTGGAGATGATATTGATGATGATGATGATAAAGAGGAGAAGGAGCACCAGCAAACATTATATTATTTCTTGAGAGATACTTTATATTTGTGTATGGATAATCTGTATTATTTTTTTATTTTTTGTATAATAATTGTGTTGATTTCTTGTGATAATTGTGTGAATTTTGTTAGTTCATTATACATATTTTCTTCCAGATATTTATGATTTTCTACAAGACTAACAGATTAAACATTATATTAAATAAGGTATATTTATTTTTTAAAAATAAAGATTTGTAGACAGCTTGACCATCTACATATCTTTTTATAATTTTAAAAACAAGATACGTAGACGGCTTGAGCCGTCTATGTATATATGTAGAAGCTCTACATATAACATATACATAGACGACCATTTGCCGTCTACATATAAAGTAAACGGCATATTATATATTTAGACAGCTAATGAGCCGTCTACATAAGATATACGTATATGGCTACATAGTCGTCTACATTGTATTTAGATGGCTAACGGGCCATCTACATAATATATACGTGTACGGAGGGTCTCTGCCGTTGTTAGTATAATATTGGGCTGCTGTAATACTTTGAGCATTGTAAATCATTGTGAACTGTAATGTCCAGGATGGTGCCGTCTGATCGAACGACAGCATAGAAAATATGTTTATTAAAAATTTCTTGAGCTGGGAGATCACTTGACCTTGAACGTACTGTCTAATTTTTGATCAGATAGATGAAAGAGAAAGAGAGAGAGGGGCTTCCCATGTAATCTGAGTATGGGATTGCATAGAATCGTAGGAAAGCCAATCGCACATCTGCATGTGGTTATTGTTAGGGTTGCAAAGTGGTCAAATTGGAAATGGATCCGACTGAGACCTGGATCTACATTTGTATATCCGGATCGGAATGGTTGATTGACAGATGTGGATATCCGGATTCAGACCCACTTGTGTATTTATGGATCTGGATCCGGATCTTCCTATTACATTATGGTTGCCACAGCCGTTGGGCTTTGTAGTACCATGCTATTCCTGTCACGGGCCCTTGCCAGCCTTCTCTTCAAGGCTCGTCTTATTCCGCTGAACAGGATAAAGCTCTTCCTCTGACAAACCAGGTAAGTACTACTCATGTTAATTAGTGAATGAGGACTTTGTATCACTGAGCAGAGGGGGCGAAGTTGTGCCATGGTGAGAAGATCGCACTCTGTTCCCCGGCATCAGCGGCAGAGTACAAGTACCCCTCCCTTCGCTTCTGTCCGCAAAGAAGAGGCGGACATTGCAATTCTCTTCGAGATCCAGGACAGTTCTACAAAGGAGTCATCCCTTTTATCTATGTTTGGGGGCGGCTGGGGTTGGCTTACGACCATCCGTGTCAAAGTCGGCTCACAATTGATGCTGTCATTTTTTTTTTTTTTGGTGCTCATGCCGAAGTTGGGTAGGTTTTGTGCGGGATTGTGCTGGTGTTGCATGGGAAGCAACCCAAATTTTAATTGGCCACCAGTCTGTGGAAGAAGCTGAGCGGCAAGTTTCTACACTGGCCAGAGGATAGCGGCCCAAAGACTAATCCTCCGGAGCTAACTGGTAAGTTAGTAGTTAGCACCTCTACTAAAAAAAATAAGAGACAATTAGACGATGCCCACTAGCAGAACTGGATTCTCAATTTAGGCTCCGTTTTGGTAACGGTTTTTCCACACATTCAGAGTCTTCAGATTCGGGAGAATTTAGAGTGTAAATCTTTTTTTAAAATAAAAAAAGTAGGTAGATTCTCTAAGAATTCAGATTTTGTTTTCAGTTAAAAAAAAACTCTTTTAATTATTGGCGAATCTTTTGAGAAGGAGATAGGAGGGGAATACGAGGATTCTAAAAGGTAACACCTTCTTTCTTTTTCTTTTTATCTTCCTAAAATTCTTAAAAGAGAGTAATACGAAGATAAAAATGTCTTTTAATATATCTTCAAATTTGAGTTTTCATAGTCTTTCTAAGTGAGATTCTAAAAAATAAATAACTTTTTCTAAATTTTGAATCAAGAGATGATGACATGGCTCTTTTTAAAATCTGAATTTTTCTAAAATTTAGAGTCTCAAAATTATTATCAAACGAAGAAATAGAAGCAGAGGCGCCATTATTTTTTAACCTTATATGATAATGATATGGATGGAAGTTTCAAAAGAATTGGATTTTCATATGGATATGTATATTTTCTTTGTCCAAGTTTCGTCAATTGTTATACTATGTCCTTTAAATTGCTGAATGGTCATGATTTTCAACGCTTTCGTCCATGAAATATTTTGTGAAAGGGTTAATTACTATTGCCATCCATTAGCATTATGTTAAATATCATTTATTAATCTTAGTCAACTTTTAACTAAAATTAAAAAATATATAAGATACCTTTATTCTTTGCTTAATTCTTTTTCCATTTATTTCTCTATCTCTTCTTCTCTCTCTTTGGCACAATGTGTCAACAAAAAAAACCGTTTTGTAAGGGCATTTTGACCAAATATTAAATTTAACGGTTCAAACGAGAATCTTTAACGTAAGTTAACTGCAGGAGTATTTTTGAGAAAATTCTCATTTAATAAGGTTATTAATAATAGGGCAAAAATAAGTGGACCAAAAGTATAATTAATTATGTAATAGGGTTATATATGTAATTAACACTTTGTGAAACAATTTAACTATGAGGTAAAACCTCACCTTCCTTTTCTTACTTTTTCTACATGCCATCCTCTCTCCTTTATAGTATCTCCCCATCCTTACACATGCATATTAGCATGTTCTAGAGTTTATTTCTATTTATATACATATTTATGTATTTAGGACATTAAAATCTAAAGTTTATTTCATTTCTATGCACTTAAAATATTCTAATAAATAAAACCTAGGGCATTTTGGATATTGATCCCTATAAATATAATAAATTTGAAATAATCCATGTACCTTGCGTAGTTCGATATGAGTCCTTTGATATAATTTTGTAATAAATTCTTCCAGTTAAGAATCATTTAAAAGAAGCAAATATTTAAAATTACCCCAATAAATAGTAAAATGTGATATCAATGGATCAAACTTAATAATAATGTTTGATTTTCTAGATTTTTTGGATCATACGATATGAGATGGGGTTGTTTGGACATGTGGGGCATGTTTGGGGCAATCTAAAATGATTTATTCTTTTAATTTTTATCGCATCGATATCCGGTGCAGTACTAGTTGTCAATGTAACAAGTAAAATTCAAAGTTTAAACATGGGTATAAGTGACTTTTTTAGAGTGGCTTAAACTTAAACCTATGTTTACCAAGGCAGAGTAACAAAAAATTGACAGTTAAAAACTAAGAAGTTTAAGTTTAGAAGGACTAATATTACATTATGTAAGGTACACAGAGTTATTTCTAATTTATTATGTTTAGAGGGATCTATATCAAAAAAAATCATAAAATATAATCTTTCTTTTGATATTTATAAGCATGTCATCCTCTTGCATATATTTTTATGTTTTTAGCTCTATGACTTGGAACACAAGCACAAATGTTAAATGTTGATAACAATATGCATGAAAGGCATGGCAAATCACCTACTCCTCAGCCTCCAAACCTCCTTCTGCAAGTCTCCCCCCCAAATCTCACTTGGTGAAAGGCATTTTCCCTTCTTTGAGGGGCTCTATTATTAGTCAGTAGGTTTTTATCTTGTTTCTAATAAAGAATCCTCTCGCCATCATGCGGTTTCGTCTCCTACTCATCAGAGATCTCTACCCCCTTTCAATTTGATTACCAGCTTCATTACTCCCATCCCCTCCTTACACTCCTTCCATTTTCCTCCTGCCAAATCTACCCATCCAGCCCATTCGTACCTGTTCTCCTTCCTTCCTCCCCCGGTCTTTCCTTATGTCCAAGCTTCGCCACAATACTATATGGCTCTTACCGATGCTGCATTAGGAGATTAGAAGCCTAGTACAACATCTTTGTCGCATCCTTTGGAGGTGGATGGTGCTCCTCTTTCACTCCTACTCAAGGGGTGTCACGCACCTAATTGTTCAACCCGCTGGCCTCTTAAGGACGAACCCAACCCCCTTGCTGGGTTGCCCATGGCTCCTTTGCTCCCCACTTATGCCTTCTTTCCTCCTTTGAGCTATCATCAAAGAAGTAGTTACCGTTCAAGAGACCCTTAATGGCTTCTTTACGGCACTAAAATGCATCAACAACCAAAGGCAAGAGAACTCCATTCTTTTTTTTTTTGAAATTAAAACAGGATATTCATTAATCACCCACTGAAAACACAGGGGGGCGGAACAGGGGAGTCTGAAATAGAGCATCGGAGTCTGTCAACAGAGAGGGGCTCTGAGATACAATTGGGGAAAGGGGGGCCGATCCAGTTTGTGCAAGAGTTGGAGCTGATAGCCAGCTTACTCAACGTGTGAGCAACATGATTACCAGATCGGGGAACATACGATAAAGATAAATTGGGGTGCTGAGCTAAAAGCTGTTGACAGTCCAAAATGATGGACAAACACACCCAATGAGGAGGGCAAGAGCCCTGAATAGCACAGACAATGGACAATGCATCTCCTTCAACCACGACAGGGAAGTCGTAGTACGCTGCCGCACTCAATCCATGCCAGAAAGCATGAGCTTCGCTAAGGGTAGAATTAGATCCTCTGCAGATATGGGTGGAGCAACAGACAAGGTTTCCCATCGAATCTCTGGTAATAACCCCAGCTCCAATATGTGTGGGAGACACAGCACCATCAACATTGATTTTGAGATGATTAACCGGAGGTGGTTGCCAATAGGGATTCACAGCCGAGACAATCAAATTAGTACTACCTATGGGTAGTTGCCTAATCCAGGAATTAGCATTGTCGGTAGCCTTAATCACAATGTTGAGGGGGTGAGTGTTGATGCCGTCCGAATTTAATTTGCATCTGGCTTTCCATATCTCCCATATGATTGATATACGCATAACTGTTAAAAATGGCTGATCATTCACCATATTAGGATTTAGCCAACCAGGTAGGAGGTCTTCCAGACAATTGCTAGGAGAGTCGGAATGAAAGGAGAAAATGGAGGCAAACCAAGCTGCTCTCGCTATATGACAAGAGAAGAGAATGTGTTGGATAGTTTCCTTGTGCTGGGGGCACACTGGGCACATTCTGTCAATGCCATGTAATAATAATCCCACTCTGTCATTAGTAGGAATACCTTGATGTAAGGCTTTCCACAGAAAATAGATAACCCGAGGGGGGATGATCTGAGTGACCTTGGGGCTCCATAGCAAATTCCAGATAGGGTGATCACCAGACATGGATGTGGTGACTCCATCCAACAAACATCTATATTCAGATTTAGTGTTAAGCTGACCATCAGTGGTAAAAGGCCAAATTACTAGATCAATTCCATCCTTGTATGTCTGAGGCAGGAGAATGCTAAGGATCACTTCTTGAGAGTCAGTATCAAATAGATCTTGAATGAGATCCGTCTTCCACTTCCCATTGCTGATCAGTTCGGATACTTTCTGAGGAATGTAGCCCATATAGGATCTGTTCATGGTAGGAGGGGCAAATAGGCCTGGAATCCATCTGTCAGTCCAGATATTAATGCTATATCCTGATCTGATAATCCATCGCACTCGGTTTTCCATATCTTTTCTGACAGCAAGCATAGCAGACCATACACCAGATGAGGATGGGGATGTGTTAATCTCCCAGAAGGAATTCCCTCCAAGATATTTATCTCTGAGCATACAACTCCAAGGACTATGGAAATCATTCAAAAATCTCCACACTAATTTCATAACCAAAGCTTTGTTGTAAAGAGTAAAATCCCTGATGCCTAATCCACCCTGTCGTTTCTACTTTGTAATTTTACTCCAGTTGATTAGGTGAAGCTTTCTATTCTCTCCCCACCAGAATTCCCTTTGGATCCTATTGAGATTGTTAAGGGTAGTTTTGGGGAGTAAACTGGTAGCCATTATATGTGCTGGAATTGCATTGAGTGTGGATTTTATCAATATTGTTCTCCCTGCAGCTGATAGGGTATTTGTCTTCCAGTTGGCCATCCATTGCCTCAGCCTGTTCTCCAAATACTGGTATTGTTTACATTTCGCTCTGCTGGACCAGATAGGTACTCCAAGATATAGACCTTCAGATCTCAGAGGTTCAATGCCACTCAATTCACTGAGTTTCTGACGGATGGCATTAGGAGTGTTTGGGCTAAAAATGATGGCAGATTTCTCTTTGTTGATAGCCTGACCAGAGCATTGTAGATAGGTATTGAGGCATTGCATTATTTCAGTCATTTCAGCTTCAATAGTTCTACCAAAGAGAAAGACATCATCTGCATACATGAGATGATTGATTGCTTAGGCTTGAGCATTAACTTTGAAACCTCTGACTTTACCCTGTTCTTGTGCATTCTTGAGTAATGAAGAGAGAGCTTCAACACATAGAATATATATGTATGGTGAAATGGGGCAGCCCTGCCGAATTCCTCTCTTAGGATTTATATATCCAGTTGATTCACCATTGACATTGATTGAGTGAGTTGCACTAGTGATACAATTCATCACGAGATTAAAGTTTGCTCCTTTGAAGCCCTGTTTTGATAACAAACTCTCTATGAATGTCCATTCAATTTTATCATATGCTCGAGAGATATCCAACTTCATAGCAAAGACCCCTGTTCTCCCCTTCTTCTTATGAAGAGAGTGCATGGTTTCCTTAAGAATTACAATACTGTCAGTGATTTGCCTCCTTGGGATGAAAGCTCCTTGGTATGGGGATAATAATTTATGCAACATAGGTTGCAGTCTGGATGCCAAAATCTTTGTAATACTCTTGTACATAGTGTTGCATAGGCTGATGGGTCTGAATTGGGAGGGGTTACTGGCAGTAGAGATCTTAGGGATTAGAGAAATGATTGAGTGATTCATACCTGCCGAGAGTGTGCCATTCTGGAAAATTTGTTTGATAAGTGCAAAAACATCATCTTGGACAATATGCCAGTACTTGTGATAGAAGATAGGTGGTAATCCGTCTGGCCCGGGTGCCTTGAGGGGGGCTTGCTTCCTAAATGCTTTTGTAATTTCTTCATCAGAGGGTGGTTTGTTGAAACTCTCAATATCAGCATTGGAAATACTGGGGTTGGACATTTGGAAATTGGCAGGTAATTGTGGAGGATTGGAGGAGTTAAATAACTTGGTGAAGAATTCCACAAATTCAGCTTTGATGGACTCCATATTTCCAGTCCAATCTCCATTACCTTTTTGTATCCAGGCAATTCCATTAGCCTTTCTCCTATTGAGGGTTTTAATATGAAAGTAGCATGTGCACCGATCACCCTCAATAAGCCAATGGGATTTAGCTCTTTGTTTCCAGTATTCCTCTTGCTTATCAAATAGATCCTCAAGTTCTTGTTGGAGTTGCTGTTCTTTGATGATGTTTTCCTGGGTAATAGAGGTATTTGAGAGGAGGGTGAGTTGATGCTTGATCTGTTCAATTCTTTTTACCACATTAGGAAAATTGTTTCTGTGCCATTTTCGAATTTGCTGCTGGAAGTGGTAGATCTTATCTTGATACTGCTCAGAGAAGGATAGATTGGAGTTCCAAGCTGACTTGATCAGTTCTTCAAATTGCGGGTGCTTGATCCACATAGATTCTAGTTTGAAAGGCAAACATCTGTTTTTCCTGAATCCTGATGTATTGAGTAAAATTGGATTATGATCACTGCAACATTTGGGGAGGTGGTGCACTGTGGCAGAGGTATATTTGATCCTCCATTCTGCATTGACTAGAGCCCAGTCAAGTCTCTCTCTGATATGAAATTTGGCTGATCTCTTGTTAGACCAAGTGTAAAGAGGCCCCACAAAACCCAAGTCCATCAATTTGACATTGTTTACAAAATTTCTAAAATGCTTCAGCTGTCGATTGTCAGCTCTACTGCCCCCATCTTTATCCTCTGGATTGAGAATGGAGTTCATGTCGCCCATGACTACAATGGATCCAGTGATTTTGTCCATTACACGTAGAATCTCTTCCCAAAACCTCTGTCTTTCTTTAGGCCGTGGAGGAGCATACAGAAATAGAATGTGCCATCTGTGATTTTGGGAGGTGGGATCAACAACACACAGAATCCAGTTATGTTTTGCTTGAAGAATATTTAGGTTGATGCTGGTACTCCACCATAACCATAACCCACCAGCTCTGCCCACAGGGTTACAAACATAAGAATTCTTGATGTTTCTGCAGTGAAAGAAATTGTTGGCTTTGTTCTGATTGGTTTTGGTTTCCGACAGGAAGATGATATCTGGATTGAGGGAGCGGGTCAATTGGTCTAAGTAATTAACTGTCGGGTTCCCGCCCAAACCACGACAGTTCCAAGATAAGATTTTCATTTGGAAGTTGGCGGTGGTTTGCGGTCCACCGCCTCGACCTTGATACAGGGGTTTTTGGATTTTGCGTAACGGTTGTCATTGCTGGAATTACTAGTTTTGGCTTTGTGAGGGGCATGAGGTTTAAGTTTCGATCTACTAATGTATGGGTTAGTTGGGGGCTGGGGAGAGGATGTAGCGGAATGTGGACTGGTTTTAGCTTTCTTAATGGGAAAATCCTCCCAAACCAACTTTCTCTTTGAGGTACCCACAGAATGTATGGGATGGGGGGGGAGTGGCTCGAGGGAGAAGAGTTTCTGAAACTTGACAGGTACATTGAAAAGGTGATGGGGAGTGGTGGGTAGAGTGGGCAGTAATGCTGATGAAGGAGTGGGTGATATGGATTCCTGCTCGTACCTAGTAATGGCCTCATTCAGAGTAAGGTTAACCTGACAAAGCATGGGCTCAAGAACATCCTGTGAGCCCATATTCCTGCATTCTTTGATAGGTGGGATCTGCAGGATAGGTACTTCTTGCAATGGGTTGTTGGTATGGGGAGTCTGCTAAGTGGTGTTGTCCGTATACGGAGGGGACATGGAGGAATACGTGTGTTCTTCTTTCTAGCTATTATCCTGTGGACACTGGACAATGGCAAGATGTTCTTCTTTACCAGTGGGTTCTTTGCCTCCCGGATTCTCCTGTTGGGTATTAGGATGAGCATTGTAATCAACAGCAGGTATAACGCGATTTGAGACTTTGAGATTATTATCAAATTTGAATTTGATCGCTTTCTCCATTCTGTTCTTCAGTTGTGGGGAGTAATTTTCAAACTGATTCCTAACATTATTGAGCTCTTTACAATTCTCAACCTCATGACCCAATCTGCCACAAAATTTACAGAACTTTGGTAATCTTTCATAAGCTACAGCAAAGCTCTTAATGCTCCCATTAGAGACCTTAGCATGAACAGTTTTTGTCAGAGGATTTTCAACATTCAGAGTGACTTTGATACGAGCATGAGTGCTCCAATTGTTGACATATTCTGGATAAGGTGGGTGAGGGGTTCCAATTTGTTTAGCTAGGATCATGGCTGCCTTACTAGTGAGATACTCCACCAGTAGGTCATAAATCCTAACCCATAACTCTCCTTGCTTAAGCTCGTATTGTGATGGTGGGGTGCCTGGTTTGCCTCTCTGGATAAGAATTAAGTCATTATTGAAAAACCAGGGAGATCTTCGACATACCTTATCCACATCTTCAAAGTTGGAGAATCTGACCAGGAATTTGTTGTCTGGGAAGTCCAACAAAGACCAAGGGCCTACTGGATTCCAGAGTTTCTGAATCCATTCCTTTAAACCAGCCGGTCGCACTATTGAATCAGTATGGACTTTCACAATAACAGAGTGCTTCCACTGATTTGTTTCTTCTGCTACGACAGGTCCCAAGACTGAGATCTTCCTTCTATCTTCATTGCTCATCAATGTTGTAAAACTTCTTAGAACTTCTTCCTCTTGTGGATCTAGAGGGGCCTCTTCCTGTTCATCTCCTTCCATTGTGGGGATTAAGAGGATATAACAGGAAACAGGGAGTAAGAAACCAAAAGTTGGCAGGTAAACCACTAGTTCGGTGGATTAGAATGGGTTTCGGCTGAGTGGATTGGTAACAACAAGAAGCTGGACCTGAGAACCACAGAAAGAATATGTAATGGAGTGGTAGAAGAAAGGAGGGAAAACAGAGTGAGCTGCAGTGGGTACAATGTTTTTGAAACTCTCAAGGCAGGATAAGACCCGGCAGTTGAGTTGCACATCAGTGAATAGTGAAGTGGTTAGTAACTGTAGTGGTGCACGATGAAAAAGAGGTTAACGATGCTGCAAACGGATCGGGGTAAACTCAGCATCATAAGCATAACCAGAGCTGCCGGATTCAATACCGCCTGGGGAATGTGAAGAGCTTGGGGATATCTGAACGCCGATGACGGAGGAGGGGAAGAAGGGGGTGGGAGGGGGACAGAGGTGGGAGAGGGATGAGGGTTCCAATAAGCCTCCAGGGAGGGCACTGATTTTTCTGGAGCACCTCAGAGACGTCTGAGGGCCGATCGTGGATCATGGCAACTTGCAATACTTGGCAAGAGAACTCCATTCATCATCTACTGATCCCTTCTACAATGATGATTTGCTTCCAATCGAGTAGAAGGCAAACTGTGGAGCTCATCAAAGTCGGCATTTAGATCGTCGTCCCATGGAGCGTCACACTATTCAGCTTGGACCTCTGGTTTATGTGGAGAACCTTCCTTTGGTCAAAGACCATTGAGTCCATCCTAGTACAAGATCTCTGCGTACCTTGGTTGCTTGTATCTGAAGCCTTGAGCACACCAACACGCCGTACAATGTTAAGGGTGGATTGCGTGTTGCCTTGATATGGATTGTAAGGGTTGTTATCTAATACATATGGATTCCTTTTAGCTTTCAAAAAAGAAAGGCACGGCAAAATTTTGAAGATGCATATGAAGTATACTAATGCGTACATATTCACATGTGCATATATATGACATATAATAGAATATAATTAATAAAACCTATTTGAAGTATAATAAGTAAATAAGATATAGATTAAATTGCTGAATTTTTATTTATCTTAAATTCGTAAGTAGAATGCCAAACACAAATGTCTAAGTATTGTATCATGTCCAAGTATGTAATGTAAATATGGGTATTACCCAAATTATGATTTTAGTATTTTTACTCCAAAGAAGTAATAAATTGTCTCCTGACAAGTGATTGACGATATGAAAAGTACACTAGATTATTTTTGTAAGATCTTTTATAAAAATTCAATTAGATAGAATTATATTTATGTCAAGATTTTTTTTAATATAAATATAGTATTGTTGTAACAAGAGAATAGGGCTATGAATAAACCATGCCAAGGGCGGCAAGATCCAGTTTACATCAAGTCAACATCTATCTTTTGAGTAACACTTGCTGCAATGCCCCTCTGCTGCAATGGGGGCATTGAAGTAGGTAAAAAAAAAAAAAACTCTATGTTTGGGTCCTATCCTTACATGTCCGTGCGATCCAATATCCATGTCCGTACAATCCATCCAATCAAAGATCGGGATGTACGCCATCTAGGACATGTGGGTCCACCCTTGCAAAAATATTTTTTTAAATTTTTAGAATTTTTTAAGTCAGCCAATCAAACATTAGGATGTACGCAATCTAGGACATGTGGGTCCAACCTTGAAAATTTTCAAAAAAAAAGAAAAAAATAAAATCTACTGCAATGCTTCCATTGCAGCAAGTATTACTCCCATGTTTTAAGGTCAAAGCCTACTTTAATCAAACTAATTATTGGGCTGGCTAGAATAGAATCAATCAATGTCTAAAGGGTAATACTTGGTGTAATGTTTGCAGATATAATTACCATCCGATCATAGGATCGAATGGTTGCACATTGCCCTACAGGGGATTCAGTAGACCTTGAAACATGTACATGTCCAGTCTCATGATGAGAGAGCAGTTGCAACTGCAATGCCCGATAGACATTATAGCAAGTATTACTTATGTCCAAAGCCTAACCTCACATGAATGGGCTACATCATAGTGATTCAAAAATTTTGGCCTTCTTATTCTAGCTTAAGAATGTGTATAACAATCATTTTCATTTTGGAAAACACTATATTATGCAATGCCAATGTAATCAAAAGTTATGATTTTTCATAAAAATTATGAAATGAGGTATATAATTTAATTCTAAAGATCTGTTGGATCTGTCTTACAGTGCCTAAGACTTGAGCCACACATAAGCCCTACCTCTTAAATGTTAGACATTAGATAAATAAGAAAATTTAGCAAATATCCCAATTAATTTATGTACTTTGGGATAACAACACAGGTCCATGAATTGAAAAATGCATAAATATCAGCTACAACATTCTCAGTTTCTTCTCAACTAAATGAATTAGAAGTTCTCCTGTTCCCTACTTAGGTTTGCCATTATTCTCTAAGCAAATTAAAAGTAACTATTGTCAACCTATTCTAGATAAAATCATGAAGCGATTGTGCTCATGGAGGATGCGCTTCTTATCTAGAGTAGGTCGCTTAGAGTTGATCAAATCTGTACTAAGTTCATACTGTTGGGATCCAAGAGGGATGCGATGAACGCAGCAGAATAAAACATTAAAATAATTCCTCCCGACGCCTGCAGATCCGTTTAGGAACAAAGACCGTAAAACAGAAATTAAACGGGAGTGATCAAATCACCGTGCGCAGATTCGAATCCGCATCCATGTCGGTTCCGTTGAGGCGATGCCGTTAGCCGCACAAGTGTCTGGCCTTTAGCGGTATCCACGCGATCCTCCGCGGTGGTTCGTCCTCGTTCCCTCGTCCAAATTAGCATGCTCGCTGAAGATCCTTCGCCGTAACGGTGTTTGAAACCTGCAACGATGATTCCCGACGTTCGGTAATTGCGCGCAGCAGAGACGGGAGACATCCGACACCTTGAGAGGGGCACCCAGAGGAGGAGGAGGAGCGAGAGAGGGGGGCAGCCAACAATGAGAGCTCCTAGAGCTTGGCCCAAGGTTTCTCCACAGCCTGTTTTTATATAAATCGGCGCGACTTTTCATAAAAGTAGCCGAGTTAATATAAAACCTACTAAAATACCATCGACTGAGAATCTATTTGCGTGTGACCCTTTAGGCCCATTTACCAGTCTGGTTTTCAGCCCGTTGATCCTAATAACATTTTATTCACTTATAGTAATAATTAATATCTCATATTTAATTAATTACTTAACCGAATTGACATCTCATGTAAATTTGGCCGGACTTCCGATCAAGTTGGGTGCTAAGCAACACGGCATGATCTCAGAAGTTAATAGGGTTCAACAACCCACTTATGGAACTTGTCCGTCCACAGTTACTGCGTGACTATAATCCTTAATTCATACAATGCTCTCAAGTTGACCTAGGGCATGGTCAAACTGTCAAACCCTAAATGGTCAACTCCTTTGGATTAGACTCCGCTGTACAATATCAGAAAACACCTTTTCTGATATTGTGTCCGTTCTAGCCTGAGACTCCTGTGGATCTATCCTAGAGTATTCTCTCTCTCCAGTTATCTGAGAGCGAATGATCCTCTATTGAACATACATTCACTTTTGAAGGACTTCCGCTAGACTCGATTCTTGACTATTAGAGATCCTATTGATAGGGATTCGTAGGTCAAGGTCAAAACCCATAAGTCCACCAACAATATGTCTTTGGTGTCTCAAGTCCAAGGGTCAACCACGCCATTGTGACGATGAATCAAGCCAGTTGACAGTCAGGTAAATTACCATTCGGCGATTCATGTCGGATCAGTTCAGTGAACTCATTCCCTAATAAGCACATACAGGTTCACCATAGTGTCTCCACACAAGTGACTGATGAGATTAGTCACCTTCATCATATGAGTTGGAATAACCTGTACTAGTCTTACCGGATGTTTGATGTCTTCCTCAAACATCCTACAACTAGGAACAATTAATAATATGTATTTATTAGTTATCAGTTTCATTATTATGATCTCATCACAATTCGATGACTATTGCACACATTCATTGACTTCATTATGCGTAATTATAAATATGCCAATCTACATAATTAAATAAATGCCATTTATTAGTGAACCAGATTGTAATAAGTGACTAATGATTGGCTTGGAGGACACCTATATCTAACAATCTCCCACTTGGACTTAAGCCAATCACCTTCGTATTTGATCTCCATTAAATCTAGGTGATGCTCACACTGTGACTAAGGCTTGGTCAGGGATTTGCTAAATTATCCACAAATGGAATATTTTCCATTACGTTATTTCCTTTTAATCGTTTGTCTTTGAACTTGTGAAAGAGTCTCAGAATGTTCTACAACTTCTGATGAGACCATGGCTCTACTATAAAATTGACCGCTCCCACTATTGTGCTGCAACAACGGGACGGGATCAGAGACCTTTTAGAACTACATCTAGTTTAGGGATGAACTCTTTCATCCATACTGTTCCAATAACAATATTACATTTTTATGTTCTCATCTTAGCAGCGAGTTTTGGGTTGGATTCCTTCCAATCCACTTTATACTTTTCTATCAACAGTATCAACCGTAATCATGTAAGCAGTGGTTTTTAGTTTGAAACTTTTTCAATCCACTGTTTTCTCATTAGAAGGCTAAACCCATGTCTGATTTGAAATTTGAGTCAATGTGACCTCACAATTTCAAATTATCATCTCCATCATCCAGGAGTGCACCCTTAGCACTTCTTAAGTACATGGTGATGTGTTTCACTCCTACTATCAAGGTTCTCCTATATCTTTCAAAGAATCTTTCTTTAAAGAAATAAATTTCATATCTCAACAATTGAAACCTTTTATGGAATTTGTCATGTCAAACATTTTGATATACAAGTTAATATAACTGATGGCAATATCCTCATCGATCTATCTTAATAGATTCGTATTCTCAATATGTAGGATGTTATATCTGTACGAATGAAGGATTATATCTGTAACGACCCGCCACCCTATAATCGGGGATCCGATTACTAAATGGGTGCCGAATCATTAATTTGGAACCAAACCAGGATCTAGTAAGTTTGGGAAATAAATAATAAATTAAGCTAAACATTCACATCGCATTGAATTGAAATGAAAGTGTAGGGATTAAAATTATTACAATGTGACTCGATACAGCAAATAATTACATACTCCAACTGAAAAGAAATAATTAAACATACAGGCCAGAAATAAATAACAACTACATCGGGGCATACCCCGGAACAACCGCTGAAGACGCTCAACACACGGCCGCACACGCCGCTCTAGGTCTGCTGGGAGTCCTCACCTGAAAACCGCAGGGGTGAGTCTCAAGACAAGACTCAGTAGGGATCCTTCGATCCCCACTGCCCACGCACACACCCACAAGTGCAAAATACAGCTAACGGTAAAGTAACAAGCACAGTAGTAGGTACAATTCCCTGTTCGCAACGTGAAATCACATGCAGTTGAAGTGTATTAAACATGCATATTTCTAAACCAACCGACAAAGGAACCCATAACTGCCGCCTCGATAGAACACGTCAACCACACAAACAACGGTGGGAAAAACTCAACCCGCTGAGACCAAGCAGTAACCCCTCGGATAGCACTCTAGCTACTCCGGCCCAACTGGCTCAGGTGGTTACTCCTTCCCTCAGCACGAGTGACTCTCCGAATGTACCACTCCGACACCGGTACTAGCTGACCCCGGGGTTCACCAAGTGACCCTCTCTCACTAGGCGTCACCCCGCCCACGCCCCCACCAGCGCTGTGCTCACGCTCCCACCAGCACAGGGTGATAAAGCGCTACAATGTCACTCCAGGTCCACAGTAACACAAAACCCAGCACAGTACGATCCGGTCACGTGAAAAGTCCGCGATCGCATAACACACATGTAGCATCGTCCGGTCATGAAGAATCTATCTCTACCGGGTACACTAAAACATGCACTAACCATCCGTCTAACAGTATGAACACATTTTACTGGCATGAATTAGTGAGGTTCTATCTTGAATCACGTCGCCCAAGGCCGACGCCATTCAAGCTCTATGTACAGGTTCATGTAAAACAATCTTCAGAATCAGGCCCTAAAAGGCGTCGACACCAGTGGTCGCCTTTTAAAAGGCGTCGGTATCCTCAGACGCCATTTAGCACAGAAATCCAAAAATTCCAAAGAAATTACCTAGGGGATTTCTGCCTTAAAAGGCGTCATGGCTGCCCGACGCTATTCAAAACGCGTCGCCCACCCATGACGTCTTTTAGTCCTAGAATCCCGAACTGGCAGACTCTCAGTCAGATGATTCCTGTCTAAAAGGCGTCGTCATTGACCGACGCCCTTCAAGAAAGGCGTCGTCCATGCACGACGTCTTTCAACCCCCAGGAACCAGAGTTGCCATGAGCCCGAGGGCTCCCATTTCAACCCAAACAACCCCAAAATCACCCAAAAACGGAGGAGAAAGAGGGGCAATACAATCCATAGGAAATCACATTCATAGCAAATCCCCCATATCATCAAAAGAACACCTAAACATGCTCATTCTACCCCCCCCCAAAAACCAAAGATCCACAACATGCATAAACGGGGGAAAACATGGCTTAAATATGATGCTATGGGAACCGTCACCCTACCGGATACTTGAACGCCTCCGAGCTTCAAGCCGTCCACCCGTCTCGCCCCACGCCGCCGCCGGTACCGCCGCGGTCGTCCTTGTTCCACCGTGACGTTGGCCGCCGTCCGGAGAGTAGAACGCCGCAGTGGAGGTGGAGGTGGTAGTGGTAGGAGCTAGGTAGAGGATGGAGTGGAGGGAGAGGTGAAATGGTGGGTGGAAAAGAGGGAGGAGGAGGAATCGCTGCCGAGATCGCCGGAGGGGAAAGAGAGAAAGAGAGAAGGAGAAAATGAGGGAAAGAAGGAGGGTTCGCGGGGTTAACCAGAGACTGGCTAAAACGCGTCGACATCTACGGACGTTTATCAGGTGATGTGACGGCCGCTCTGACAAGTTTCTGAAACGCGTCGATCGAGGCAGACGCCGTTCAGCCGACATGTCAGGGCCGTACTCTGACACACCCAGAGTTGCAGTCTGAAAGGCGTCGTCCCACGCGGACGCCGTTCAGACGACGCGACAGGGCCGTACTCTTGCGGCCCGAAGCCAGCCCACGTGGCACCCACGTGGCAGAACCTAAAACGCGTCTGCAACGGTGGATGCCGTTTAAACCGCGTCTCGCGGACTCGACGCGAAACATCACAGAGCCCCAGACCCCACTAGGACCAGAACTACAGGATCCGACCCCGAAAACCGGATCCGAAAGTCTCGATCCTTACAATATCCACACGATAACTATCGGCGGAAAGGTTCCAAGAGTGGGTTACTTAACCACGATACCTTCTGGGTTCACGCGGTATTGCTTGGCACCCAACGTGATCAGAGGCCCAGTCAAATTTGATGTGTGACATTGATTCGATTGATTAATTAATTAATATGAGTTATTAATTGATTAACCAGGTCAGTAATGAATCACTGGGCTTATTGGGCCATTAACCGGACTGGTTATTGGGCCTAGAGGGTTACACGCAAATGATTATCAAGCTGATGGATAATAAAGTGGGTTTTATATAAATCGGGGGTTTTTATGAAAAACCGCGGAGTTAATATAAAATGTAGCGAACGGGCTGAGCAGGCCAGGCTGCTGCTAACCCTAGTCGCCCCCTCCTCTCTTCCTCTCTCTCTCTGGCACCCCAGACGAGCTCGGATCCCCGGGTTTGCTTCACCGCTTCTCCGACTCCCGTTCGACAGGAAATCGTCCGTGTGTTGCGGAGATCGTTGCCGCGAACGGCGGAGGCTTCGTAGGCTGCGAGGAACGAGGAACCATGAGGATATCCGGGCGCTTGCGTGGCTTGCGGTGTCACACTGACGGAACCAATCGGTTGCGGATTCGAATCTGCGCGCAGTAATGTCCGGTTACCGTGTTTTCGATTTTAGTATTTTCGAAACGGGAAACTGGATCGCTGGTTTTTATTTTAATTTCCACTGCATGAGCTATCCGGAGAAATCCAAGAACCCAACAGTGGTATCAGCACCAGGTTCCATTGTTTCTCATCCCGTTTCGATCTCTAAATTGATTTTTCTATGATTTATTCCATGCACATGTTCGATTAATTGCTAGATCCGTATTTATGCGATGAATACAATAAAACATGATTATAATCATTCTGCAATTTTCGAAATTTCTTTTGGGGTATTTTGTGTTCTTCGTGAGACGAAGAACGGTGAGATTCGGGCAGCTTCATTCGGTATTCCCAAGAGTTGGGTGGAGGGCTGGGACCTCGGATCCTAAAAGGAGGTCGCCGATCACCACTGGGCATCAAGGCCGCCGCCGAGAACCCATTGGAGGTGGCAGGAGATGGGGGTGATCTTCCTCCATTTTCGGGTTTGAGAAAAACCTAAAAAATAGAAATTTAAAAGGGGATCGGACTCCCCTTTTGGGGGGCGCCGTTGGGGGCCTGCCGGCGCCGGGTACCTTGCCGGCGCTGGGGGCGACGCCGGTGGGCCAGGCGGCGCCGGCTGTCGGTCGTCGGGCGGCCTGCCTCAACCCAAGCCGCAGGCTAACAGCACCTGAGAGCCTGGGGTTAGGGTTTCGGTCGGTTGCAGGGAAGGGGGTTGCCAGGCGGCCGGCCCCGAGCTGGTTCGGACCGGCTCGATCGGGGGGGCGCTTGTGGACGGGGCTGCACCTTGGTCCGAGCCCCGTCTCACCCAGAGTCCGGAACCATGGCTTAAGCCCAAGTGGCTGAGCCCTATTTCCCCTTTTTTTCCCATTTCCAAATCAATACAAAACCCCAATTGAACCCTTATAACCCAAATAAAATAATATTGGATTTTAAATTTTAAATTTAGAATTATTTTAAAATCAAAATTTTTATTCAATGTTATTTAATTGGGTTTTAAATGATTATGAATCATTTTAATTAATAATTAGATGTTAATTAATTAGAGTTAATTATTAGTTTAAATGTTAAATTGATAATTAACCTTAATTAACTAATTTGAGAGTTAAAATTAGTGGTTAATAGTTATTAGTCTAAGAGTTAGATTATTAATTATTAATTATTCTAATTGTTAATTAATGAAAGTTAGTTATTAATTTAAGAGTTAAATTAATAATTAATTTAAATGACTAATTTAAGTGTTAAATTAATAGTCATTAATTAATTAGTATTAATTATTACTTTAAGAGTTAAATTAATGATTAACATTAATTATCTAATCTAAGAGTTAGATTAACACTTTTAAGTTAATTAGAGTTAATTATTAATTTAAGTGTTAAGTTAATGATTAATTGTAAATTAACTATTCTAAGAGTTAGAATTAGAATTTATTAATTAATTTGTATTAATTATTGGTTTAAAAGTTAAATTAATAATTAGGATTAATTGTCTAATCTAAGTGTTAGGTTAGTAATTAATAAATGATTAGAGTTGATTATTAATTTAAATGTTAAATTAGTAATTAACTTTAATGGACTAATCTAAAGAGTTAGATTAGTTATTAATGATTAATAGTCTAATTGTTAGATTATTATTGCGGTTTAATCTAAATGTTAGATTGTTTCAATTTTAGAAATGTTTTAAATGGTATGGAATAATATGGAATTGTTAATTTGGAGTCTGTGCACATGTGATGTGTATTTTGATGCTTTTAAATTTGATTTAATTGCATGCTTAAGTTATTCAAAGTGTTTTTGAAATTCAAAAGTCAATTTTGATTGGAACCCAGCTTTCTGAAAGCCAAAATATTATATTTTGAAAACTCTTTTGATTAAGCCATGTGATGCGCTTGTCATATATGGAATGTTTAAAACACACCGTGGTCATGGATATGTATTTTTAATATTATTCATATGATGAATGATTGTGTGGATCGTGGATGTTTGAATTATGGATATTTATTAATTGTTAATAAATAGAGGTCTACGTACCTCTCCCTCTCTCATACTCCGATGTACTTCTACCTCCCTCTCTCTTGTACTCACCATAAGGCCTTCTTCAACTTACATGTAATTCTAGAATTATTGTAATCTGATCGAGGCAACCGAGGAAGGAGTGAGGACGAACTACAGATGCAACTAGGAAGGCAATGTGATGGAGATCCTTTGCCTATGTGTTTGCAGGTTATCTAATATAAATGTTATATTAGATTTTGTGTGCGTTTGACTGTTGGCTCCAGTCAAACCATTATGCTATCCACGACCACATTAAATATGTATGAGATGCAATGTTTTTCTTTTTGATTATGAATCAAAGCATGTATAGTCTTTAGTAAATATATACGATATATTTATATATCATTACCTAGGAGAGACCAAGATAAAAGTTATCCAAAATACCCTCGTCTTAATTCTAAGCCATAACGTGAGTAGTTAAGAACTTACCGCATGGTCCACCATTGTTATAGTCATATGATTCGAATCACTTTAGGCAAGTTTGTTGTGTTACCACAAGACCTGTTTAATTGTGAGGAGAAACTGTGGCTATAGTATTAGATGTCTATTTGATCGGGGTAGAGGAACCATATAACTTTGTTGTGCTATCCACAAGGACTGCATGCAAATCTATGCTCGTCTCGTAACGATGGTTAGCTTAGACCAGAATTAGTGGCTTGTTGTGCTATTCACAAGGCCATTAAATCTCTGGGGACCGAAGATATGATCGGATATTGCAAGGAGTTGCAAGTCCCATAAGATGGATGCTCTTTGATTGTTTTACAACTTTCTTGTGCTATCCACAAAGCTGTACTGCAAGTCATTGAGATTCTGATCCCCACTAGGAGACTGTCGGCGTCTCTCGTTCTGTGTAGTTGAGGGTTATATAGTTCGTCGAAAATTAGTGGGAGTTAAAACTTGAACAAAAGACCATGTCTTGTTTTAAAATTTAATAATTGAACATCTGCTAAATAGATTTTATCTCCTGTAGGGAAATATGTCGTCGAATAACTCATTCCGTGGCATACTTGATGCCAATCTTTTGACTAGCCCGAACTACTCGTTTTGACTCAGAAACCTGAAGAGTGTCTTCAGATCTGAGCACATTGCCTACGTCCTTGGAGTTGATCCTCTTGCTGAACTGGCATAGGATGCCCCTAAGGCTGAGATGATCGTGTACGATAAAAGGTCAAATGACAAAGGAAAAGGAGTAGTAAAGGGTGATTGCTTCTACTATAAGCAGCATGGTCACTGTAAGAGAAACTGCAAGGAGTTCTTCAGCGATAAAGCTCATGGAAAGGTGAAGCTATCAGAAGCTTCAGATAACTATATGATAGATATCAACTTGTCAGTTAGAGATTCCATATCTTGGGTATTAGATACCGGATGTGCTTCTCATATATGTTATGATACGCAGATGCTGAGAAGTAAGCGCAAGCTGAAAAAAGACGAGGTGGAATTGAGGCTAGGAAATGGCGCAAAAGTTGCAGCAGTTGCTGTTGGGACATCAAACCTCAGGCTTCCATCGGGAGACGTCTTATCATTAGAAGATTGTTATTATATTCTTAACATAATAAAGAACATCATATCGGTATGTTGTTTGGATAAGATAGGAAATCAGTTGTCTATTGAGAATAGAAGTTGTTCGATTTATTATGTTAATAAATCAATAGCTTCGGCATCTTTAGTCAACGATCTATATCTCTTAGATGTTTCTTATTACAATCTTTATATTGATAATGCTCTTAAGAAGAGTAAGAATTGTGTGAACCAAGCCTATATGTGGCATTGTAGACTTGGATATATTGGTGAAAGCAGGTTGCAAAAGTTACATAAACATGGATATTTGAATGCATTCGATTATGAATCGTTTGCGACATGTGAGTCCTGCCTTATGGGAAAGATGGCAAAATCTCCGTTTGCTGGACATGAAGAACGTACCAAGGACATTTTGGAACTAATACATTCGGATGTATGTGGTCCCATGTCCACCAAAGCCAAAGGTGGCTTTTCACTTCTTCACATTCATCGATGACTTCTCAAGATTCGGCTATGTGTACTTAGTAAAGTACAAGTCGGAAGCATTTGAGAAGTTTAGGGAGTTCAAGAATGAGGTAGATAAGCAATTAGGAAAGAGTATTAAAACTCTTCAATCAGATCGAGGTAGAGAGTACTTGAGTACTAATTTCACACAATTCTTAAAGGATAATGATATCCTTTCTTGGCTGACCTTCCATATACATCATAGATGAATGGTGTATCAGAAAGGAAGAATCGCACCTTGTTGGACATGGTGCGATCCATGATGAGCTTTTCGGAATTACCAGTGTCCCTCTAGGGGTATGCTTTAGAGTCAGCATACCTACTGAACAGAGTATCCAGCAAGTCTGTGGCCTTTACTCCATATCAGATATTGAAAGGCAGGAAACTATAATTTAAACATGTTAAAATCTGAGGTTGTCCTGCTTATGTAAAGAAGCATGATCCAGACAAGCTGGAATCATGAACTGATAAATGCAGGTTTGTGGGATATCCAAAGGAAACCTTTGGATACTACTTTTATCATCTTGGTGAACAAAATGTGTTTGTCACTAGAAAAGTTGTCTTCTTCGAAGAGGAATGCCTTCTCATGGAGGACAGTGGGAGTAAAATAGTACTGGAAGAGGTTCCAGATCCACTAATAGCTGTATTATCATCAGAGGAGATATCAGTTCCTGAATCTGTTTAGGTACATACAGATGAGCCTCGTAGATCTGGTAGAGTACCTAGACTACTCAAACGATATGTGGGACATGTCACTGAAGGAGAGTCTAAGATAGAATATAATGAGGATGATAATCCTAAATTCTACTAGGAGGCCATAGAAGGCCCAGAAGCCGAAAAATGGCGAGAAATGATGAACTCAGAAATCTAGTCCATGTACACCAACCAAGTTTGGAACTTGGAGGACTTGCCCGAGGGTATTGTACCCTTTGGATACAAGTGGATCTTTAAGAGAAAGATCAGTGTTGATGGAATGGATTGACACTTATAAGGCAAGGTTGGTGGCAAAGGGATATCGTCAAAGGTAAGGAATTTACTATGACGAGACTTTCTCACCAGTTGCCATGATAAAGTCGGTCAGAGTTCTACTTGCCATAGCTGCACATTTCGATTACAAAATCTAGCAGATGGATGTGAAGATTTGACAAAGCTGTCAAGTCTTATGACTTCATTAAGAATGAAGATGAGCCTTGTGTGTACAAGAAGACCAGTGGGAGTGCAGTCACTTTTTAGTTCTTTACCTATATGGCATACTACTTATTGGGAATGACGTACTTATGATGTCATCGGTAAGGATTTGGCTGTCGAAAAACTTTTCTATGAAGGATTTGGGAGAAGTATCCTGCATATTGGGAATACAGATCTATAGAGATAGATCAAAGAGGATGCTTGGAATGACCCAATCCTTGTAGATAGATACCATAGTCAAAAAGTTTGGCATAGAAAATTCAAAGAGAGGTCTCATACCGATGAGACATAGAATTAATCTCTCAAAAGAGCAGTCTCTTAAGACTCTTGATGAGAGAGCATTCATGGATAGAATTCCCTATGCCTCTGCTATAGGATCTATCATATATGCCATGCTATGTACACGGCCTGATGTAGTATATGCTCTAAGTGTTACGAGCAGATTTCAAGCTGATTCAGGCAAAGAGCACTGGAAGGCAGTGAAATGTATCCTTAAGTTCTTGAGAAGAACTAAGGATATGTTACTTGTCTATGGAGGAGGTGACTTGAAACTGCGAGGTTTACTAACTCGAGTTTTCAGTCAGATCCAGATGATAGCAAGTCTACATCTAGATTTGTGTTTACTTTGAATGGAGGCGCAGTGTGCTGAAAGAGTTCCAGGTAAGAAATCACTGCAGATTCGACGACTGAAGCTGAGTACATCGCTACAGCTGAAGGCGGCAAGGAAGCAGTGTAATTGAAGAAGTTCATCACTGACCTTGGCATAATTCCCTGCATCTTTGATCCTGTTCCTCTGCTGTGCGACAACAATGGAGCTATTGCACAAGCGAAAGAGCCCCGGTCTCATCAAAAATCGAAAGATATTATGAGGTGCTTTCATCTTTTTAGAAAGATCATGTCCAGAGGAATGTAGTGATGGAAAGAGTTCCATCTACCGATAATGTAGTAGATCCACTGACGAAGCCACTGTCTCAAAATGTATTTGAGCGTCACCTAGAGTTTATTGGATTCGTGCATAAAGGTGATTGGCTTTAGTCCAAGTGGGAGATTGTTAGTTTTAGGTGGCCTACAAGCCAATCTGACTATATAAATCTCGTTCGTTTATTGATATAAATGGCATAATATTCATTATGTGTAATTCGTATTGTTATCGTCTCATAATGAAGTCTGTTGATACGTGCGATATTGATCAGATTATGATTAGATCATACTAATGAGACTGATCACTTCAACACACATTTTCTTAATAGTTTATAGTCGGAGGATATCCGAGAAAGACATCGGATATCCGGTTAGACTAGTACAGATTACTCCCGGTCATAAGATGAGGGTGACTGATCTCATAATCACTTATGTGGAGCCACTAAGGCGAATATGTAGGTGCTCATTAGAGAATGAGTTCACTGAACTGATCTAACTGAATCGTTGGATGGTATTGTACCTCACTGTCAACCAGCTTGATTCCATTGTCGTAGTTGCGTGGATGGTCCTCGGACCTGAGACACCAAGGACACCTTGTCGGTGGACTTTTGTGCTTTGACCTTGGTTTATGAATCTCTAACCACTAGATTCTAAACAGCCAAGTATCGGGTATAACTGAATACCGTCGAAGGAAATTGAGTGTCAATAAGGAATCATTCGCTCTAGGTACCTAGAGAGGGAATGCTCTAGGAAGGATGCGCGGAAGTCCCTGGCCAGGACAAATGATAATATCAGGAAAAGAGTTTTTCGATATTATTCAGCAGCATTCGATCCAAGTGAGTCGACCGGTTAGGGTTTGACGATTTACCATACCCTGAGTTGACTCGAGAGCATTGTACGAATGAAGGATTATATCTGTTGGGTTCTCGCGGGTTTCACCGGATCGCTCACGCAGCGGAAAATAAAATATTAAACAGCGATCCATTCCTGTTTCGAAAAACTAAAACTACGATTATCGGATGATCGATTCTCACCGTGTGCGGATTCGAATCCGCAACCGTTCGGTTCCGTCGGTGCGACACCGCAAGCCGCGCAAGTGCCCGGCCTCTAGCGAAGTCCACGCGATCCTCCTCGCGATGGATATCCTCACGTTCCTCGTTCTTCGCAGCCCTCGAAACCTCCACCGGTCGCCGCAATGATCGCCGCAACGCGCGGACGATTTCCTGTCGAACGGGATTCGGAGAAACGGCGGAGCAGATCTAGATCTGTCTGGACGCCAGGGAGAGAGAGAAACAGAGGAGGGGCGGCTAGGGTTAGCAGCAGCTTGACCTGCTCAGCCCGTTCGCTATGTTTTATACTAACCGCACGATTTTTCATAAAAACCCTCGGTTTGCATAAAACCCACTTATTTATCCATCGCCTTGAGAATCATTTGCGTGTGACCCTCTAGGCCCATGTACTAGTCCAGTTAATGGCCCAACATGCCCAATCACTCCTCACTGGCTTTATTAATCAATTAATAATCCTTTATTTATTAATTAATCAATCGAATTGATATCGCACATCAAATTCGACCGGGCCTCCGATCACGTTGGGTGCCAAGCAACACCGCGTGAACTCGGAAGGTATTGGGGTTAAGTAACCCACTCTTGGAACCTTTCCGCCGACAGTTACCGCGTGGATATAATCCTTCATTCGTACAATGCTCTCGAGTCAACTCAGGGTATGGCGTGCTGTCAAACCCTAACCGGTCGACTCACTTGGATTGGATGCCGCTGATGAATATCGAAAAACTCCTTTCCTGATATTATCGTCCGCCCTGGCCAGGGACTTCCGCGCATCCTTCCTAGAGCATTCTCTCTCTAAGTACCGAGAGCGAATGATTCCTTATTGACATATAATTCCCTTCGACGGTATTCCGCTGTACCCAATACTTGGCGTATTAGAATCCCGTGGCTAGAGATTCGTAAACCAAGGTCAAAGCACAGAAGTCCATCGACAAGGTGTCCTTGGTGTCTCAGGTCCGAGGACCATCCACGCACCTGCGACAATAGAATCAAGCTGGTTGACAGTGAGGTACAATACCATCCAGCGATTTAGTCGGATCAGTTCAGTGAACTCATTCTCCAATGAGCACCTACATATTCGCCTTAGTGTCTCCACACAAGTGACTTATGAGATCAGTCACCCTCATCATATGAGCAGGAATAATCTGTACTAGTCTAACCGGATATCCGATGTCCTTCTCGGATACCCTCCAACTAGGAATGATTAAGAATATGTGTGTTTAAGTGATCAGTCTCATTAGTATGATCTCATCATAATCTGATCACTATAGCACATATTCACGGACTTCATTATGAAACGATAATTAATGCGATTTACACATAATGAATATTATGCCATTATATTAATAAATGAACGAGATTTACATAGTCAGATTGGCTTGTAGGCCAGCTAAAACTAATAATATCTATATGGTAACTGTTGGCGGAAAGGTTCCAAGAGTGGGTTACTTAACCCCGATACCTTCCGGGTTCACGTAGTGTTGCTTGGCACCCAACATGATCGGAGGCCTAGTCGAATTTGATGTGCAACATTGATTCGATTGATTAATTAATTAATATGAGTTATTAAATGATTAATCAGGCTAGTGAGGAGTCATTGGGGTTATTGGGCCATTAACTAGACTGGTTATTGGGCCTAGAAGGTCACACGCAAATGATTCTCAAAGCGATGGATAATAAAGTGGGTTTTATATAAACTGGAGGTTTTTATAAAAAATTGCGCGGTTAATATAAAATGTAGCGAACGGGCTGAGCAGGCTAGGCTACTGCTAACCCTAGCCGCCCCCTCCTCTCTTCCTCTCTCTCTTTGGCGCTCCAAACGAGCTCAGATCCCCAGGTCTGCTTCGCCGCTTCTCCGACTCGTTCAACGGGAAATCGTCGTCGCATTGCGGCGAACGGCGGAGGCTTCGTGGGCTGCGAGGAACGAGGAATCATGAGGATATCCACTGCGAGGAGGATCGCGTGGACTTCGCTAGAGGTCGGGCGCTTGTGCGGCTTGCAGTGTCACACCGACGAAACCGATCGGTCGCGGGTTCGAATCCGTGCGCGATAATGTCCGATTTCCGTATTTCCGGTTTTAGTATTTTTGAAATGGGAAAACGGATCGCTGATTTTTAGTTTGATTTTCGCTGCGTAAGCGATCCGGTGAAACTCGAGAACCGAACAGTATCCAAACCCATTATGGAGAAGTATATGGATAATAATACTTTTACTAATGGTAATATCCTGATGTCATTCCCAATGACTTTAACTTTACTATCAATAAGCATTAACAACATGACCGTGCTCCCATTGTCCTCTTTGTACACATACATTCCATGATCATTCTTAATGGTCACTTAGTATTTGACCATGAGGTCAAAACTCTTATTCTAACTTTAGGAAGCTTAAGTTTGATTTAAAATTGATCTTTGAAATCATAACATGCTTTTTGAATATTCTAAAAGTTTTAAAGTTATATCATATACACCTTTTCCTCAATCACATTAAGGGAATGCTTTTTAATATCCAACTGTCTTTATCTTATCATCTGATGCGCAATTTTGGCAAGTAGAATTCTAATAAACTTATTAATGGTAACCACTGAGGAAAAACTTGTCCAAGTGAACACCTTGACTTTGACCATTTTCTTCAGTTTGCCATATAAGTTTTAAGTAGTCCATATGTACTAATCTTCATTCTGAAGATTTACTTACTTCTGACAAGTATAGTACCCTCAAGCAATTCTATCAAGTTCCGAACTTGACAGGTGTTATGGACTATGCCATAGAATTCTTAACTTCTTACCAATCTCAAAGTTGTAATAATAATAGGGAGCTTGCTCATAGATTTTGGATCACAATCTACATCTTTGAGCTCCTTTCATTCTGCTATCTCTGACATGTCAAACATATCTTTCTAGCCATTGAGAGAATCCCAAAAATCTATGAAGCTCTCCTATGTGTGTCATGAATGATTCCAAACAACTAAAGATTATCTAATAATCTTGTGTCAATTTGTGGGTCTAGAACACCTTCCAGTTTTATCAGCTCCCACTGTCTCCTTTGAAGACCTATTCATCTTAATAGAAGATAACTTTCTGGACGATAATCATTATATTATCGTCTGTCCAATAAATGTAATGTCCAAACATTTTAGACATCTCACAAATTTACACTACACTATATTCTTTTGGATCCAACTTCTTTAGATCATGTCTTTTCTATAAGATCAGGACATAACCTGACTTTTATTATACTTAAAATCAGGTTTGTTTATAATTCACATCTCATATGAATTATCTTATCTCTATATCTGATATAGACATACTGACTTATTTGGAACCATATATAAAGTATGGACATGTAATGTTTATACTCATTATCACAAGAATATAAAAATTAGACAAATCTTATTATGTAAAATATTATATCCAATAAAGTGCAATTCTTCATTATATCATATAGGTATGATATACAATGAGGATCAATCGAGAGATGATATAATTATCCTTTTACTGATTTATGTAAATCCTGTACTCAGGTATTAATTTTCTTAATCAAATCAAAGAATTCTAATACTCTTTCCTATTAGTCACTTCATCTTGATTTTCTATACCTTCATCTCTCAGATACATTCGACTTGTACTTCAACAAGTACATACAATTAAATCTTTCCAAGAGTTAATCATTAAGGTAAGTCAATAGAAGTGATTACTTTGGCCTTAAGAAGATGTTGGGCTACTTACATCAGCATGTATAAGTACCAATAATTTCTTATTGTACAACCTAAGTGTACAATGCTATAGATAATCATGGTTTACACTGTCATTTTCTATAGGAGACTTGTAAACATTCATCACATGATATGTCACATTAAGAATCTATAGTGCATTGACTAGTTTTAAAATATTTCATTTTATTTCTGAAATCATATGGAACAACGCTTGTTCTTTCTCAGTCAATATTTTCACTTTTACAATTCTTGATAATTAATGAAACTAAATAACAGTTATTCAATTTCATTCTGTCCCCTGAAGATATACAAAGATTTACTGTCTCATAGTAACCTATGTATCTCTTGAACTATAGTTGAGTCTAACTCAACCTTTTCACACTCTCAATTACCTTTTACTTGTTTAAGTCTGCATACTATTGTAGATCTAAGAATCATTTCCAATATCTCATATTGGAGACGTTGATTCTCCAATAGACATACAAAAGTAGATAATAAGAATACCTGAAATTTCTTACAAGTTTCATATTCTTGTTTCCCTTTCCAATATCCTTATTGGTTTGCAGTGAAAAAATTGCTCATTCTCTCTTTCACCTAACTTGCATTTATCCTTCTCAGGTGTGAGTTTGACGGTTTTAAGATTTTACCTCTTGGCATTCTCAAAGGCACACCATGAATATTTCTTCTCTTTGGTCTATCCAAGTAAGAGATTACATGATATCCATTGCCTTTCTAAAAGGCATACCATGAGTATCTCTTCTCTTTGGTTTATCCAAGTAAGAGATTTCATGATATCTGATTAGGATATGAGTTATCACTTGGTCCTGAAGACATTCTTCAGAGTCCTCTAGCCAATATGAATTTGAGAAGCATATTGTAGTGTTGGCATTTAATATGCCAAATTTCGGATTAATAAATGACATTTTAGTTAATTGAGGAAATAACGAGATTTAGGCAGATAGTTCTTATAATTCAATTATGGTCTTTTATCTTGAATTATTTCTCATTATTTTTCGTCGGAATGTATAACCTTCAGATATACAGAACGAGAGACTCCGACGGTATCCTAGTAGGGATCATAATCTCTTAGACTCATAACATGACTTCGGATAAACATAATGTATCATACTATTATCTTAGAGCAACTATCTCATGGTAATTGTAATTCCTTATAATATTTGATCTTACTTTGACTTCCAGGTCTTTAATGGTCCCGAGTAAATATAGTAAACCATGATACCTGGTTTAAGCTTTAGCATCAATACGTGACAAAATAGAGTAAAAATGTAGCTCCCGAGTAAACGTGAAGATAGCTACATCATTCTTCTACTCCGATCTCAAGGCATCATAATGCCATAGTTAATAGTCTTTTCATCAAATGGTAGCAGATCTCGGGTAAACACAAGAAAGTGCCATCATTGAATCAAGTTCTAAAAACTATATTGATGGAGAGCCACACGGTGCATTCTCAATGACTCGCGCTCCGGCTTGGACTTTATGTTGAAGATTTTATTTATGTTATGTTGGTCTCATCCTAGGTGATAGTTTATAAATATATCACATATATTTAATTATACACAGATAATAGCAATTGATTCATAATAAAAAACTAAAAGTATGCATCAACCATACATATTCATTACATGGTCATAGACAACACAGTGATTAACTGGAGCCATACAATTAATCACCACAAAATATAACAATTATATTAATAAAACATGCAAACACATAGGCTCTGATGATCTCATCTCTTGACGCCTTCCTGGTTGTACTTATGGATCATCCTCGCCTCTCCTTGGCCAACACGATCAATTACAACATAATATAGAATTTGAAACAATTTCAAATACAAATTAATTGTAAGAGAAAGCCTTGGCCAAGTACAATAATAGAGGGAGATAGAATTACATCGAAATGAGAGAGAGAGGAAGGCATGCATGCCTCATTAATTAACACTTAATTAACCTACACCAAATTCTAAAATGATCCACATAATCACACACTATCACATGACATGAAATTAACTAAGTGCATGTCGATGACCACCTCAAATTTTAACCATCCACACATGATCATACACATCACATGAAGGCTAAAATTTTGAAAATAACAATATCTTGGATACCAATCAAAATTGGATAATCTGAATTTCAAAAATCTTATTTTCTAATATGCATTTAAATCTAATTTAAAGTATCAAACACATCATCATGTGTATATAAGACTAAAATTAAAATTTTAAAATATTCCATGTAGAATTTAGAACACTTCTAAATTAATTAATCTAACACTTAGATTAATCTTAAATTATATTAACAACAATTATTAATGTGAAATAATCTAACATTTAGATAAAATTATAAATCCCTTATAACTCTTATAAAGGAATTTATAATTCTAATTTTAATTCCTTAACAACTATTTGTTAAGAACCCCTTTATTAAATAATATTTCTCAACAACAATTGATAAGAAATATTAATTAGAACATTTCTACATAAAAATAGGCTAACAAGTAGACTTAATTCAACCTCATAATAACTTTTATTAAAAGGTCCTTTTTAAGTAAATTAGATCTTCAAATACTTTAATTAAGAGATCCATGAGAATATTAACTAACTCTTTTAATAACTATTATTAAGAGTTAATTAATAAATCCTTAATAACTTTTATTAAGGTTATTTATCAAGAAATAATTAACTTTTTCAATAACTATTATTAAGAGTTAACTAAACACTTAATAACCTTTTATTAAATGTCCCTTAATTAAAAATTAATTTCGTAACAACAATTGTTAAGAAATTAAATTCATCTAATCACTTAATTAAAATAAGATTAACAACATTTGTTAATTATAATTAAGATCATATCTTAAAGGACCCATTTAACTAAAAATAATAAACATAAAAATTTAAAACATATTTTAAACAAAATTTAATTATATTTTCAAGTTAAATGGGTGGGGTTTATATTAATTAAGGGTTTTCAGGGTTAAATTGGCTTATCAGGGACTTGGCCTGTTGGGCCTTATGGCCTTGGGCCCGGGCTTGGCTTGGCTCGGACCAGGCAGGGCGCCTGGGCTTGGGTTGGCCTTAGACCCAATCGCTACCTGGCCGAGCCATGTCTGGCGCGCCCGGGCTGGGTCCAGGTCCCCGGTTAGGCCGGGACGGGGCTGCCCAGTCCAGGGCTCCTACGTGCCTGGGCACGCGGCTAGGAGAAACCCTAGCCGCCGCTAGGCAGTGCCACCCTCTCCTTCTCTGGCGCCGGTAGGGGGGTAGCAGGGGCGGTCGGAAGTAGCAAGGGGGTTGCCCCCTTCATCCCTGACGCTGGTGATGGCCAGCCGGTGAGGCCTGTGCAGCCGGTTGCCTCCTAAAAACTACGGTTAAACAGTTTTGAAACCGTGGCCTTCCCCCCCTTTCTCTTCCAACACTTGGAAAAACTCCAGAGAGGGAGGCTATGCCTCCGGTCGCCAGCGACCGCCGAGATATTCCGGGGACTTGCAGGGATAGCTGATCACACCAGCAAGCATTATGGTGATCTTTCATCACCATTGAAGCCCCCAAATCTAGTTCTTCATTCTCATAAAGAACACTAACAAAAACCCCTCAAAAATTCAACTTTTCTCCATAGAAAATTAAATCTAACATTGTATGTTCATCCCATGAACGATTTCCACGAGAGAAAAATAAATACAACATGGAATTAATTCTAGAATATTAATTTTAGCGATATGAAACCGGTCAGAGCGGAAACCTGGCTTTGATACCACTGTTGGGATCTGGGCGAGACGTGATGAACGTAGCAGAATAAAACATTAAAATAATCCTGCCCGACGCCCGCAGAACCATTTCGGAACAAAAATCGTAAAACCGAAATTAAACCGAAGTGATCGAATCACCATGTGCGGATTCGAATTCGCATCCGTGTTGGTTCTGTTGAGGCGATGCCGCTAGCTGCATAAGTGTCCGGCCTCTAGCGGTATCCACGCGATCCTCCGTGGTGATTCGTTCTCGCTCCCTTGTCCATATTAGCACGCTCGCTGAAGATCCCACGCCGCAACGATGTCCGAAACCTGCGGACGATGAATTCCCGACGTTCGGGAATTGCGTGCGGTGGAGACTGGAGACACCCGACGCCCTAAGAAGGGCGCCCAGAGGAGGAGGAGAGAGAGAGGGGGGCAACTAGTAGTGAGAGATCTTGGAGTTTTGCCCAGGGTTTCTCCACAGCCTATTTTTAACAGCGCGACTTTTCATAAAAGTCTCCAAGTTAATATAAAACCCACTAAAATACCACCGATTGAGAATCTATTTGCGTGTGACCCTTTAGGCGCATTTACCAGTTCGATTTTCAGCTCGTTAAGCCCAATAACATTTTATTGACTTATAGTAATTAATTAATATCTAATATTTAATTAATTACTAACCAAATTAACATCTCATGTAAATTCGGCCAGACTTCCGATCAAGTTGGGTGCCAAGCAACACCGCATGATCCTAGAAGGTAATGGGATTCAGCAACCCACTTATGGAACCTGTTCGTTCATAGTTACCGCATGGCATCCTTCATTTACACAAAGCTCTCGAGTCGACCTAGGGCATGGTCAAACTGTCAAATACTAGATGGTCAACTCCCGTGGATCAGACTCCGCTGTACAATATCAGAAAACACTTTTTCTGATATTGTATCCGCTCTGGTCAGAGACTCCTGCGGATCTATCCTAAAGCATTCTCTCTTTAGTTACCTGAGAGCGAATGATTCTCTATTGAACACACAATCACCTTCGAAGGTCTTCAGCTGGACCCGATCATTGACTATTAGAGATCTCTTGGATAGGGATTCATAAGTCAAGGTTAAAGCCCAGAAGTCGACCGACAGATGTCTTTGGTGTCTCAAGTCCAAGGATCAACCACGCCACTGTGACAATGAATCAAGCCGGTTGACAATTAGGTAAATTATCATTCGGCGATTTATGCCGGATAAGTTCAGTGAACTCATTCCCCAATGAGTATTTATAGGTTCACCATAGTGTCTCCACACAAGTGACTAACGAGATCAGTCACCCTCATCATATGAGCTAGAATAACCTGTACTAGTTTTACCGGATGTTTGATGTCCTTCTCAAACATCCTACGACTAAGAACAATTAAGAACATGTGTTTATAAGTCATTAGTCTCATTATTATGATCTCATCATAATCCAATGACTATTGTACACATTTATGGACTCTGTTATGTGCAATTATAAATATGCCAATCTACGTAATGAAATAAATACCATTTATTAGTGAACCAGATTGTACTAGGTGCTTAATAATTGGCTTAGAGGATACCTATATCCAACACATACTCCATGTACTGGTCTACCACATTCTTGTTACCTTCCAAAACCTTCTAGGGAATTGAATGGCTGTTATGAATTTTCTTTTTTGGAGTAGGTCAGAACAAAACAAGAACTTACATTTGGTTTCTTGGGAAGTGATATGTAAACCAAAAGTGGAAGGTGGTCTAGGACTTCGGAAGCTCCAGGAAAGGAATCAAGCTTGTATGATCAAGAAACTGGTGCAGAAGAAGGATTCTCTACGGACACATTGGGTCTATGCCAAATATATCCAACACGTGTCCATTTGGGACATCAACATTAGACCAACTAACTCATGGAGATAGAAAGGCATTCTTAAGAGTAGATTATGGCTTAAAGAACACATAAACTACAAGGTTGGTGATGGTGCTACTTTCAACTTTTGGTTTGATCCATGGATTGCTATGCATAGTTTTATTCTCTATATGGAGAGCATATCTGGGTGACCCTTGGACTTTCAAGAGACCTTGTTGTCTGTTCATTATCAATGGTAGGTGGAATCTTCCTCAATCTCGTTCTACAACCATTAATCATCTTTGGGAAATTATCCAATTTGGGCCTATCCACAACAATTCTACTGATAATGTCCATTTGCTTCATCACAATGGAAAGTTCACAACTAGAAGAGTATGGGATATTATGAGGAAGTAGCATGCTATTGTGCCTTGGGTAGACATGATTTGGTCGTCACATTATGTGTCTAGATCTTCTACCTATGCATGGTTAGCTCTACATGGTAAATTGTCAACTTGTGATTTTTAGCAATGAAAAGTCATTGTTCTTGCAAGTACATGTACTCTATAAGGTGAATGTTGAAAATGTGGACCACCTTTTCTTCAATTGCTCTTATTCAACTTTCATTTGGAAGAGAATCTTGGAAAGGCTCAAGATCTCTAGAAGACCAAGGCTAACCTTATGTTAGGAGGTTGTATCCTTAAAACAAAATTTTCACTTGATGGAGCCTGCAACATTAATGGTGGCTAGGGAGGCACTAATATGTACTATGTGGTGGATTTGGAAAGAAAGATGTTGTAGAATTGTCGAAGGTCAGCCCACATCAGCCATGCGCCTCCTACTACACATGTTAATTAGATGACATCGGGGCAAGGATGGAAGCTCACAACTTGAACTAGCCCCCTAAAGGATGATCCAGTATTATTCTTAAATTTTTTAATGTAAGACCCCTCCTTAGGCAGGCATTGTAAATGGGTGTACACTTTTGACCCTATATTTCTGACCCTAGCTTAATATCATCGTTTCTTGTGATGATATAAGTTCCATATTCCTAATCTACATTTTTCTCATAGTATAGTGATACTTTTGGTTTAAATACAAAAAAAAGCTTGTTCTCCATTAAAAAGATACGAACCATCACTTACTGCATAGGGTCACGTTTAACAATCTTTCTTAATAAAGTTTTCATTCTTATGTCACTCCACATTTAGAAAAATGAGTAGAATATAAGAGTCAGTTACGTACCTTACAGAATGCTAAAGCTCATTATTTTCTCCAGATACAAATATATTTTTTATATATAAAAAAGTGCTACTTATATATGAATGGGTTAATTACATATATAACCCTACTAAAAACATAATTGCACTTTTTCCTATCTTATTTTTGCAATATTATTGCACTTACTACATGAAAATAGTTGCAAAAATGTCTCTGAAGTTAGTTCCCATTTCACACCATAAGAATGTATTTGGAATATGTTAACACTTGTCTTTAGGGGAAAAAGACTATAATATCTTTATGAGAGAGAGAGGTGGATGTGGACACCCCAAACTTGGGGTATCAGAGAGAGAGAGAGAGAGCTCATGTCGAGATCCATTATCCTCTACTCGAAGCAAGCCCACATCCTTCACCACAAACTTGTTGAGCAGGGTGATGTTGGAGATGGTGGACACAGCCAGTGCTAGCGCCAGGTCATCTATCACCATTTATGTTACCACCGCCTTTATGCCCCTTCTGTGCCACCTGAACCCATCACCACCTTCCCATCTCTAGGAGGAGAGACGTACTTCATCATTGTCATCATCTTCCCCTCGAAGGAGTGGCATAGGCGGTGTCGGAGAAGTACCCACACCTATACCTGATGTATCCTGTAGCCTTGAATACTAGCATTTGCAATAAGCTTTGCTTTGATCATTAAATGTCTAGTATGCTGCATGCATCGAGTAGTCCTCCTTCCAAGTGAGAGCACCACTGTAGACGAAAGTGGCCAGAGAAGACCTGGGCCTAAGGAGATGTTACTTTCTCTAGTTGGCCTGGAAGTGGCATCTTCCAGGCTCTCTGCGCTCTCATACAACTTGCCCAGGTACCCCACTATGCACTACTTGGTGAGGTGCCTTACAACCTCCTCCAAGGGGAGTGCTCAACAAGAAGTTCACCACGTCCTTGCTAGCCTCCGCAAAGAGGACCTTTTGGCCGACCCTGTTGACCAACAAGTTTAGCTTGCTACTGCTCATCATGGCTGTTCATTCGAAATGGGTCTACTAGGAAGTAAGTAGAGATCCAGAAGGCTGGGGGCGGAGCAGCCTGCTAGCTTGGTTGCATGGACTTCTTGAAGAAGTCGGATGTAATATCTCAGCCCTCTGGTCTAGGATTCCCAGTTCGACTCCCAGTTTGATTATGGTTCAACTGAATAATGGAACGACTTAAATTCACTAAATTTGATTTATGAGTTTATGAACTTTTGAATTTATTTGACATGTGAATTATGTGCATATATGTTAGGCCTAATAAGGTTTATTGGGCTTTTGTATTTTATTTTGTCTTTTAGTAAGATGGGCTGACTAGAGAAGGGCTTATGGATTAATTTATGTGGAATTGAGAGTGTGAATTTTAGTTAGTATTTGAGGGCTTGTGAGAAGCTTATTGGGCTGGTTTAAGTGTGCTTTGAGTATCCCATTGGGTGGTTAGTGGTTAGAAATGATATTTTGGATAGATGAAGGACTATTATGCAATTGTGAGGAGCTTTATATATATGGGTGAGTGGGAGCACGACCCCATTTATCTCCTCTCACCTCTCCAACCTCCTCTTCTCCTCTCTTGGCTCTCATAGGGGTGGGAGATGGTTTCTCATGGCTGCATGTGTGTGGAAGAGATTTGAGAGGCTACTTTGAAGATATTCTTAGAGCTTGGAGGCATTCTTGAAGCTTCTTGGTAGAGATCAAGTGGTGGAATTCTTGAAGAAGGATCCATAAAGTTAGGAGCTCATGGATGAACCTCAAATCCCTCCTCTTCCTCTTCTTTTGAATGTGGTGGAGGTGGATTGAAGACCTTTGTGGTTGGAGGAGTTCAAGAACTAGGTAGGTGATGTTCTTTTAGCTTGCTTGGGATCCCTATTTACATGTTGGTCTTGGAGGTTTGTTTGAACATGAATGCGTTCAAATTGGTTCTTAATGTGATGATCCTATCATCCATATTCTAATTTGACTATGATGATAGATTTTAGATTGAGATTTTATAAGAATTGTATGCATGTTGTGCTCAGTCCAAAAATATATTTCTATGCTTGATTGCCATGCTTCGTTTAATCAATGTAGTGAATGGAATGACATGCATATTTTCATATTAGAGTTCCATATATCTAGTTTCTTCAATTTAAATTTCGTGACTTTTGGCCTTGGTTTGAGTGAGATCCAACCCTATATTCATAGATGTATGGTTAACTCCGAAAATAGGACAATCAGTGAGTGTTTTAATTACCATGATTTGTGTACTACTTCAATTCACTTGATGTTTGGATATATGATAGTCTACTTGGTCAGCTTTCATACAAAAAAAAAAAAAAGGAATCTCAATTTGGATGTGTAGATTTTAAATGACATGCATTTGAAGTCAAAAGTATCATAGTAGTTTTCTACTGAACTCTCTTGGGTTATTAGAACTGTGCAAAACGGTCTTTCGATGCGAAGCACTGGTCGACCTATTTAGTCAGAACTAGAAAACTAAGAATTTTCAGCTTCTGTTTGGGCCAACAGTCGACCGATTTCAAGCACCGATAGGCCGATTTGATCCAGGAAAATGATTTTGAGGGGAAATGACCCTGTTTGACCCCCAATCTTCGTATTTTAATATTTAAATCATGATTTGACTAAAATAGACTTACTTAAAGGTATTTGAGTAGTTTTCTCATATGACTAAATTTTTACACATGATGCTTTATGTATATAGAGAATTTCTTGGAGATGCCTTATGTTCTTGTGATTTGACTAGAATGACTACTTACTAGTGGGTACCCTTTTAATTCATTCCCATGGGAGACGGGGATAGGGGTTTTAGCTTTTTGTTTAGGTAAGGTTAGGATCCAACTTAGCCTTTTGATTTGGTGTAGATGTTCAGATCCGACTTGTTGTCTGATCAAGGGCAGTTGGAGAGTCTACTTGTGTGCACACCTCAACTGGAGGTTAGACTATATGACATGTGAATCATGAAGCTCAGTTAGCCTTGCTTTCTTGCCACGCCTTCAAAGATTTTAAGAGATCCAAGGAAGGTAGAGCGGCATAGATCGGGTAGGAATCCTGCGAAAAGTCCACACCCATATGTAAATATAAACATAAACATGAATAAGATTGATGCTAATATAGTTCTCTGTCATTCTAAAATTATTATATGATGTGACTAATGTGATTTAGCCACGGATGGCATTATGAATTGTGAATCAACTCTGGAATGGGTCAAATGTGAAAGGAAAGGTAAAAATATGATATACTTGAAATTAGCTATATGTGATGGAATCCCTTATATGTCAACAACATAATTAGATTGTATGATTTATGTTTAAGATTTATTTTGGACATGTATTTTGAGGCTTACGGCTATGTAATCTATTATTACCTTTTTGTGATTCTTTGTGAATATTATCAAGGGATTGTATTGCGTGGAACTGTGTATAAATTACTTAGATAATTATTCTTTGTGAATGATGTTTACTTGTTAATTTTCTTTAATCTATACTAATTATTCCCAGATAATTATATAACTTAGATCGTGAATCGGTAACACGCTAAGTCGAAGGAGCCAACTTGAAGCGGTTCGGTGCTTTTTGAACTGGGGTGTTACATCGGGCCTATCCTTGGGAGCTACAGCTAGGGGTAGGTGGGTAAGCTAGTGGATGCAAGGATTCCGACATGGGCTTAGGCTGCACCATCCTCGAGTACCAGTTGCTCAGTGAGAACTAGAGTGCCACTAGAGAGAGAGGTCCTCCAAGGGTCTCCCTCCTGATGCACACAGAGAGAGAGAGAGAGAGAGAGAGAGAGAGGATGGGTCACCCCCTCTGGCAGTCTGTCATAAAGAGAGAAAGAGAGTAAAATGAGGGTATGGTGGTCTTTTTATTATGTAGAGTTATCACATAATAAAAGAGGTGGAATCCGAGGCTGGATTCCGAGGCTGGAATCCGAAGTTAGGATCTGGAGTTGGATCGGAGAAGAGGCCCGACGGGGATCCGGAACGCGGCGAGGGCGGAGACGATGCTGAAGATCCGAAGCCGAGGGTCGCTCGGTTGGATGTCGGCTAGCCTGCGGAAGGCGTGGCCGAAGCTATCACGACCGGATTCCGAGGCTGGAATCCGAAGTTAGGATCTGGAGCTGGATCGGAGAAGAGGCCCGACGGGGATCCACAACGCGGCGAGGGCGGAGACGATGCTGAAGATCCGAAGCCGAGGGTCGCTCGGTTGGATGTCGGCTAGCCTGCGGAAGGCGTGGCCGAAGCTCCTCTGGATGAGGAACAGCCGATGCGGGGCGGAGCCGAAGCACCTTAGGACCAGCTGACGAATGGCGTCGAGACCGGAGGGAGAAGTCCCGAGGTCGGTGGCCGAGACCGACTCGGGGAGGTAGGCGAAGATTCGAACCGATTCCCTGCAGGAGGGAGAGAAGAAGAAAAACCAGTCAGTAGGAGTCCCGGGCTTTGGCCCTTAGGAACCCCCTCCGATGGTTAAGTTAGCTTCTGAAGATGATTCGATTTAGAAGTCAAAGAGGTGGAAGAAGCAACTTTAATGCTTTTTGGACTGTAGTCCTTGAGGTCACGAAGACATACCTTTGGTAATAAATAGCCGTGTATTTATAGCGGAGGATAGATGATGCTTAACGGTGGCAGCCGATATAGGACTATGTTGTGGGTTTATTGGTAAACCGCCATAGTGCCTAACCCTCCCACCGGAGTGGGCCGGATACGGCTACTGGGCCGAAGGGGGTAGGGCCTCTGATGAGCCAGATGCCGCTTAGTGGGTTGGAGCCTACTGGGCCGAAGGCTGTTGAGCCGCTAATGGGCCGAAGGCTATCGGGCCGCTAATGGGCCGAAGGTTGCTTGGCCGCTGACGGACCGAGGACCACTGGGCTACTTACTGGGCCGAGGGTTACTGGGCCGCGAACGGGTCGAAAGCTGCCAGTGGGCCTATTACTGCTGCTTTTAGACTGATCTCAGTGTTGGGCCTGTTTTAATGGGCCGAATCGGATTCTACCTCATCAATCATCGTTGCTCATTTTTCCATTGAGTTTAGTTAAAGGACGTGACAGTAGGAATATTTTGCAATTATTTACATGCAATAGGATTATTACTAATACGGTAAAAATAGATAGGCAAAAGTATATATTTAATTACATTTCTAGCAGGATTATATGTGTAATTAACTCTATATGAATTAATAATTAACTCTATATGAATTAAGAATCAAATCATGAAACCCAAGGATGCTATGGTTTTCCATCAGTGCACATTCGACTTAAGTGTTGTCTTAGTTGGTCAAAAAGAGTTGCTCTAGATATTTTTACATACATATTCCTAACTTACCACAATTTAAAAAATCTTTTGGTCATGTTCAGTTAGAGTTAATGGCATTTTAATGAAGGAGAATAACCACAATCTTCTAAGATTTTTAGGGATATTTAATGCAATATATAAGAGTTGAGGATATAGATATAAATACACTAATTTTCAGAGGCATATATGATTAAAAATCCTAGTATGTCTTTACATCGGCTTTAAAAAAAGAGTACATTTTACGCTTTGATGCATGCATATTCTAGGGGCAATTAATACCAGATTCTCTTTAGGGCACAAAATGGCATGGGCTATTCTAGGAATAAGATTTACTTGAATTTGTTGGCCCAGATTTCTTATTGCGTTTAATGATATGCTATTCCGAGAAGGAGAATAAATCATTTGATTAAAATGGCGGAACTGTTTATTTCATTTAAGTAAAAAAATGTTTAAAATAAAATATCTCTTATTTTGGCATAAGATATATAAATAAGCAATTCTCAATAAGCCATTCAGTTATCAAACTGAACCTAATAAAGAATGCCATGACATCTACGGCCTCTCAAGAAACCCTCTATTCTCTCCATCAATATTCACATAGGATCCATCTAATTTTTCGATCAACATAGCTCCCCCTTCTCCAAAAGGCATCCAATTCACCCCACATCACATACAAAATGTGTAATACTTGAACTAATAAAGTCACACACATTGGTTTCTTTCTTCGAAATGCACACAAGAATAAATGAGACAGACTCGCAAGGACTATCGAATCTGCAAGGGTGCCATTGCCTTAATTGTCATCACTTCCTCTCATGTTTCCCAACAAGTTATGGTTTTCCTACCTCAAAAAGTTGGAGGCAGACTTATTTGGATCCTCAACTTCTTGAAGATGTTTCTGATTTTAAGAACTTACACACCTCTTTCCACTTTTTATGTGAGTAGGATAATTCATTTTTTCCACTATACTTAGGTCAAGGACCTAATATATATAAACTTACATGCTAGTCTTAGTTCCCATCGACGTGTATAGGTAAATCTTAGTGTTGATAATATATATCGAAAAAGAGATTGCAAGATAATATTGATTCCATTATGGATGAATTTCTTATGAAAAAAAAAGTGACCATTAACAAGGTAGAACTTTTCTTTAAACAAGCAAGAATTCATTTTTTCCTTATCTAGATCAAACCCCCTCTTTCATTCTTAAAGTTCATTATCATACAATGTACCTTGCAAAATGATGTAATATTTTACAAAAGGAACAAATAAAAGCATAATATTTTGTGAAAGAAATAATAATGTGGAGGTAAATATTTTGTAAAGGAAACAAATCATTAAGATATAACTAGTTCTTAATTAATAACTTAATCAAGATTTTTTATTTATCCCTTCCCAAGTCCAAAATCTTAACTACGCCCCTAAAAGTCAATGATGTGAAGAAGAAGAGATACTGCACTTCTATTGAAGAGAACAGCCATAATATGTTGAAATATCCGTATACCAAGGAGTGGAAACGATCAAATCAATATATCTGTGGAGGAAGATTCCACACTCATCGAACATTTCTATTACTAACATGGATAGTTAAACGTCGCGACTGATCAAGCATATGGACGTCAGATTAGGAAGATGCGCTCAGTTTTGCGATAGCAAATATGCAGTTTTTTAATGTAGGAAAATACATGGGCATGCGATTGAATTCCCAATGTAGATGTATAATTTTGCACTTAGACCCCTATGGGGTATCTCTATGCACAAGCCAACATATTATTTCGACTTCACTTAAATTTTGTCAATCATAAATAATAAACGTTCATCTTGAATTTACCTAATTAAGCAAGTTCATGATATGGAAGATTAAGATGGATTAACGCATCAACAATCCCTTTATGAACTTATGAATTGCTCAGAAAGACGTTCCTACTGTAAAGAATCTATGCACTGAGATTAGTCAGTTAAAATAATAGAATCCCAGTTATTTTTTGTGAAGCTCATCAAAATATATTAGTATTATCATGTAAAGAAATATTTGGTGCTTATATCGTTCAATCTGTCAATCAAACAATAGTACTTTGTACTACAATGTCCAAGGACGTATTACAACAAGTACCTCTCTATCATCATGCTTCAAAGGATAAAAAATAGTCATTTTAATGAAAGTATTCCCCATCTTTTAATTTTATGCAATAAAGTATATATTCTTCTTATATTGTTTCATCTAATTATATATACATGCTTCGGGAATAATACGGCTGTACTAACCCTAGGAAGAGAAGTCAACCAATTAGGGGACCAACGAAATCACATTTCATGGAACAAATTGGAGTTCAATATTTGATGATCCATACTGTACTATAGAACAATCATGACTAGACATACTTGAGCTAACGAGTGAACTGGATCCTAAGTTTACCAAAACTAAACCACAAGATCTATGCTGTCTTATTGATTCCGACTCAATCAATAGTCGAAGGGGAGAAAGATAAATGGTCACCTCTGATGAAACGTGTTGCCAATTTTTTTTTGTCAAGTTACTTCAACTCGGCACAAAGGGGGACTTCTTGCAATTTTCATGAAGCCCCCCAACCGAAGGAACGTCAAAGCATCTTTCTCCTAGGTGATACTAATCTTACTTTCTTAAGACACTCCTTTGGGGCACTTTCTCAATCATCACTGCCAATTGAATGTTCTGTGATCATCATAATGAAAAGAAATACAATCAGGTGGGTGACAAGAAGAAAGGGAGTAATTCAAAGGCAGTACAAGTAGCATTTCCCTTCCCCCATAATGTTATCAAGTCGCCACTAACAAGGGGGCATGGATGAACCAAGTCCTAAGGGGTGACGTGCTTTGCCTAGTCTATGCGACTCCAGCTTACACCAGATGTTAAGAAAGTTTAATTAGGCATGTGAGAAGGATTCACGTATTTTTTTCACCAGAGATTAAGAAAGTTTAAGGCATGTGTGAGATGGATTTATGTAAGATGATATCAATATACAGCTTTCACCAGGTGGGTTAGAAAAACTTAAGGATTTGTAGACTATTAAAGATAGGCCGAATTAATGCATATGAATCCGCCTACTACATTTCCATCATGGATAGCATAAATCCCGGTAACTCTCTCTCTCACACACACAGACACACGCGCACACACCAGAAAAGTTTTTGAAAGTTCTAGTCTACTAGAGATGTAGGAAGTTCAGTAGTGAAAATGATGGGCATATATAAATTGTTGGGCGCGCGGTAGGAACTTAAGGTTATATATAACTGTTCTAGGATATGAATATACAGAATGTTTAGAAGGTCAGAAGGCCTACCGCTGTAGCAAAACGATGCCATACATAGTATATACAAAATGTTAGGTATCACTTCCTCTTCTCTTTTTCTTCTTGATATGATAGTAGGAAGTGACATCTCAAATTGAGCTTTCACACTCGTGGAGAGGTAAGGCCACATCAACGTTGATGGAAAAGAGTGCTAAGATTCAATCTTCATCCCAGATGTATGTTCTATTCATGCATTTTTAATCACCTCCAAGGAGACAGACGAATTCATGCTATAACTTCGTGAGACAATAACAAAAATTTTAACAGTTCACAAAAGAGAGAATTTATATAACGTACGTAATAATATTGGCCATTTAGGAAACTCCATACATGCCATTGAAGTGAAAAAAAGGCAGAGAGAAGGAAAAAGCACATAATAACCACGTTTTGTCATAGGGGAAGTATCATAGATGGAGACATGCCAATTCTATGAACATGATGTGCGACAACGAAGAAATTCTTAGAAATGCGAGTTTATGCGCTGCATTGAAAGTTTTACAGAATGTTGTGCTACCTAAGGCTGCTATTTTCCTCCCATTGTTATGGCGGCAAAAGAGAAGGGTATCAACTATGTATCTTTTTCCTCTCTCTCTCACTCTCTCTTTCTCTCTCTCATTTTTCCTTGCTGCTAGTGAAAGGTGATAGCTCATATCTCCCAGACGTGAATGAAGACATCAACAGTGGTTTAATAAAGAGAACAGGCGAAATAGCCATCTATGTATAGGTCTTTATGTTCAACCAGCTGGATAAGATAGATCTAGCTCTAGGGTTTGTGTATGTCCATACGTGCCTTGAGTTCTGAAGGTTGCAAAATGGAGTTATACGGAACATATATACTATGTCCTGTTATTTACATCATGCTAGCTAGGGCACTTGGATGACGTTAACCCTAGACCTAGTCCGAAACTAGTATCTTCTATTTCAACAAGATAAGCCAATGAAGCGATAAGAAGAGGAAGCAAGGGGAGATCAGACATACGACAACAACTACTCAGTCCCATTCAGAAGCATCATACAACAGAGACTCGCCTAAACCCCATTGCTACGCGTCCTCTGTGGCGCATTGGTCTTGCACCCCTTTAATTTCTTTGGTTTCTCATTTCTGGGGGCAGAACCTTAATGCATTCACTCTACAAAACCATTGGAGAGTCCGAAAAGTGAAAAGTTAAACCGATCACAGTGTTAACTAACATCGAACATAAGATGATCAACTCACCCTTGTGCAACAGCGCTCATAAAACCAGTCACCCTCTTGGTACGCCAGAACCCTTCTTGATCAGTTTTTCTTCTCCTGTCCTTGAGGGCCTGAGCTCGGAGGAATGCTCTCGGATGGCGAAGAGAACATCACAAACCCTTGTGAAGGATCCCCAGAAGATGCCGAGGGCATCTGCTGAGAACTCGGAAAGAAGAGGCCTTGGCCGAACAGATTGGATGCCGCACTGTCCAGCTCTTCGTCCCCTCCAAGAAGGAGCTGAGCATACTGAAGGAGATCCGCGTAGGAGGGAGAGGCTGGTGGCTGGATGATCTGCTGGTGTGGCCCCTGTGGGGGGTCTGCTGGAGCGACCACGAAGCCGAGCTCAGTCCTTCCTTGCACCCTCTCAGGGAAGTTGAGCTTCGCCTTGGCACCCTTGAACCTTAGGGCAGCTCTGTCGTAGGCGGCGGCGGCGTCCTCCGCGGTGTCGAAGGTGCCCAGCCACACCCGGGCGGCCTTCTTCGGGTCCCTTATCTCGGCTGCCCATTTTCCCCATGGCCTTTGCCTCACTCCTCTGTAGTGCCTCGGCCTCACGCTCCCTTGTGTATGAAGTAGAGAGGAAGACGAAGGCTTTTTTGAGATGCAAAGCAAGGATGTAAACTCAAGATGTCATGACACCTTTCTACTAGCTTGCATCACATGATACCGTAATGTAAAGAGAATAAATGCTTGGCATGGTGATGTAGAGGCTCTAATTGAAAAGAAAAATAGATCCCGTGGAATAGAGCATATGCACCAGATATACCTAGACCATGTCGTGATATGAGATGGATGCCCTAATAACATGGACATGATTTTAGGGTTTTTTCTGATACCAATACATCTAGCTAGTTATAGCTATAGAGGCCACCGTGTTTCTGCTCTAGGGTTCTTAATTAGCTAGGCATAAATTAAAGATGGAAATAACAATCAAACCCAAACGATTGTAAGAATATAAAACCATCAGAGGCTGGTGTCTTGACCAAGGTTCCTCTCTTTCCATCTCCAACGCCATTTTATCTCGTCTCAACCCCCCCCCCCCCCCCCCCCCCCTCCAAACAAGTGTTCTTCCCCCATTAATCTTGTTTTCACAGCAATCAAAACTGAGCTTTAATTAGAAATTAATCCGTTTTAGTTTTCTCATCGTTAAAGCATCAGGATAAGAGATGTATATGATCTGAGACGTCTCGAACAACAAGTGAAGTTCGAGAAGTCCCAATAGAGCCGATCGATACCTTGCTCCTCCGAGGGTTGGGTAGAAACCCGCTCCACGCCAGCCGATACTCTCGGAGGAGGTGCATAAGGCCTCCGTGGATCCATGCCGAACTGTTCCCCCAGACCTGTCGGAAGAGTTGCGCCTCCTGCTTCGCCGCTGCTGATCGCGTGTGCGAAGGCGGATGCCATGACCGTCGCATGCTGATGGCCACGCCCGGAGGTGGGTGCATAGTACTGCAGGTACTCTTCCTCTTCCGACGGGTCGGGAGGAAGAGGCCTCTTTCCATGCCTTCGATCCACCTTTCTACGTGTTAAGCACACTCTAGATCTTGTTTCGCTGTTCACAGAGAAGGGTTTCAGTGATTTCTTGGTGATGACTATGGAATGGGAGAGGAGCTGTTGGGAAAGATGAGTGGAGGAGGAGGAAGGGATATGGAAAGAAAGAAAGCAGAAGCAGACTAGGCAAAGAAGCAACAGCAGATTAAGAAGAAGAAGAAGAAGATAGATGGGTAGATAGATAGATGAAGGAGAACATAGTGGGGAGAAGGGGAGAGGTCGATGACTGATAAGATAGAGAAGAATTCTGATCGATGGTGGCTTTTATTGACATGGGAAGCACTGTTGTAGCCTTGCTTTAATGCTCTTGTCACAGTTACTTAGACCTACCTACGCGGCTTCTGTCTAAGGTGACAAGCGTGGCCACGACACACCTATCATGCACTCGCCCATGCGCAGGGGAAAACCCGCCATACTCGGATTACAAGCACCAGTTTTCTATCTTTAAAAGCTACTCTTAGTAATAGCATTTCTAATAGCCACTCGATCGGACGTAATAGGAATATGCTAAAGAATTGTTTATGTGATCATAAATTGAAGACATGCAGAAGCTCCTTGCTTTGTCTAAAGACATGTCTACTTTATTAATAAAGATCCTCTATGTCTAAGTTTAGAGTGTGGACTCAGAAGAGGAAAGTTTCAAAAAGCATCATCATGTGGTGCTTTTTTCATTTTTGAAGAAAGATTTTTATGAAAGACTCTCTCTTTTTTTCTCTGTACTGATTGAGTTCAGTCCAAATCCGTACACAGAGGAACTGCACTCCTATTTCATTGTACTTTCAAACGTGATAATAAGCCGAGCATGTGCAAGAGAAATATTACATCTATCAGTACTATTCCACTGACTTTGTGCTTTGAATGCACGAGAAAACAAACTAAAAATTAACATGCAGCAGATCTAGTTAGAAAACGACAAACATGCATGTAGCTAGTTGTATACATCACTGCATACGCCTTATCACTTGTGGAGATCCTATGGCATTTCGAAGAAATCTCATTAAGGAACTCAATGGTATTTAAGTTACTCCAACGTGCACATGCGACAGTACTACCGAGCATGCACCACCAATATCCATCCTCCGTATGCAATCTTGTCCAACGTTCTCTCAATTTTGCCAATTACACCAATGCTTATCAATTACAGTTCGGAAACCATATGGTCATATAACCTAATCCTGTTCATGAAAAAATTGTACATCGGGAAAAATCATAAAAATCATGTCATCCAGCAAACTCACATGAATTGATCTTTTCTTATTTTGTATGTTGTTAATCATTTAGCTTTGGCATCAACGTTGTAATTTGTGTTTTACCATTAGGGTAAAGTAGTTGTAATAAAAAATGAAAATTCTTGCTGGTGAGCCATTCTTGTTAGTGAGACATCATTTTAGGTGTGTTTGAAGTTTATGAAAACCTTTTATTTTGTAGAAAACTAAATTTTCTTCCAAGATTAAAAATCAGTTCAAGAAACAAATAACTTTTCTCAATTGTTAATTAGTAAGAAAAATTAAATCTCATGTAGTTTAATGTTAAATCTCAACTATTCTTAAGAGAGGTGGAGAGAGATCTAAAAAGAGTAGTGTAGAAACATCGAATGGGGCTGATAATCCTGTGTTAGTCGTTGAGAGATAACCTAAGACTTATAAAGAAAGTCTTCTTACCTTCTTCTATCCTTTTCTCTAAAGGACAAAATTATGAAGACACCTTCATGGGATAAAATGAATAATACTTTTTTGAGAGAATCTATAATTTCTTTCTTCAACATTTGGCGCCGTCTGTGGGAATCCCAGTCATAAGCATGGGTTTACCTTCTTAAAGAGCTATGTAAAGATATAAAACAGAGATTAGATAATCAGGTATCAGCTGTTGGGAAGACACCTTAATACTTATGAAGAAGGTCTTTCCATCTTCCTCTCAATAGGGTTTTTTTTTATTATAATGTTGTGAGACCATCTCCATAGACCAAAGTGGACTTTTTTTTAGAAAAAGCCTATGGTTCCTTCCTTCAACAAATGGGAAAGAAGCTTGTTTTTGTTCTGAAAAAAGTTTCCCTAAATCTAGAGGTATAAATTTCTTTTAGATAATTTTCTGAGCAAAATAATATTCTTTTTAACCATTTACTTTCCTAAAACTTTTGAATATCTTTCCACTTTTCCCAGTACTCCTTTCTGCAAAACTAGTTAACATGGACAGGTATTCAAGGGTCTCTCCGTAGTCCGTATACACACTTGAAGGACATGTGAAGAACTCAAAGCACTGTACGCATATTCGCATCCATGATGGATACTGTAGCTTTTACAATATACCTGAATGCTTCTCAAATCTTGACTTCTACAAAGACCGCAATGTCCTGTCATGCAATTTTGCATGCATTCCGTAGTACCGGGAAAACAGAATTAATGACAAGGCTTGGTACACATTGGACTTGACCAGACTTTTGAGAAAGAAAAAAAACTAGATCTATCTATATATTGACTATATATATCCGGTTATGAACTAGAGTCGCAAAGATGAAATCTTCCAATGTTTGACGAACTTGACTGGAAACTTCTTATCATTTTTATATATGTATGTATTATCGTTAATTTTTTGATGGTCTTTTCTTAAATTTTAAATGGCAACATGCATGGATACTCACAGTCATACATCTACACAATCTTTTTTTTTGGGTGGAATGTAAGTGTTTCCTTCATCTCTCCTTGGAATATTTGCAAATAATTATCAGATGTCCCCTCAGTACATGGGAGTTCATCTAGCTGGGTTGGGATGGAGACTGATGCCGCCTCCCACGCACTGCCCACTGGGGCTACCTGGCTACTAGAGTCGAAAGAGACAAACCAGAAGAAAGAGAAAACTAAGAGTCTAGAGAAAGGAAAGAGTGGTCAAAATGTTTATAGGAAGTGGCATGGAGAGAAAACTGAAATGGAGGGACTTTTGCATGTGCGATAGGGAGAGAGAGAAATGAGAAGATATCTTTTTAGTACATGTTTGAATTGGAGTCTAACAATATTGAGAGGGAGATGACCTAGATATTTGTCAATTTTGAAGATCATACGAAAAGTTTTTATAATATTTGGCCCTCCTTCCATTCTTAGTACTACTAGACTTTGGCCCAAACGTGTGTTAAGAAGATCTCCTCTCGATAGAAATATAAGTAGAGAAATAGAGATTAGACTGGATACATACGTAGTATCAGAGTAGATAGGACAGAAGGAGGAGAAGACAGACGAAGAGAGTGAAGCAGGTGGAAAAGAAAGTGTTGCAGGATTTGAGTGGGTGTGTGTCTAAAAGGATGACAGGTTGACAACGGCTGTTCGTGTAATATTTCAATTTTTGTGCAAGGTGTTCTAGTGATGTAATTAGTTTACAATCAAATATCCATTATTGAATGATAATTACCTTGTACTCGTCCGTTTTATGAAACGTCAAATCAGAAAAAATAGAGAGTCGTGGATAGGACATTCAACTTAAAGGGATTTTCGCACGCCTGTTAGCATATCTACTGGCACTAGGGGAAATGTTCTTTTGTTAAAGTATTGTGCTACTTAATAATTGCTTCTTAACTAGGGTTTGCTTTCTGGCTTCAAGCATCGTGCCATTACCTCAAGATGAAGGTGGAGATACGCTCAGATACGGCCAGAAAAGTCACCAATCTTGTAATCTCCGTGTAGGTTCACCTATCCAATAAGTCCGTATACTTTGTCTGCTAAAATAGTAAAAGTAAACACTCTTCTTAGGACCTTACCAAACCATTTGAGACAAAGGTGAATGGTATGGACTACATAAGTAGCGATATCAATGGAATCCGAGCCATTTAGTGGTGCATTTGTTAACTCTATGTATGGTCCCCAATTTTTTTGAAGGAAAATCATCAAATTCTACCATTTTTAAGTTTTTTTTATTTTAAATAATTAGAAATATTAATATATGGGTAGAATAAAGAAGAATGCACTACATCAGCAGCACACTAGGCCAAGAGATTTAAAAGCTCCACGCTCTAAAATGATTGCACCAAAGCCACATTTGTTTACACACCAACCTCTCCTTTGACTTTGCTAACATCTAGTCTAAGATTATTACCCAAAATCTGAGGACAATATATAATGTTAACGAATGCAGCTTAAAGGTCATTTTGTTTCAAGAATAAGCGCGTCGAATAGGATGCATTATTCTGTTTATTCAATTTGAAAGTTTGGACGCATTATTTTTTGTTATTCTGGGCATGAACACACTATTCTTAGAATAAGAAGAATCACTTATTCCATTGAACTACTTATTCCACTCAAAGTAAATTCTTCTTATTCCTGAAATAAGATATTTGAAAACAAGAAATCTAGAGACGTCTATAAAACAAAACATCTGCATTACATACATAGGAATCCCAAAGATTACAACCCCAAGGCATCGCATAAAACTTGTTGGAGAAGATTAAAGTGAATATTACATAGAACTAACGGATCCTATATATGTGAAAAAACGACATCGATAACACATAAGAAAAAAAAAAAGACATCTATTCGTTAATCCGGACCATCTGATCAATTTGATTAGGTAATTTTTAAAAAATGTCAAATGTCAATTATAGAAAAAGAGTGGTAAAAGTGTCCTCAACAGGGATAAGAATGTAAAAAAGAAAAAGATATGATAAAAAATCTGGTTCTATAATCTTGCCCATACAAAAGAATTAAGATATTTTTCGATATATAAGTATATGGTTGACTAATAACAAAAAAACAGTATATACAACAAGAGTAAAACGTGTTGCACCGCCGGGGGCTATTACGCCGCCTGGCGGTGCTTTTATTTTTTAAAAAAATGACTTTTTTTTAAGGGTCGCAAGGTGTCCTACATGATCATACAATTTAATCTTAGATCGGACAATCCGAAAAAAGATGAAAAATCGAAATCAACCTTAAACGAACAATAAAAAACAGTCCTATGTAAGATCAGATTGTATGGTCATGTAGGACGGGTCTGAGCTGACCTAAAATTTTCAAAAAAAATTAAATAAAAGCACTGCTAGATGACGTAGTAGCTCTTGACGGTGCAGCAAGTTGGACTCGTACAACAATGATTCACATAAATAAATTTCCATATGATATTTTGAGAAAGCTCAAAGACAAAACCACTAGTAAATTGACGTGATTTTTAAAAAAGAAATGCTACTGGTACGCTACTGTGCTATTCCCTTAATATACTCTCTTGACATCACATGAACTACCTTGAATTCGTGATTGATGGTCTCTTTCATTAACGCGATGGACCATCGTGAGTTGAAGGAGTATGTTTAATTTTAAGGATCGAAAACGTAGCTTGTACTCTCTTTCGCTATATTCTTATATTGCTCCCTGCACATCACACCAATAGATGTGAATTAATGTGAGGTGGAGTAGCTTGTTAGTTAATGAGAGAGATCTACTTTCATAATTTAACACTAAAGACTACCTTAAGGGAGCAACAGCGGTACTGACCTTTAGGAAAATGTTTACTCCGTAAGAACAGCACCATATTCTTATGTCTCAATCGTGTAAGACCTTAGGAAGAACCATGATGTGTATATATATATATATATATACTTACCTACTATACGTTCCGGTTGTCAGCTATGGTAAGCCTCAGGATTTTGTTGAACAGTTCTTATAACTTACGCAACACATAAATGTCACATTTTTTTCTCACGATCTCAAAATAGGAATACTATACGTGGTTTCTGGGGCAGCGTTGTATCATTCATCCTATTCGAAGATATTTGAAAACCTATGAAAATTAGTTTCACTGCATTGAAAATTAAGCATAGCTTATATGAGGTTTTGTTTGCCTTGATTTGAGGCATTAAATTTGTTTTATCCTTTAAGTTATAACTCACAAAGGTAGACAAATTATATTTGGACTTTTTGCAAATAACCCTTAAAGAATCTCATATATGCAGATGCCCCTTGTAGTTTACACGTATTCAGAAAACCTCTAAGTTTTCTTTTTATTCTGAAATAAGTTTTAATGTATAAGTAATATGCATGATGATAGACGTGATGCTGGAATTCTCTACATATACAATGATTACGTTAAGAGATTTTTTGCATATATATGTGCATTTTATAAGAGGTCTTTTGCTTGATGATAAGGAGTTCTTTATGTATACAATGATTACATAAAAGGGTTTTTGCACATATATAAACTATAGGAGGCTTTTTGCGCATACAAATTCTTTAGGGAGTTATTTTCAACAAGCCCTTCTATTTTTTAAGTACTAGAGCTCATCCACTAATAATTGAGATAAGACTATGAGACTAAATCTTCAAGAAGATTTGTCTTTCTATCAGTCATTCAATTCTCATCCCACTATTGCCCTCATGTCCTTAAATTAAACTAGGATGTTTTTAGCTTTCAATTGCTAACTTTTTTTTCAAAATTTAGATAATTCCTTCCAGGCTTTCTATTTATTTTATACTCCCTAGGTACTTAGAAAATCTAAAATAAACACTTACGGGAATTAGATATCTAAAAGAAAGATTATTGCTTGAATATCCTTAAGAATATTTTGTTTAAGTTAATTTTAATATAAAATGACCAAAATACTATACTTTATCTTTAAATTAATTACGAAGAATTCCCTTGCTTTACCTATAAAAAAAAAAGGCAAAACTCTCTCTCTCTCTCATACAAGGCAAGGTAAAAAAGAGAAATATCATTAGCTGAATAGTTCATTTACAACCATGCTTTCTTATATAGAGGAGTAAAGAAAAATCAAAATTACTAAAATATCAAATTGCAATTCATACTCTAAATCATAGAGTAAGTAGTTTTAAGCAATCTCCTAAATCTACACGAGTCTTAAATATGCCTCTAACTTGGTATACAAGTCGTATGACTACTTTCTTAAAGCAGTAAAGAAAATCTTCTAGGTTCTGAATGGAAAGGAAAATGATGGCATTTGAGGCCAAAAACATTAGAGATTTCGTTGTGGTTCTCTTAATGAGCTTACTGAAATAGGGACATCACATATATACTTGTTCTAAATTATGTGCTCAAAGTCATGTCTATTTGAGTGCAAATTGTACAAATTCTTTTCATCTTCGTGTCTACGCTTAATCCTATGCCAAATTAGGATGCTCTAATTACTCGATTGCCTTTTAGCCTACATCACTCTGTGTATGCACATGCACGCTCTTTCATTTATAGATGACCTTTGTTCATTCCTTTGTGTAGGAGTTAGAAATTGGTCAGGGCTTAGGACCGTCCAATCCATTAATGCCTGGCTACTTGTCACGATAGACTTTGTTTGGAGAGGAAGATGCACGTAGAACCTACAAGAAGAAGGAGGCAGTCATGGGGTCCTCTGTTTAGGTGGGGGAAAGATCCTCCGATGCCTAAGTCAGATTCCTGAGTAAGAGGAAGACTGATGGCTATGGTTTGTCTGGGTGTGAGTGCGTGTGAGACCATACCTTGTTTAGAGGGCGGCTAGTGTATTTATACCTCCCTTAGAATGAGGCACTAGAGGATTGTCCTGTAAGGGCCGCTGGATGGCCCATGATTTGGGCTCCCTGATTGAAGGGTTCGTGGGACTCCAGACTGGGAGACACGATTTCCACTCTTAACGAGGGGCGATCATGGAGACTTGTTTGGAGTGGGTAGTTCCAGTGTCTTGACCATAACTCCCACCTAGTGGCTGTAAGGAATCGGCGGAATGTAGTGGAAATATAAAACGATTCCAAGTATCGGGTTGCTGGGATCGAAAAACAGACTAATAAAATTAACGGGAAGAACCGTTCTTCACCTTTGCGGGGTTTTGAATCTCCCGTGAATTGAACCATTTTGGTAATCGCGCACGCACACGATCTCTAAAGGTATCCACACAAGCTCCTGACGCAGACGTGATTTCCTCCTCAGCTTGAGTACTTCGACTCAATCTCAAATCCACCGTGCAGTTGAAAAGTAGAAGAGAGAGAGGTCTTCTTCTTCAAGAGAGAGAGAGGGAGAGAGAGAGAGAGGAGAGAGAAAAACTCTTGTGGTGTTGTGTACGTATGCTTCTCCACCCCCCTACCCCCCTTGGCCTCTTTTTATAACAATTATAGATAAGGCCAATGATTAATTCTTATGATTATCCAAGAGCTTGGCCTTGGATAATTCTCCATTTAAATATTCATATTTATCCTACGACTTTTCACAAAAACCCAGATAAATATAACATTTAATATCTCTTACCATCTTATGAGAACTCTTATGTGTGTGATCCTCTAGACCCATATATCAGTCTGGTTTCAGGCCCACTAAACTTAGAACTAATTCTAAAGTTTAGTATTTATTAATTATTATTTAAACATCCTATGTTAAATAATTAATTCAATAAATAAGTGGTTTATCATCCGATGATTAATCCATTTAACCTTCTGACCATGAGCGGCACCAAACACTATTTCATGATCCCATAAGATATAAGGGATACTGTTGCATTTATTTAAACCTTTCTGTCTACAGATGCCGCACAAATAAATCCTTCACTCATCCAATATCCCAATAACGCAAGGGTATAGTTTCATAGTCAAACCCTTTATCGCATTATTTAAATAGATTCCAGTACTCAGTTAACTTCTAGAAAAACATCTCTTTCAGTTGACCCTGGTCAGGGATTTCTGTATACACATCCATAGGACATTCTCTCTTTAGTGGTATACCAAGAGTGAGTAATCCCCTGTTGTTCACCCAATTACCTTCACAATCGTGGACTTAATGGTTAGAGTCCATAAGCTAGAGAATCAAGTCACAATGGTCTACAAGTAAGGTATCATAGGTGACTCAGGTCAAATGACCAACTGCACTACTGTAATGATTGAATTCCTTGGTTGACTATCAAGTATAATGACCATCCAGGAATTCTAATTCAGATATGTTCAGTGAACTCATTCTCTAATGAGCACCCACAAGTTTGTCTTAGTGTCACCATACGAGTGAATGTGAGATCATTCACCTTCATCACATGAGTAGAAATAACCTGTGTGGATCTTATCGGATATTTAACGTTTAATTCAAATATCTTATGATCGAGAACGGTTTAAGACAAGTGACTGAGAATATTGATCTCACTATCATGATCTCATCATGATTCAATATTCTATACATTCGTCTACGGAATTTCATTACGATAGTTAATTTACGAGAACTATATATAATGAAATGATTGTCTTAATTAATATTTAGAACTAGAATGTACAATGATTGGCATTAAGTCCACCCAATTTTATTATTGGAAGGATTAGGAAGATTTGAATTGTCCGAAAGTCCTCCACCTATTCGGGAAGTCAGGGGTCTCAATCTTCGGGCCTAGGCCATGATTTGGCTTGAGGAAAACTTGGGCTCCCTAGATGCCGACGGCCCTATCGGGAGTCAAGAATGTCTAACGAGAAGCCGACTCTTCTTATGGGAGGCTCCATGGGGGAGCTTGGGTCCCCCTGCTGGGGTTTTTAGACTTGGCTTGCCTTTGGAGGGCTCGCGGATGTTCACATGATCTTTACACGTGACTACTAGTGGGCCGCGGGCTCTAGGCTGCTAGTAGACCCACGACAGCAGATCTCCAAGGAGTGGGACTTCGATGGCGGCTCACATAGTAGGTCTATGCGTGGGTTGCCAATCATACAGTGGGGGAGACGGCTGATGTAAGCATTAAGGACCCACCGACGGGGGTATGCATGCTTTTCCCCCTCTCCTTTTCTTATGTATCGATTGTCTTGTCAAGTAAGTGCTGGTCTCTCATAATGAGGGGTCATGGGACCATCCTCGAGGTGTTGGATTCTAGTAGGGCAACCTGTGGGGTGTGATCGCCAAGTGACATGAGAAGTTATGGCCCCTTCTTCTTGTTCTGTACCCTATGAACTGGCGGTCCTTGATGTGTCTCATTAGTGTCCAACTTTTAGCTTAGTCGTCATTGCCCAGTCCTATCTTCAAATCAACCCCTTTCCACCTGGATTTAGTCTCGCATGCTCCTTTTTGTATCTTGGGCTCCACTAGGGGGCGAGATGGCCGGTCCGCCTTAGGCTTAGAATTTATATATTTTTTCTTCTATGTAGCCCTATGGGCATACTTTTCTTTATTTTTTTTCTTTTTTTTGATGTTCTCTAGGAGTTTTGCATAGAAACAGTTCAACTTTTTGCACCTTTTCTAGTGTTGCGTATATGAGCATTGCCCTGAATGTAGTTGCGACTAGGAAAACGGCCAAGTGCTTTTCCCAAGTGTTGGCACTCGGGAACGAATGGCTTAGGAGCCTTTCCCAAGTGTGGGCATTCGAGGAACGATTGCCTGAATAGCTTTTCCAAAGTGTGGGCACTTGGGGGACGTAGGGCTTAGGAGCCCTTCTCGAGTGTGGGTACTCGGGGAATAAGTGGCATGACAGCCCTTCCCGAGTGTGGGAACTCGGGGAAATGGGTGGCTTGATAGTCCTTACGAGTGCGGGCACATAGGAAAAAATGAGAGCCAGAAAATTTTAGGAGAACGGTTTTTGCTGTTAACTTGTAAACTTGATACAATGCCCTTTGAAAGAAATATCTCTAACAATAATAGGCTCTTAGAGTATCAGAATCCAAAGTGTGAGGTACCTCTTGGCCTTTGAGTGTAGAAAGTCTATATGCTCCCTCCTAGGAACTTCTAGAATGTGATAATGGCCTTCCTAGTTGGGGGAAGGTTTTCCTACGGTGAGTTGCGGTGTTTAAGCTTTATCCTTTCTCAGGACTAAGTCTCTCGGGAGGAACTACTTTTCCCGTACTCAGCAATTTTAGCATCTGGCCATTCTCCACTGGTACTCGACCATCTTTAGTTTGGAATTCTCTCAGACCTCTCGGAGCATGTCAAGATTTTCTCATAACTACTTCTGATTTTCTTCTTCTTCCATAGCTTCGACTCGAAGTGACAAGCTTCCCACTTCTAGGGGGATCAGGGCTTCCGCCCCATAGAACAAGTGGAAAGGAGTTTCTCCTATTACTGCTCAGTCGGTTGCCCATTGTAACCACATGACACTTGGCAACTCTTCCATCCAGGACCTTATGGCCCCCTTTAATCAAGTCTTTATACCTTGGAATAAGACTCAATTAGCATTTTCGACCAGACTGTTGGTTTGAGGATGAGCCACCAACGTGTATCAATTTTTGATCTTCAACTACTTGCATCTCTCTCAGAAGTAAACGTTGGTGAATTGCTTCCCATTGTCTGAGACTAGGGCTCTCGATATGCCGAATTTGAATGTGATGGATTTTCACACAAAAGTCCATGCTACTTTGTCAGTGATCTTGGAAAGCGATTAAGCTTCTATCCACTTGGTGAAGTACTCAGTTGCCACAATAACGAACTTTTGCTGCCCTAAAGCTTATGGGAGAGGACCTAGGCTGTCAATACCCATTTGATGAAGGGGCAAGGCTTGAGGAGGCTGGTCATGGAGATGACTGGTTGGTGTAGATTCGGTGCGAAGCGTTGATACTTGTCACATTTCTTGACGTATTTCATAACATCTTTCTGTAGAGTGGGCCACTAGTACCCTTTTCAGAGCAGGGTGCGGGCTAGCGATCGGCCCCCTAGGTGGCTCCTACACATCCCTTCATGGACTTCTTATACAACCTTTAATGCCTCTGTCGGATGGAGGCACTTGAGGAGTGGCTATGAAAAGGCTCTCTGATAGAGGTTTTCGCCTATCAGAGTGAAGCGTCGAGCCCTATTTTGGATGCTCCTAGCTTCCAATAGATCTTCTAGCAATCGACCGTGTACTAGGAAGTCCACAAGGGGGTCCATCCAAGTAGGGAGCTAATTGACTGATTACACATATTCTTTCGTAATACTTAGGTGTATAAGCTCTTCAATAACTACTAATAGAGAGAGTACCAGCCCAACTGAGGAAGCCAGTTGGATAGTGAGTCCGCATTAGCATTTTCTTCCCTCAAGATCTGTACAACTTCGAAGGAGTCTAGGTTGATTGTCTAGACTTTAACTTCCTATAGGTATCTGTACATGTTGGGTCTCGGGCTTCGAACTCTCCACTAGCCTGGCTAGTGACCAATTGGGAGTCATTGAAGACCTTGACTTTGGGCCCCCATACTTCAGGCTATTTTGATTCCTGATAGGAATGCTTCATATTCTGCCATACTGTTAGAAGCGGGGAGCTTGAAACGAAGAGCGTAATGTAGCTCGATCCCTTCGGGGGTCATCAAGACCAATCCAACTCCGCTACTAGTGGCACAAGAAGACCTGTTGACATATAACTCCTAGGTGGGCCTGAGATTAGATGCTCTTGCTTCTGAGGTTGGAATTGTGCGTTCCGCCATAAAGTCAGTGAGGGCATGGGCCTTTATTGTGGTTCTCGGCTTGTAAGTAATATCAAACTCTCCCAATTCAATTGTCCACTTCACCAAGCCTCCTGAGCCTTCAAGATTTTGTAGAATTCTACCTAAGAGCTAGGTAGTAAGGACAACTATGGGGTAAGTATGAAAGTAAGGGCGTAGGCGCCTTGTCGAGTGCACCAGTGCTTGAACGAACTTCTCTATAGTTGGGTACCGGAGTTCTGGCCCCTGTAGGACTTTACTGGTGAGTATATCGGCTTCTGTACACTCCGTCATCTTTCACTAGTACTATGCTGATTGAGTAGTGAGTGACCAAGAGGTACAGAAAAGGCTGTTCACTGGGGCTGGGCTTAGATAGGATGGGTAGAGAGGTGAGATAACTCTTCAGTTCTTGGAAAGCTTGTTCGCACTCTTCCGACCATTTTACTTTTCCCTTACCCCCCGGTTAGGTGCGGATCCCGCACAACACCTTGAAGAATGGAAGGAAGTGCTCTGTGGTAGGGGAGAGGAAACAACTGAAGGCAACCACTCAACCCATGAGGCATTGCATGTCTCAGATCTTATCAAGACACTGCATATCTAGGATCGTTTGGATCTTCATTGGGCTTGTCTCGATCTCTCAGTGGGTAACAAGGAATCCTAAGAATTTTTCAGACTTAACCCTGAACGCACATTTGGAAGGGTTGAGTTTCATGTTGTACCTACTTAAAGTGTTTAGGTTTTCTACTAAGTCATAAAGGTGATCCTATGCCTTGGAGCTCTTCACCAGCATGTTGTTGATGTAGACCTCTATATTTTTCTCAAGTTGCTTCTCGAATGTGGAGTTAACTAGGCGCTGGTAAGTGACTCTGACATTCTTGAGACCGAAGGGCATCCTAATGTAGCAAAAATTACCAAAATCGGTACTGAACACCGTCTTCTCCTCATCTGTTGGCTTCATCTAGATCTGATGATACCCGGAGTATGCATCTAGGAAACTCAACATCTCATTTTCCGAAGTTGAATTGATTAGTTGATTGATACTTGGCAGTGGATAGCAGTCATTTGGTGTGGGTTTGTTGAGGTCAGTGAAGTTTATATACATGCACCATTTTTCATTAGCCTTACGGACCAAGACTATGTTAGCAAGCTACTGGGGGTATTGAATGGCCCTCAATAAGCTAGTCTTTAGCCCCTTGGTGACTTGTTCTCATATACCTACTTGTCGGTCGAGGGCACAACTCCTCTTTCATTGTTGCATGGGCTTTACCTCAAGATTGAGGTTGAGGGTATGTATTGCGATCTCGGGAGAGATGCCTAGGAGATCTTCCGCAGACCAGGCAAAGACGTCTTGATAGCCCGAGAGAAAAGATCTATAATCTTACACTTGAGTGGGCAACAGGGAAGATGCAATTCAGATTGTCTTCCCTAGTTCTTCATCTAGCTAGATATTAAGGAGATCCTCCATAGGAGATCCTAGCTTGGGCTTCTTCTGAGGTTCTTCGGGAAGCTCAATGACTTCTCCTAATTCTTCTCTTTTCTTGGAGACAATGAAGTAATACCTTTGGGCCTCCTTCTGGTTCCCTCAAACTTCTCCTATGCTGTAGGGGGTTGGAAACTTGAGCTTCTGGTGATAGGATGAAGGAGCGCCTTCAATCGCTCCAATTATGCTTCTCCCGATTGTTATAGTGTTGAAAGTGCTCATCTCTCAGATGACCATGAACTCAGCCATTACGGTTACATCTTAGAGAGTCGTACCAAGGGTTATAGCCAAAGCAACTACCCTACAGAAGGAACACATTACCCGAGAAACCGAAAAGGGGCGTTCGCATTGGTCGGAGAGGAAGGACATCTACACCCATTTGGAGGAAACAACCATACTCGATAACAACTGCTGCCCCCATCCACTACATTCAGTGTACCTCACATATAACAACCAAATCAGCTAATTGGCCCAACAACTATGCTAGTTGGTAGACTTCGGTCGACCGATTGCTATAATGCGCAGTTCAACACTTAGTTTTCCTACTGAACTTCCTGAGGTCTGTTCTCACTCATTTTAACTCCAATTGACCTGAAAATTTGACCAAAACTTCGTAAGTATATTTTTAAGTTTTAAAAAATATTTATAATTTTTAAAATTTATTTGATATTTATTTAATAATTTATTCACAATTACTATAAGTAACTCAATTCGAGCATTCTATAGATGTCTAAATTCATATCATATGAACTCAGATCTTAATGAAACTTGAGAAACACTTTCCATATAGTATTTCTATCATGTCTACCAAGTTTGGTTATTTTGTGAATCAATTTGCTATTATTTTCATAATTTATTAAATTTTTAGCCTATAAAAATAAGTTTTGATATATGAAAATTATTTAGCATGTTCCGAAAATTTTAGAAAATTCTCAGTAATATTTTTTATGCATATGTAACCTGTTGAAATTAGCTTTACCTGAAATTTGACAGTTTAACATTATGTTGTCTTTAAAATGCTTATTTTTATAGAAAAATATATTACTTTTGAATATATGTATCATTGGCTATGTGGGTAATGTTAATTCCAATTTATGATGAATTTTAATTTTTGTGAGACATGTGGCATCTAATTTAAAATGTGTGATGTGGACAATGTCATCTTAAGGGGATTATGTGGCCCGATCTAATATAAGCATCTTGATTAGAGAGGGTATTATATGACCTAAGGGCAATGGATAAAATCCATGAAACTTACTTCAGTATGGTGTAGTGGTGGGATATGTGTGATCTTCAGTTTCACGGTAGCCAAGACTTGGTACTATTGCTCGAGTACGCGGTATATGTGTACGTGGCCCCTTATGTTATGGTTAGGATAGTTGTCTGTTTAATATGTGAAATATCACATGTTGGCACATAATAAGTTCGATTTGAATTTGCGTTAAGTCATTTAAATATATTTAAATCATGTAGAATTCTTCATATCTGAAATTTGGCTAAGGTAACTTGATTACATGCTACTAGTTATATTTTGAGCCATATGCTATCAGATATGTGCTTTCCTATGTGTTAGAGGAATTATGTGATATATTTATGGCTAGTAATTTATTTTCATGTAAAGTAAGAAAATTTTATATATGTGATAAGTATTATGAATTAATACGTTTGTTTCTAATTATTAGAAAACACATCTGATTTGATAAGAGATATATGTGAGATCTTGTTTTATATCATCCTCTTATTTGATTTATATGTAACATTGTGAATTGTTCATGATATGAGTTAGTTATCATGTGAATTTCAATTATTATACGTTTAGCCTGTAGAGGGGATGATGCCTACTAAATTTTGTATTCAGTAAATTTGTTTTTCAAATTTTCAAGAGAGTTGACTAGAGAGTTAGACTTTGATTTTGACCACGAGGATTAGGTGTTCTTGGAGCTTTTGGAATTCAAGACCAGTTGTAGTAATATAAGTCTTTGTTTTTAGTAGATTGATGTAGTAGGAAGTATTTGAATCTGTTATGTAATTTGTGAGATCCTAAGAAGTTGAGAGAGATTGATTACGTTACTCATAGATAGTTGATTATTATGAGACTTTGTTGGATTGTGTTGGCTTATTATTATTTAGATTCTTACAATGGATGGGTATTTTCTACTGCCTTATAGGCTCTATTCTCTCACTTCAGTTACGTATGCACTATGTTCTGTACCTGTACCATTTCTAAATTTCTGCCGATAGTCGGATATGACTGGGCACGGGTTCGGGGAGTTAAAGAATGTATGGTTCGCGGAGAACCCCGGGATCCTACTCGTAGCGAAAGAACAAATAAAACGGGATCCCAAAAACTAGTTCGGGCTCTGATTGATGCAACAAAACAGATCTATGAAGATAATAGAAATTTCACCTTGTATAGAACACGTTGTTATGTGACATTCGATGCCGAGTTCCTCGAAGAATGGAGCCGCATAAGTGTACAACATCTAGAGCTTGATCTACACGGACCCTTTGCAACAACAACCCCTCCTCCTCCAACCGCACAACCCAAGTCGTCCACCTCCAAAACCCTTCTCCCAGACGGCAGAGGTGGAAAAAGTAGGGAAGCGTTTGGAAAAAGTTGCGGTGCCTTTTTCTTTTTCCCAGGGCGGCTTAGCATTGGTTTGTGTTGGAGAGATAGAAGGTTATATATAGGAGGGTTTAACCGGCTACTTGAACCGCCTCATGTTAAACTGCCTCCCATATGAGCATCTACTTTATATATATATATATATACATATATATATATATATATTATTAGCTTATTTATCAAATAAGCATAATAATACATATATTATATATATGCCCTTAGTATTATTGTATACATATACTTTTAAGCCATTTATTGATTCTTTTCCCAAAAGAATCTTAGGCTTTAGTATATGTGTCCATACAATAATACCCTCTTCTGCGAGAATCAATTGTGTGTGATCCTCTAGGCCCATAGTCACTCCAGTTTAAAGATCTCTTAACTTCTAATTTAATTAGAAGTAAATTAAACCAGTTATTCTCAATAACTGTTTAATTTAACCCGGACTTTTTGATCACGTTGAGTCAAGCAAATCCGTGTGATCCCCAAGGACGCCGGGTTTATCTCCACCCGGTCTGGTACCTGTCAGTTTTTAGTTACTGCATCTCTCTCGTTCATTCTATGAGTCCGATACGATCGTGTGGTATGGTTATTGTCAAACCACTAGAGATCATGTCGTCTGACCATGACCTCCATTATGAGTTCAAGTTTGTTCCAAACGAACCGAAACTACCTTGGCCAGGGGTTAGTGGAGCGTCCAAGTCATGACCTATTAACTGTCCGAGATATACCTGACAGTGAGCGATCCCCTTCTTGACCATTAACGGTCTTCGCATGTATTCTGATGTGGCTAATAATTTGATGTTTCATGACTTATGGTTAAAGTCACTTAACCAAAGAATCAAACCATACCGGTCCTTACGCAAGATCCAATTAATGTCTCAGGTCAAAGGATCAACGATTCTATTGAGACAGATGGATCTTTAGTTGACATTAGGTATAATCAACCATCTGAAGATCCATCAACGAATCAGTTCAGTGGACATCCTCCTAGGATGAACATCCACCCATATGTGTTGGTTTCCCACACCTGTGATCGTGAGATTGATCATCTACACATCATGTGTGCCGATTTACGAGTAATAAATGTCTCAGAGTGATTATTCTCTAATCGGGAACAGTTTAAGGTATGTGTCCATGTATAGTTAAACCCACATTCGATATCTCATCTTGAATTGACTTTACAACCACATATTTTAAGGACAACGTAAAGCAATACACATATTAGAAATTTACGCTCTAATTACCACTTTATAATATTGAACAAGATTGTACATCATATTGGGGATACTTGGCCCAGAATTGGACTGTAGGACACCTAAATACTGACAATCTCTCACTTGTACTACAACCAATTACTCATAGTCTTAAAGCCCATCTTATCATGACGACACTTAAACACAATCTGTGACAAAGACTTAGTTAATAGATCTGCAATATTGTCTTCTGATGGTACACGTTCTGCCACCACATCTCCCCGTGCATCAATCTCTCGAATCAGGTGGAAGCGTCTCAGAATATGCTTCGACCTCTGGTGAGACCTAGGTTCCTTCGCTTGGGCGATGGTCCTATTATTATCATATAATAATGGGATGGGAGCTGATATGCTGGGAACTATGTCAAGTTTCGAGATGAATTTTTTCATCCAGTCAGCCTCCTTGGCAGCTTCAGCCGCAGCTATATACTCTGTCTCTGTCGGTGAATCCGCAGTTGTTTCCTGTTTGGAACTCCTCGAACTGACTGCCTCTCCGTTTAGCATGAATGCAGATCTAGACATGGATTTGCTATCGTCAGGATCTGACTGGAAACTAGAGTCTATGTATGTTCTCAGTTGCAAGTCCTCTTCTCCTCTATATAGTAAGAAAAGATCCTTAGTCCTTTTCAGGTACTTAAGGAAGCATTTTACTGTTTTGCAGCACTCCTCGTCTGGATCGTTCTGATATCTGCTAGCAATGCTCGAAGCATTAGCCACATTAGGACGAGTATATAGTATGGCATACATGATCGACCCTATCGCTGAGGCGTAGGGTACTCGACTCATGTGTGCTACTTCCTTAGGTTTTCTTGGAGCCATGTTATTAGATAGGTAAATTCCATGTCTCATAGGAGTGAGACCCCTTTTAGAATTTTTCAACTGGAATTTCCTAAGTATAGTATCTATGTACAAGGATTAGGACAATCCTAGCATCCTTTTTGATCTATCACGATAGATCCTTATACCTAGCACATAGGATGCTTTTCCCAAATCCTTTATAGAGAAGGTCTTAGATAAGTAAGACTTAGTTGATATCAACATCCTTATATCATTCCCAATGAGTAAGATATCATCAACATAGAGTACCAAGAAGGTCACTGAACTCCCATTGACCTTTTTGTAAACACAGGGTTCATCTTCATTTCGAATGAAGTGGAAAGATTTGATAGCCTCATCAAATCTTAAATTCTAGCTTCGAGATACCTGTTTCAATCAATAAATAGATTTCTGAAGCTTGCATACCTTATTGGGATGCTGCTTAGATGTGAATCCACCTGGCTTTACCATGTACACCTCTTCTAACAGGTTCCGTTAAGGAAGGCTGTCTTTACATCCATCTGTCAGATCTCATAATCTAGGTATGCTAGAATGGCAAAGAGGATTCTGATTGACTTTATCATTGTTACTGGTAAAAAAGTTTCGTCATAGTCAATTCCTTGTCTTTGATAATGCCCCTTTGCCACCAGTCGAGCCTGATAAGTGTCAATTTGTCCATCTGCTCCGATCTTCCTTTTAAAGATCTATTTGCTGTTGATAAGGACTTTCCCTTCGGGTATATCAACCATGTTCCAAACTTGGTTAGTATACATGGATTGGATTTCCGAATCTATAGCTTCTTTTCATTTTTTGGAGTCAGAATTACGCATTACCTCTTGATAGGACAGACGATCATCATCCTCATTTATTTGTACCATAGACGAACTGTTAGAGACATGTCCAACATATCTCTTAGGTTCTCTAGGCACCCTACCAGATCTTCGTAATATCTGTGTTTCAGGGTGAGCAAGTTCCAAAGGTGGTGTCTCATCTAATGAGAATGTGTCCCCAGTTTGTGGTTTATGGACCTCGTCCAATTCTATCTAGCTTCCACTATTTTTCTGGAGGAGATATTCCTTCTCCATGAATATAGCTCCCTTAGCCACTAAGATCCTTTACTCTGAGGGGTCATAGAAATAATATCTAAAAATCTCTTTTGGATATCCCACAAACCTACACTTATCTGTTCTCGACTCTAATTTATCTGTGTCATTCCTTTTCACATAGGCAAGATACCCCCAAACTTTAATGTGATTAAAGAGTTTGGTTTCCTTCCCTTCCATATCTCATATGGTGCGGTAAGAATCGACTTACTTGAAACCCTGTTCAACAAGTAAGCTATTGTCTCTCAGGTATAACCTCATAGAGACAAAGGTAATCCTGATAAGGACATCATGGAACAGACTATGTTTAACAAGGTCCTATTTCTTCTTTCGGATATATCATTATGTTGTGGTGTATACGGTGGGGTCCATTCAGAAATTATTCCATCGTCCTTCAGGTAAGAAGTGAATTCATGACTCAAGTAGTCACTTCCTCGATCCGATCGAAGAGTTTTGATACCCTTACTAGTCTGCTTCTCTACTTCATTCTTATATTCCTTAAACTTCTCAAAAGCTTGTGATTTATATTTCATCAAATACACATCGCCATATCTGGAGAAGTCATCAATAAAAGAGATGAAGTAGAGATGTCCTCCTCTAGCTTCCGTTGACATAGGTCCACATACATCCGTGTGTATGAGTGCGAGAAGGTCAGCAACCCTCTCACCATGTCCACTAAAAGGAGTTTTGGTCATCTTCCCCATGAGACATGACTCACAGGTATCAAATGATTTGAATTCAAATGAATTCAAGTATCCATTTGAACATACATGAGAAATCCTCTTCTCACCTACATGACCAAGCTTGCAATGCCAAAGATATGCATGATTCACTTCTTCTGTCTTACCACTGGAAATCTGCATAATATCAGTATATGCATCTAATATATATAATCCATTGAACAAATAACCATTAGCAATAATCAAACTATTATTAATGATAGAGCACCCAGTACTAGTTATTGTCAATGTGTAATCAACATTGTTCAAGCAGGAAATAGAGATAATGTTTCTGATGATTTCTGGGACAAAATAACACTCTTTTATTTTTAGAATTGTCCTTGAAGGTAAACTAAGGCGAGCAGTCCCCACAACTTTAGCAGCAACCAAAGCTCCATTACCCATCCTCAATTTGATATCTTTCTTTCTAAGACTCCTCTTATTTGTCAACACCTGCAAAGAATTGCAGACATGAGATGCGCATCCAGCAATACCCATGATGTGGATCCAATAAAAGACAAATTGAAGTCAATGACAAAAATACCTTCATTCAGAATTGCCTTGCAATTCCTTTTCCAGTGTCTAATCTATCCACACCGAAAACATTTGCTTTCCTTTTCATCCTTCTTGCCTTTGCCACTGCCTGCCTTGGCGATCTCTTTACCCTTGGTCTGTTTCTTTCCCTTCTTGTTGGTGGGTGTCTAGGTGGTTTTCCTTTTCTTGTTGGTCCGACCAACAACCATTACAGAGGATGGTTTATCTTTCTGCATAGTCCCTTCAACACTTTTTAACATGTTTAGAAATTCAGATAGAGAAACCTCAATCTTATTCATGTTAAAATTCATGATGAAGGGAGAAAAAGATTTAGGCAATGACTAGAGAATGAGATCAATGCTAAGTTCAAGATCCAACTTGAATCCTAGCCCATTGAGTCTCTCGATCCACTCATCATTTTCAGTACATGAGCCTGTAATGAAGCACCTTCACACATCCTTGTCCTAAAATGCTTTTTGGAGATCTTATACCTCTCTATCCTACCCAGCTCCCCAAAGAGCTAGAATAGCTGGAGAAGTATAGCTCTACAATTAGTCTTTTCAAATTGTCTCTGTAGCTTAAGAGTCATAAAGGCCAATATGTAACATTGAGCAAGGGAAGAATCCTTCGACCATTTTGCGTAATTTATTTGATCATCCTCCTCGACATCAATGGGAGGCTCAGGTTGAATCGTGTCTAACACATATACAATCTTTTCGGCAGTCAAGACTATTCATAGATTGTACAACCAATCTTAATAGTTGGGTCTAGTCAACTTGTTTATCTAAGATACTACGAAGAGGATGTGATAACGACATGGTGATCTGGATGAAAAATAAAAGACAATATTTTAGCATGCGTTCAAGTTTATAACTTAGATGTGATTTTCTATCTTAGTTAGCTCCACTATTTTGCGGTCGAACTATATGACCCTCAATCATATGGAACGGGAGATCACGACGATCATCCTAGTGGATCGGAATCCCAACAAGACTGAGATATGACCTTGTGGAAAGCACAACAAGCCACATCTCATCTTTTGGGCAGTCAACAAGCACTTGCATCTAATGCAATATCCGACTTTCGGCCCTGAGTAGTCATCCCCTTGTGGAATGCACAACGAAGGATACGCCCGATTAGATCGCACCACCATTATGACACAACAATGAGTTTGTGACTTGATCCTCGTAGAAAGTACAACAAGGCCAAGGTCAGTTCTTCACTCTATTAAAGCCAAGCTTTAGGGCTGAGATCCTGCCACCAGATAATGTACCTTATGGAAAGCACAACAAATTCATAAGGTAATGCATTCAGTCACCCTATAATGGTGGAGGGCCACGACGGCTCCCAGAGCCACGTTTAAAATCTAATATTTGGTAAAGAGGGCATTTTATTTTATTTTGGTCTCACCTTAAGTGGTAGAATAAATATATTCCAGATATATATTTACAATACCTAATAATTTACATGAAACAAATGCATCCAATGCAAATACATAAACTTGGGTGATCATAGACTCTAAATTAAAGCTACAGAGATATCCAATCTACTTTTCAAGCAGCAGGATCATCCTTGCAGTCCGTCCTCTACTCCTTCAAGCTCTTTCCACGACATTAAGTACAAAAATTATACGGCTCGCAGGTCTGGAAAATGAATTACATGTCAATAATTTCCAGACTCAAGGGTGATTACATTCATGGGAGGAAGGTAGAATTATATGAATTTTATTGGAAATTAAATAGAGACTGAAGGGAGGCTCACAGGCCTCAACGAACCGAGCTAATTTCTAAGTCCATGATCACTCACCATTCCACATAATCACATCAATCAAACAAGGGTTATTTTGAAAATAATCCTTATAGTTAGATTGAAACCATAGATTGTGCAATTCAAAATTTTTGATCTTGATTAATTTTAAAATCCAAGTAGAACATTCAAAATTAATCCAAACATAGACCAAAACAGGGCGTCATCGTGATAACCCATGCACATAATCATTCCAAACATTAAGAGGATTCATAAATGAATTTAAAATAAAAATTCAAAATTAATTTTGAACTTTTCCAAAATTGAATTCAATTAATCTAGATAATTGAGATAAACATGTAATTTAAATTCAAATTAATCATCTAATGATTAAATACTAAAAATCGAATTTAAATAAATGATTATCCTCAATTATCTTTCACTAAAATTCCAACTTCGATTTTGAAAATTATGCTATAATTTAAAAACCCCAAATTGAATTTTAATAACTTCTCAAAATTCAAAATTCAAATTCACGTAGAAGCAGTTTCCTCTATTGAAGAGGATAGGCATTGTATGCTATAAAGCGTCACCTGATGGCGGACTAGCCCGCTGTCCACGACCATGTAGACGACGACCTAGCCCGTCGTGTAGGAGTGGACGGCGGCCTAGCCTGCCGTCTACTACCTTGTGGATGGCAGCGAAGCCTGCTGTCCACTCTTGTGGACAACAGCAAAACCTGCATTCTAGGAGTTGGACGTCGGACTTTCCCGCCGTTCACTGTAGATGTTTTCCGACTCCTACTTCGGTCGCAGTAAAAACAGGGCCCAAAAGTTTGAAGAACAGATGAATGATTCTAACATGATGTTAAAACATAGATCTTTCAATGCAGTTGCATCGATTAGAGCCTTAAACCTGGCTTTGATACCACAGTAAGGTGTGCGAAGAACCCCGGGATCCCGCTCATAGCGGAAGAACAAATAAAACAAGATCCCAGAAACCAGTTCGAGCTCCGATTGATGGAACATAATAGATCTATGAAGATAACAAAAATTTCACCTTGCACAGAACACGTTGTTCTATAAAATTCGATGCTGAGTTCCTCGAAGAATAGAGCCACACAAGTATACGAACTCTAGAGCTTGATCTACAGGGACCCTTTACAGCAACAACCCCTCCTCCTCCAACCGCACAACCCAAGTCGTCCACCTCCAAAACCCTTCTCCCAGACTGTTAGTATTAGATGGTCTCATAGCCAATCTGATACTATGTACTTATTCAGATTATTAATAAATGGCAATAATTCATTATGTGTAATTAATTCGATATGTATTTATCGTATTACGATGAAGTCCATGAACATATGCAACAGTCTTCGGATTATGATGAGATCATAATTACGGGACCGAAGACTTATAAACACATGTTCTTAATTGTTCCTAGTCATAGGATGTATGAGATAGGACATCGAACATCCGGATAGACTAGTATTGGTTACTTCAGCTCATATGATGAGGGTGACTGATCCTATAAGTCACTTGTGTGGAGACACTATGCTGAACCTATAGGTGCTCATTGGTGAATGAGTTCACTGAACTGATCCGACTATGAATCGCTGGATGGTAATCACCTCACTGTTAACCAGCTCGATTCATTTGTCACGGTTGCGTGGATGATCCTTGGACCTGAGACTCCAAAGATATCTTGTTGGTTGGTTTCTGAGCTTTGACCTTGACGAACGAATCCTTAACCATGGGTTATCAATAAGTCAAGCGATCGGGTTCAGGGAAATGCCCTCGAAGGTAATTATGTGTTCAATACGGGATCATCCGGTCTCGGTAGTTTGAGAGAGAATGTTTCGGGAATGATGCGCTTAAAGTCCCTGGCCAGGGCAGACTCTGTAATCAATACGGAGTTATCGGATTCAGATTAGCGGCATCTGATTCAAGTGAATCGACCAAATAGGGTTTAACAGTAAACCATGCCCTAGGTCGATTCGGGAACATTGCACGGATGAAGGATTATATCCGCGTGCTAACCGATGACAGAAAGGTTCCAATAGAGGGTTGCGATAACCCTAGTGCCATCCAGGATTACGCGATGTTGCTTGGCATCCAACGTGATCGGCAGTCCGCCCAAATTTATTGTGGGACATTAAATTCGGCTGATTAATTGAATATAAGGATATTAATTAATTCAGTGGGTCAGTAAAGGGTTACTGGACTTAATGGGCTATTAACTGGATTGGTATTTGGGCCTAGAGGGTGGTCACACGCAAATGGTTTTCAAGTCGATGGATAATCCGACAGGATTTCGGATAAGTCTGGGTTTTTATGAAAAACCGCAAACTAACTTATTATAAAAGAACGGATTCTACGTCCGGGGTCAGCAACCCTGACCTAGCCATCATTCGTTCTTTCTCTCTTTCTCTCTCTTCTGGGCGTGCAGTTCCCGACTGCTCCGGCTTCCGTCCGACAGGAGATTCAGAATCCGCATGTCGCGGCGGATTACGTGCAGCCAGACGGGATCTACGAACGCCGCAGCGAGCGAGGAAGCAAGGACGATCCATCGCGAGGAGAACCGGGTAGATACCGCTAGACGTCGGGCATCTGCGCAACTTGCGGCATCGCTTCGACGGAACTGGAAAACGAACGCGGATTCGAATCTGCGCAAGGTGAACTCGATTTTCTCCGGTTTTATTTTAACGATCGAAACGGAATGGATCCGATCCCGAACATATTATTCCGCTGCGTTTTTCGGTCGTATCCCGACACAGCGAACCCAACAGTGGTATCAGAGCCAGGTTCCACTGTGTTTTCGCCGTTTCGATCTCTAAAATTATGGTTTTAGAATTTAAATCTATGCTGGTGATTATGTTCTTGAAAGATTTATAATCATTAGATGATTACTGCGATGAGATCGCGATTTAAATCTGAAGAAAATATGATTTTTGGGGTTTTTCGTCGTGTTCTTCGTTGGACGAAGAACATAGTATTTTTGATAAGATCGGATCCATAAAGATGGATTTTAAGGGGTTTTAATCACTGTAAATCATGCCCACTGACCTTGGATGAATTGTTGGTGGCATGGGAAGCCGTAGAAGAACGGCCATGGACCTTCTTCTTCCTCTCCACGGGTTTGAAAAACTTGCAAAACAGAGGTTTTTGGAGGAAAAGGGAAGGCGAATAAACCCCTTTCTAGAGCACCTCCAGGGCCACTGCCGGTCGCCGGACCTCGCCGGCGGCAAGGCGCGGTCCCTGGCCGCCGCCGGGATCGGCGCTGGAGAAGACCCCAAAAGGGGGACGGCGCTGTCGGGTTCCCTGCTGTGCAGGGAATCCTCGGGCTGCCCGGCCGAGCGGCTAGGGTTTCCCTAGCCGCCGACCGAGCCAGCCCGGCTGGACCCTGGCCTGGGCCAGGGGTTCGAGCCAGGGCCAGCCAGGGGCCGAACCAGGCCTGCGGGCCTGGGTCTGGGCCCCTGGCTGAGCCCTGGCTCGGCCCTGGCTCGAGCCAGGGGCTCAGCAAGGCTGAGCCCTTTAAGGGCCCTAGTTAATTTATTATTATTTTTATTAAATTAATCAAGAAATTGATTTAATAATTAACTGTAAAATATGATTTTACTATTTTTATTAAATTCAATTTTTTGATTGGGTCCTAATTAATGTTTATTTTGTTAATTAATTAACAAAAGTTGTTAATTTAATTAATTCTAAATGTTAGATTAAACCTTATGTAATCTAATTGTTAGATTAACCCCAAATTATTTGAATTGTTCAAATTGAGTATGGAATATTTCTAAAGCCATTATTTTTGGGTTTTATGCACATTTGATGTGTAGTAATTGGTTATTTAAAATTTGATTGGTTTGCTTGTTTAAATAATGATTTAGATTAGCATGCTTAAAATTAATGAAATCTGTTTTCGAAAATTTCTAAACCCAATTTTGATTGGCTCCTGGTTTTATGAAACCAAAATTATTATTATTTTCGAAAGATTTCTTTAGCCATTTGATGTGCAATTCAAGTGTGGTTTGTTTAACTAAAACACATGGTGGTCATAGACGAGCATTAATTGTGGATGTAGAATGTGATTGTGTGGTTTATTGTTTATTAGTAAATAGAGGTCTGCAAACCTCTCCCTCTCATATTCCATTGTACTTCTACCTTCCTTCTCGATGTAATCGCCATAAGGCTTCCTCTTTTGAATTATTATGTAATTGATAATTATGATGTAATTTGATCGAGGCGGCTGCGCGCGGAGCGAGGATGATCCACAACTGCTGACCAGATGAAAATGAAGGAGTTCATTGAATCCATGGGTTTGCAGACTCATGATATAAGTTGTTATATTGTGTATGTGTGTGCGTTTGACTATCTGGCTCAAGTCAAACTGCAGTGCCGTCCATGACCACACTAATGACATGTATGTGATGCGTGTGCTTAATATTTGCTAGGTTATTAGTATTTATAATATATTCGATATATTTAATACTATCACGTAGGATGAGACCAAACTAAATAAGTAAAACCTTCGTTACAAACTCTAAGCCGTAGCGCGAGTCATTGAGAATGCAACGCGTGGCTCTCCATCAATATGATCAATAGAACTTAATTCAGTCATGGCAGATACTATGTGTTTACCCGAGGTCTGCCATTGTCTGTTGAGAGGACTGTTGATCATGGCATTAGATGCCTTTGGATAAGAGTAGAGGAACGATATAGTTATCCACGTGTTTACCCGGGAACTATATTTCTACTTTACTCTGTCATGTATTGATGGTAAAGCTTAGACTAGGGATAATGGTCTACTGTGTTTACCTGGGACCATTAAACATGGGAGCCGAAATCTGATCGGATATTGCAAGGAGTTGCAAATTATCATGAGATGATTGCTCTGAGATAGCGGTATGATACTACGTGTTTACCCGAGGTCATACTGTGATGCTTGGAGATTCTGATCCCCACTAGGAGACAGTCGGCGTCTCCCGTTCTGTATATTTGAAGGTTATACAGTCCGTCGAAAATTAGTGGGAGTAAAACTAGATAATAAAAGACCATATCTTATTTTAGTTAATCTGAATATCTGCTAATTATCAATTGATTATCTCCTGTAGGCGAGAATGTCGCACTATAACCCGTTGCGAGGCATACTTGATGGAAACCGTTTGACAAGCACCAATTACTCAGACTGGCTCAGAAACCTGAAGATAGTCCTCAGGTCTGAGCAGATTGCCTACGTCTTGGATAATGAACCTCCTGCTGAACCAACATTACATGCTCCAGAGGAGGAAATGATAGCGTATGAAAAATGGAAGGAAGATTCCACCATGGCCCAATGCTACATGTTAGCCTCTATGAGCAATGAGTTGCAGAGGCAACATGAAGAGATGGATGCTAGATCCATCATGCTCCATTTGAAGGAGCTATTTGGTGAGCAGAGTAGAATCGAACGATATGAGATATCGAAGAATCTGTTCAAGGCTCAGATGGCAGAGGGAACTTCAGTACAGAATCACGTGCTGAAGATGATTGAGTGGGTGGAGAGGCTGGATGCTCTTAGGATTACACTTCCCAAGGAGATGCACACATACCTCGTGTTGTCTTCACTTCCACCGTCATATGCTCAGTTCATTGTTAATTTTAACATGAACAAGATCCAGGCCACCTTAGCTGAACTGCTGAACATGTTAAAAACTACTGAGGGGAACCTTGTGAAGGATAAACCCCAAGTCTTCATGGTTGGTAAGACCAACAGAAAAAGGCTTGTAGTCCAAGCTTTTCGAAAGAATAAGAACAAGGTTCAGAGAAAGGCAAAGGTTGCCAAGAAAGACAAAGGTAAAAGTACTGAGAAAGGTGATTGCTTCTACAGTCACCAGAAAGGGCATTGGAAGAGGAATTGCAAATAATACCTCAAGGACAAGGCTCAAGGAACTGTGAAGCAGCAGGACGCTTCAGGTATCTATATGATAGATGTAAACTTGTCAATAAGAAATTGTACATCATGAGTATTAAATACTGGATGTGTATCTTATATCTGCAATTCTGTGTAGGTACTGATAAGAAGGCGTAAGCTGAGGACCGGTGAGGTGGAGCTGAGACTAGGTAACAACGCAAGAGTTGCGGCGATCGCTGTGGGGACAGTGAAGCTCAAGCTATCATCTGGAGACACTTTTTTATTAGATGAATGTTATTATTTACCTAGCATAATAAGGAATATCATTTCTATTTCATGCTTAGATAGAATTGGATACAATTTAAATTTGTGGAACAATAGTTGTTCAATTTATTTCGGAAATAAATTAATAGCTTCTGCTATTTTGTCCAATGGATTGTATCTATTGAATGTGTCTCATGATAATTTACATATCGATTCTTCAATTAAAAGGAGTAAGTATGAAATGAACAAAGCCTACTTGTGGCATTGTAGGCTTGAACACATTGGTGAAAACAGACTCCAAAGGATGCATAAAGATGGATATTTGGATCCATTTGATTATGAATTATATGCAACCTGTGAGTCATGTTTAATGGGTAAAATGGCTAAGTCTCCATTTAGTGGAACTAGAGAGCGAGCCAAAGACATATTAGAACTCATACATTCAGATGTATGTGGTCCTATGTCAACCCAAGCCATTGGTGGTTTCTTATACTTCATTACATTCACTGATGATTACTCAAGGTTTGGATATATATACTTATTGAAGTATCAATCTGAAGCCTTTGAGAAATTCAGAGAATTTAAGAATGAAGTAGAAAAACGAACAGGAAAAAGTATAAAAACCATCTGATCTGATCGGGGTGGTGAATACTTGAGTACTGAGTTCATTAAATACTTAAAGGATAATGGTATCCTTTCTCAGCTTACACCTCCTTATACACCTCAGATGAATGGTGTATCAGAAAGGAGAAATCGCACATTAATGAAAATGGTGTGATCCATGATGAGCATGTCCAAATTATCAGTGTCCTTATGGGGATATGCACTTAGTTAGGCTATGTATATCCTGAACAAGGTACCTAGCAAATCGGTTGAGACCACTCCATATGAGATGTGGAATGGAAGGAAACTAGACCTTAAACATGTTAAAGTCTGGGGATGTCCGGCTCATGTTAAAAGACATGACGCAGATAAGCTGGAATCCAGAACTGACAAATGCAGATTTGTGGGATATCCAAAGGAAACTTATGGATATTACTTTTATCTTCCTGGCGCACAAAATGTGTTTGTGGCCAGGAGAGCTGTCTTTCTGGAAGAAGATTATATTCTCCAGAAGGACAGTGGGAGTAAAGTAACACTGGAAGAAATTCCAGACCCACAAATTGGCATTGGTTCATCAGATGAACCGTCAGTTTCTGAACCTGTTCAAAATGATACACAGGAACCTCGTAGGTCTGAAAGAGTACCTAAACCACCAGAAAGATATGTAGGACATATTAATTTGGATGGTTCAAGGATACTCTACTATGAGGATGATGATCCTAAGACTTACCAGGAGGCCATTGAAAGTCCAGAGGCCGGGAAATGGCGGGAAGCCATGAATTCTGAAATACAGTCCATATACATCAACCAAGTTTGTGTTGGGATCGCTGTGTCGGGATCCGATCCTAAAACGCAGCGGAATAAAGAAGTTCGGGATCGGATCTGTCCCGTTTCAGTCGTTAAAACTAAAACCGATGTAGATCGATTTACCTTGCGCGGATTCGAATCCGCGTCCGTTTTCCGGTTCCGTCAGAGCGATGCCGCAAGTCGCGCAGATGCCCGACCTCTAGCGGTATCCACGCGGTTCTCCTCGCGATGGATCGTCCTCGCTTCCTCGCTCGCTGCGGCGCTCGAAGATCCCGTCTGACTGCGCATAATCCGCCGCGACATGCGGATTCAGAATCCCCGTCGAACGGGAGGTGGAGCAGTTGGGAACGGCACGCCCAGAGGAGAGAGAAAGTGGGGAAGAACGAATGACGGCTAGGTCAGGGTTGCTGGCCCCCGGACGTAGAATCCGTTCTTTTATAAGAAGTCAGTTTGCGGTTTTTCACAAAAACCCAGACTTATCCGAAATCCTGTCGGATTATCCATCGACTTGAAAACCATTTGCGTGTGACCCTCTAGGCCCAAATACCAGTCCAGTTAATAGCCCATTAAGTCCAGTAACCCTTTACTGATCCACTGAATTAATTAATATCCTTATATTCAATTAATCAGCCGAATTTAATGTCCCACAATAAATTCGGACGGACTGCCGATCACGTTGAATGCCAAGCAACATCGCGTGATCCTGGATGGCACTGGGGTTATCGCAACCCTCTATTGGAACCTTTCTGTCATCGGTTAGCGCGCGGATATAATCCTTCATCCGTACAATGTTCCCGAATTGACCTAGGGCATGGTTTACTGTTAAACCCTATTTGGTCGATTCACTTGAATCAGATGCCGCTAGTCTGAATCCGATAACTCCTTATCGATTACAGAGCCGCCCTGGCTAGGGACTTTAAGCGCATCATTCCCGGAACATTCTCTCTCAAACAACCGAGAGCGGATGATCCCGTATTGAACACACAATTACCTTCGAGGGCATTTCCCTGAACCCGATCGCTTGACTTATTGATATCCCATGGTTAGGGATTCGTTCGTCAAGGTCAAAGCTTAGAAACCTACCAACAAGGTATCCTTGGAGTCTCAGGTCCAAAGATCATCCACGCAACCGTGACAATTGAATCGAGCTGGTTAACAGTGAGGTGATTACCATCCAGCGATTCATAGTCGGATCAGTTCAGTGAACTCATTCACCAATGAGCACCTATAGGTTCAGTATAGTGTCTCCACACAAGTGACTTATGAGATCAATCACCCTCATCATATGAGCTGAAGTAACCAATACTAGTCTATCCGGATGTTCGATGTCCTATCTCAAACATCCTATGACTAGGAACAATTAAGAACATGTGTTTATAAGTCTTCGGTCCCGTAATTATGATCTCATCATAATGCAAAGACTATTGCACATGTTCATGGACTTCATCGTGATACGATAAACACAGATCGAAATAATTACACACAATGAATTATTGCCATTTATTAATAATCTGAATATGTACACAGTATCGGATTGGCTTTGAGACCATCTAATACTAACAGTTTGGAACTTGGTATATTTATCCGATGGTATAGTACCTATCGGCTGCAAATGGATCTTTAAAAGAAAGATCGGTGCAGATAGACGTATTGAGACTTATAAAGCAAGATTATTGGCGAAAGGCTATCGTCAAAGACAAGGTGTTGACTATGACGGAACCTTTTCACCCGTTGCTATGATTAAGTCCATCAGAATTCTTCTTGCCATTGTTGCCTACCATGATTATGAGATCTAGCAAATGGATGTGAAGACTGCATTCCTCAATGGAAACCTTGAGGAGGAGGTGTATATGATACAACCAGAAGGATTCACATTTAAAGAATCTCCAGACATGGTATGCAAGTTGTAGAGGTCCATTTATGGACTGAAGCAAGCATTCCGAAGCTGGAATATAAGATTTGATGAGGCAATCAAATCTTATGGCTTCATTAAGAATGAAGATGAGCCATGTGTATACAAGAAAAACAGTGGGAGCGCAATCACATTTCTGGTTCTTTACGTTGACGACATCCTACTCATTGGGAATGATGTACGAATGATGTCATCAGTAAAGATATCGCTGTCAAAGAACTTCTCCATGAAGGATTTGGGAGAAGCATCTTACGTATTGAGAATACGGATCTATAGAGATAGATCAAAGAAGATGCTAGCTTTAACCCAATCCATGTACATAGAAACCATTGTCAAAAGGTTTGACATGGAAAATTCCAAGAGAGGTCTCATACCGATGAGACATGGAATTTCACTCTCTAAAGGTCAGTCTCCCAAGACATCTGAAGAGAGGGGAGTGATGGATAAAGTCCCCTATGCTTCCGCCATAGGGTCCTTCATGTATGCCATGCTATGTACTAGACCTGATGTAGCATATGCTCTAAGTGTTACAAGCAGACATCAGGCAAATCCAGGTGATGAACACTGGAAGGCTGTGAAATGCATCCTTAAGTACTTGAGAAGGACTAAAGATCTATTTCTAGTCTATGGAGGAGGAGACTTAAAGCTGCAAGGATACACTGACTCGAGTTTTCAGTCTGATCCTGACGACAGTAAGTCAACATCAGGTTTTATTTTCACACTCAACGGGGGAGCAGTAAGCTGGAAAAGTTCCAAGCAGGAAACCACTGCTGATTCGACAACGGAAGCCGAGTATATTGCTGCTGCTGAAGCCGCCAAGGAAGCTGTATGGATGAAGAAATTCATCGGCGATCTTGGTGTGGTGGAAAGCATATCTGGTCCCGTCCTACTACTGTGTGACAACAATGGGGCGATTGCTCAAGCGAAAGAGCCGAGATCTCAACAGAAGTCGAAGCACATTCTGTGGCACTTTCATTTGATCAGAGAGATTATAGCTCGAGGAGATGTCGTGGTGGAAAGAGTTCCCTCAGCCGACAACATAGTAGATCCACTTACAAAGCCTTTGTCTCAGAATGTTTTTGAGCGTCACTTAGAGAATATGGGTATTCTGTATAAAAGTGATTGGCTTTAGTCCAAGTGGGAGATTGTTAGTATTAGATGGTCTCAAAGCCAACCCGATACTATGTACTTATTCAGATTATTAATAAATGGCAATAATTCATTGTGTGTAATTAATTCGATCTGTGTTTATCGTATCACGATGAAGTTCATGAACATGTGCAACAGTCTTCGGATTATGATGAGATCATAATTACGGGACCGAAGACTTATAAACACATGTTCTTAATTGTTCCTAGTCATAGGATGTTTGAGATAGGACATCGAACATCCGGATAGACTAGTATAGGTTACTTCAGCTCATATGATGAGGGTGACTGATCCCATAAGTCACTTGTGTGGAGACACTATGCTGAACCTATAGGTGCTCATTGGTGAATGAGTTCACTGAACTGATCCGACTATGAATCGCTGGATGGTAATCACCTTACTATTAACCAGCTCGATTCATTTGTCACAGTTACGTGGATGATCCTTGGACCTGAGACTCCAAAGATATCTTGTTGGTAGGTTTCTGAGCTTTGACCTTGACGAACGAATCCCTAACTATGGGTTATCAATAAGTCAAGCGATCGGGTTCAGGGAAATGCCCTCGAAGGTAATTGTGTGTTCAATACGGGATCATCCGTTCTCGGTAGTTTGAGAGAGAATGTTTCGGGAATGATGCGCTTAAAGTCCCTGTCCAGGGCAGACTCTGTAATCGATAAGGAGTTATCGGATTCAGATTAGCGGCATCTGATTCAAGTGAATCGACCAAATAGGGTTTAACAGTAAACCATGCCCTAGGTCGATTCGGGAACATTGCACGGATGAAGGATTATATCCGCGCGCTAATCGATGACAGAAAGGTTCCAATAAAGGGTTGCGATAACCCCAGTGCCATCCAGGATCACGCGATGTTGCTTGGCATCCAACGTGATCGGCAGTCCGTCCGAATTTATTGTGGGACATTAAATTCGACTGATTAATTGAATATAAGGATATTAATTAATTCAGTGGGTCAGTAAAGGGTTACTGGACTTAATGGGCTATTAACTGGACTGACATTTGGGCCTAGAGGGTCACACTCAAATGGTTTTCAAGTGGTTGGATAATTCGACAGGATTTCGGGTAAGTCTGGGTTTTTATGAAAAACCGCAAACTAACTTATTATAAAAGAACGGATTCTACGTCCGGGGCCAGCAACCCTGACTTAGCCGTCATTCGTTCTTTCTGTCTTTCTCTCTCTTCTGGACGTGCGGTTCCCGACTGCTCCGGCTTCCGTCCGACGGGAGATTCAGAATCCGCATGTCGCGGCGGATTACGCACAGCCAGACGGGATCTAAGAACGTCGTAGCGAGCGAGGAAGCGAGGACGATCCATCGCGAGGAGAACTGCGTGGATACCGCTAGAGGTCGGGCATCTGCGCGACTTGCGGCATCGCTCCGACGGAACCGGAAAACGAACGCGGATTCGAATCCGCGCAAGGTGAACTCGATTTTCTCTAGTTTTATTTTAACGATCGAAACGGGATGGATCTGATCCCGAACATATTATTCCGCTGCGTTTTTCGGTCGGATCCCGACACAGCGAACCCAACACAGACGATAGAGGTAGGAAAAGTTGGGAAAAAGTTGCGGTGCCTTTTCTTTTTTCCCAAGGTGGTTTAGTAGTGGTTTGCGTTGGAAAGATAGAAGGTTATATATAGGAGGTTTAAGCGGCTGCTTGAACCACCTCATGTTAAACCGCCTCCCATATGAACATCTAATTTATATAATAGGCTAATAATATATATATATATATATATATATATATATATATATATATATATATATATATATATTATTAGCCTATTTATCAAATAAGCTTAATAATACATATATTATATATATGCCTTTAGTATTATTGTATATATATACTTTTATATATATATATATATATTATTAGCCTATTTATCAAATAAGCTTAATAATACATATATTATATATATGCCTTTACTATTATTGTATATATATACTTTTATGCCGTTTATTGATTCTTTTCTGAAAAGAATCTTAGGCTTTAGTATATGTGTCCCTACAATAATACCCTCTTCTACGAGAATCAATTGTGTGTGATCCTCTTGGCCCATAGTCACTCCAGCTTAAAGATCCATTAACTTACAATATAATTAGAAGTAAATTAAACCAGTTATTCTCAATAATTGTTTAATTTAATCCGGACCTTTTGATCACGTTGGATCAAGCAAATCCGCGTGATCCCAGAGGACGCTGGGTTTATCTCCAACCTGTACGGTACCTGTCAGTCTTTAGTTACCGCATCGCTATAATCTCTTGTTCATTCTATGAGTCTGATACGGTAGTGTGGTATGGTTATTGTCAAACCACTAGAGATCGTGTCGTCTAACCATGACCTCCATTATAACTTCAAGTTCGCTCCAAACGAACTGAAACTACCTTGGCCAGGGGTTTAGTGTAGCATCTATGTCATGACCCATTAACTATATGAGATATACCTGATAGTGAGCGATCTCCTTCTTGACCATTAATGGTCTTCGCATGTATTCCGATGTGGCTAATAATTTGGTGTTTCATGACTTATGGTTAAAGTCACTTAACTAAAGAATCAAATCATACTGGTCCTCATGCAAGACCCAATTAATGTCTCAGGTCATAGGATCAACGATACTACTGAGATAAATGGGTCTTCAGTTGACATTTGGTATAATCACCTATCTGAAGATCCATCAGTGGATCAATTCAGTGGACATCCTCCCAGGATGAACACCCACTCATATGTGCTGGTGCCCCGCACCTGTGATCGTGAGATTGATCATCTACACATCATGTGTGCTGATTTACGAGCAATTAATGTCCTAGAGTGATTACTCTCAAATCGGAAACGGTTTAAGGTATGTGTCTATGTATAGTCAAACCCACATGCGAGATCCCATCTCGAATTATCTTTACAACCACATATCTTAGGGACAACATAAAGCAATACACATATTACAAATTTATGCTATAATTGCCACTTTATAATGTCAAACAAGATTGTACATCATATTGGGCCTACCTGGCCAAGAATTGGCCCGTAGGACATCCAAATACTAACATAGAATATGTTATTAGAGCCGTGAACTAGTCATAAGTGTGAGAGCTAAGTTCCATAAAGGAAATTATTAACCTGTCGGATATAGTGCTTCTTGACTTGTCGACTATCACCTCAGGATGCTAGCCCTCTCGAGATCATATGGATTTCCACTCAATGTGGGGTGCGTTCCGCTCTTACGCAGGTTTGGCGACGTACTTCTTGAGGTAGCTATGATGAATCAAGGATTCGATCTAATCACAGATTTGTCGACATTCCTCTGTGGTATGGCCTTGGTCCTTGTGGAAGTGACAATACTTCCTCTTGTCTCGTCACTTCGAGTCAGACCTCATCTTCTGCAACCAATTATCATACTCCTTGTTCTCAATATTCTGAGGATTTTGAAGATGGGAGTAGTCAATGACGTGTATTGGTTCATGGCAGCAGGATCTTTGGCCTCCCCATTAAAGTGTCGATTCTTCTTTTTCTCGGGGAGAAGAGATCGCTTACTAAGACACTTGCGATCGCCTTCCTCCCCCCTTGAATGGTATGCGATCACCACTTCTTTACAGTCAGCATACTAATGAGCGAGAGTGATGAGTACATTGAGGATCTTGGATGCTTGAAGGATGATACCCCTTCGGAGAGCATCATCTTAAGTGCCCTGAGTGATGGCCGTAATGGTTGAGGACACCTCGAGCTTGGGCACTCGAAGGGCTTCATCATGGAATCTGGAAATATAGTCCCTGACGGACTCTCCACGCCTCTGCTTGATGGCTACCAAGCTGGCCGATGACCTTTTTTAATAGACACCTACAAAGTGGTCTGGAACAGCTTCCTGAATTGTCCGAAGGAGTTGACAGATCCAGGAGTTAGATACGTAAACTAGGCTTGCGCCGTTCCTACTAAAGTCGTGGAGAAGGTGTGGCACCTAACGGCATTTTGGACCCTGTGCAGCCTCATGTGAGACTAACAGTTGTTGAAGTGTTTCTCTGGATCACCTTACCCATCATAAGTGCTGAAGTTGGTGATCGGCAACTTCTTTGGCATGGGGATGTCTAGGATCTCCTGGAAGAAGGGAGATGAGTCCTCGTCTTTATCGATGGGAGAGGAGGAGTGCCTCTCTTAGAGGAGGTTCTCGCGGTGTCTTTCTCTCTATTCTAGTTGACGTTCCCGTTCTTTGAGCCGCCATTCCAGCCCGCAAATGTGCCGATTTACTGTTGGGTCCACTCGAGAGGAGTGGGATCTAGCCGGCGCATGGAAGTGGTGGCTTTGGCTCTTATGTCCCTCTCCTTGCTTGGGAGAGGCACAATTCGACCCAGCGACGCCAGAGTCGGTGGGCCTAAGTTCGTTACGGTGGATCTCGTTGTTGAGGATGTGAAGTGTAAGGACTGAGGTTTCAGATCTAGTTATCAGGTCGGTTTCGGTGTCGGATCCCTTGGTTTGGGCCTAGGGGGACGCCATTTAGGAGCCATGCAGTGGTGCCGCGTAGGGGCGCATGTGTACGGCCCCGATCGTGTCATCTGAATGGCATCTTGCATGGACGACGCGATTCAGACATTTGCTAGTTTACGACCCCATCCTATCGCATGATTGGCATCGTTCTAGAACAACGCGTTTTAGTGAGTTTTGGTTGATGCTCCGAAGCCCTCCTTCCTTTCTCTCATTCTCTCCATTCTTTTCTCTCTCCTCCCCCTTTCCTTCGATCACCTCCGGCACCCCCTTCCCATCCTCTTTCCCTTCCTCTCCTCATTCATCTTCTTCCTCCACTCCATCAACCTCCTAACCTTCACCACTACCACCACCATCTCCTCCGCGGCGCATTGCTCTCCGGACGGTGGTCGACGCCCCGGCGGAGTGACTACATCCATGGCGGTACCGGCGGCGACTCTTGGCGTGGTGGTTCGGCGGCTAGGGGTAAGGAGGAGTTCAAGAAACCGGTAGGGTGACGATCCTCGCTGTGTTTAACTTAAAACCATGTTTTTCCAGTTTGGAGTATGTTTAGGAGATTTTTGGGGTGAAAATGCTCGTTTTATAAAATGGGAAACGGTGGGTTTTAACATGGTTTTTTGGATTCTCCTCCTCCTTCTCTATTTTTGGATGTTTTTAGGGCTGTTTTAGGAAGAGGAAATCCCGTTTGTGGCTTGGAGGAGACCGCAGGAAAATCCTACTTTGGACGCTAAATGGCGTCGGGCCAGGGTGACGCCATTTGTAAATAGTGTCGCTCATGGGCGACTCGATTTAGGCCCAGATGCCAGAGGACAGTTCGATTTTTGAGTGATAAATGACGTCGCGACCAGGTGACGCCATTGAAATGGTGTCTACCATGGGTGACGTGATTTAGGCCCATGTCCGAGGCCAGTTTCTGTGTGAACCAGTTTAGGGGTCTTGAATGACGTCGGACATGAGTGACGCAATTCAAGACATAATTCTATTAATTGATGCAATTAACATGTATTTACATTGTTAGATGGTTTGGTTAAATGCATATTTGAAAACGTATTTTGAGGACGAGGATTTCTACGTGATCGGATCGCACTGTATTGCGTTTTGTGCGATCGTGGACCTAGAGTGACAGTTGTTAGCGCTTAGGCACCCTGTGTTGGTGTGGGAGTGACACGGCGCCAGTGTGGGAGTGGTGGGGTGACGCCTATAGAGAGGGTCACCTAGTGTACTCTGGGGTATAGCTAGTACCGGTGTGGGAGTGATAGATTTGGAATGTCACTCGTAGCTGGGGGAAGCAGAATCACCTAGAGCTAGATAGGCTGGAGTAGCCAGTGCGCTATCTGAAGGGTTGTTGTTTGGTCTTAGCGGGTCGGTGTTTTCCGCGTTCGGCTCCGTGGTTTGTGTGTTTAGTCGAGACGTTGGTTATGGACTTCATGGTGGAGTGGTTTCAGAGTTGTGCATATTGCATTTACAAATGCAAGTATTTTATATCGGAATTTGGGAATCTTTGGGAGTTGTGTTTACTGCTTTACTTATTTAATTGTCTATATTGTGTTGTTGCACTTGTGGCTGCGTGAGTCGGTGGTGGGGATCTGAGGATTCCTATTGAGTCCATTTCGATGAGACTCACCTCTGCGGTTTTCAGGTGAGGGTTCCAAACGGGCGTAGCGTGGAGGGTTTTGTCTCGAGTTGCACGCCAACAACCACTCTTCCGAAGTATGTCCCGATCTAGTTGTTATTTTTCTTTTAGGCCTATATGCTTAATTATTTCTTTTCAGTTGGAATATGTAATTATTTGTGAGTCGCGTCGAATTGCAATAATTTTTAATTCCTGCACTTCCTTTACAATTCGATGTAATGTGGAATGTTTAGTTTAGTTTATCATTTATTTTTCAGACTTATCGAGATCCTGACTTGGCTCTATTTTTTAATGATTCGGTACCCATTTAGTAATCATATCTCCGATTAGAGGGTGGCGGGTCATTACATGAAGTGTCTGCCTGTGCTTTGAACCCCTTGCTGCCCTTCTTGGATAGCTTGTTGTGTAGGTTGTTGGGCCCCTTGAAGGGCTCCAACTGGAAGTGGAGGAAGGCACTCTTTCCTTAGGTTGATGAGGACGTCCAGCTACTGTGCCATGGCACCTAGAGGGTCATTGCCATTTCGTGAAGGTGCATATGACACACTTTGGGAACCATGGCGGTTGACGGTGTCACCGGTGGCCTCTTGCTGGGAGGCCGTTCTCGTATGGTGACTCTACCTGTTGTTGCCTCTAGCCATGACTTTTCGCACATTTCTTACAAACGACGCCAATCATGTAGCGATCAGAATTTAGTATGGAACTTAGGACCGTCTGATCCAATCCTTGGCTACTCGTAACGATAGAATTTGTTTGGAGAGGAAGATGCACATTACGAGAACTTGTAAGAAGAAAGAGACAGTCAGGGGGTCCCTTGTCTAGGTGGGGGAAAGACTCTCTGATGCCTAAGTTAGATTCTTGAGTAAGAGGAAGACTGATGGCTAGGGTTTTCTGGGTGTGAGTGGGCGTGAGAGCATAACTTGTTTAGAAGGAGGCTGGTGTACTTATATCTCCCTTGGAATGAGGCTCTGGAGGGTAGTCCTATAACGGTTGCTGGATGGCCCACGATTTGGGCCCCCTGATTGAGGGGTGCGTGGGCCTCCAGGCTAGGAGGCCCAATCTCCTCTCTTAACGAGGGTGGAGATCGTTTAGACTTGAAGTGAGTGGACAGTTGGGGTATCCTGACCGTAACTCCTGCCTAGTGGCGGGATTATGAAGATTTGAATTGTCCAAGAATCCCCTGCCTATTTGGCAAGTCAGGGGTCTCGGTCTTCAGGCCTAGAGGCCATGACCTGGCTTGAGACATACTTGGGCTCTAGAGAGGCCGACGGCCCTATCGACAGTCGGTAATGTCTACCAAGAAGCCGGCTCTTCTTATCGGAGGCTCTGTGGAGGAGCTTGGGTCTAGAGGGCTCGTGGATGTTCACGTGATTTCTGCATGTAACTGCTAGCGGGCCTCTGGGCTGCTAGTGGACTATGGGCCTATGGGCCTAATTGCGTTGAAACTCAATTACCCCTCGTCACTTTGAATTCTAATTACTCGATTGTCTTTTAGCGTACATTTCTCTCTGTATGTGCATGTACACTCTTTCATTTATGGAGGACCTTTGATCGATCATTCCTTGGAATAATTGTTCTACGTTTTGTATGCAAAGGTATGCCCGTTTTAATAGAGGTCTAAATTCCTCCCATATTCTCATCCATACCTAATCTTGTGCCGGTCTCTTGATCACTACCCGATCTATATCGTGTGCGCGTGCGCACGTGTGCTCCCTTACTTATGGGTAAGAAAATATAGGTAAGTTTGACCATGGCCTAATTAAGTAAAAATAACGAAATTGTATGAAAATTAAATGAAGAGAGTTTTTTTTCACACTATTGTCCATTTCCGACCATGGCCTAATTAAGTATACCTTATCACCTTGTGTCGAAATTAAGGAACATATGATAAAAGAATTAGGATCCTCTAGGTGCAGGTGAGGACGACACTCGGTTAAGTGTAGAGAGAAGTTTTCAAAATAACCTTTCACATAAGGAGTTTTCTCAAAGAACTCCATCTCTCCCTTTTCACTTATCTAGCCCAATCCCATCTTCTCTTTTTCTTTTCCTTTTTTAGGGAAGAAAAGTTCCATTCATTCAAAGGGAAAACGCAGGGTACATAGCACACTCACGGGAATCCAACTCATAATAAAAGGCAGAGGAAGAAAATGTAGAGGGTTTTGGTTCCAATAAAAACACAAGAAAAGAATTGCGATAAAGAGTTAAGCAGAGCATCGGAGCCTTGCGTGCCTAGCTCCTAGGCAAAGCAGAAGCTTCTTTAATTAAAGAAAGAAAGATAGGGAGAAAGAGCATTCGATAGGACTCCACTATGCACTGGCGATTCTGGGAGCACATGCCGCGCTGACGCCGTGGACCCTGTCGCGCGGAGTCCGCGACTGCGGAGGAGGAGCCGTATCATTGCAGGAGGAGAGCCGCGACAGGCTTTTCAGCGCGGGGGGATTCCCGCTCTCTTTTATTAATGAAGGATGGCGCCAAAATCGTCATCGTCAACCTTTGCGGCCGTGTACATTTTGCTCGGAAAAAAAGGCCAAAAGATAAAAAGAGCCACTGACCCGCACGCACGGGGATAAACGACAACCCTGTCGAGGATCTATTTCCTTTGAGCATCGATCGGCTCTTTCGAGTAATGAAAGTCTCCGATAATACTACAGGTAGAAAAGAAATTGTGGCCAACACTAAGGACGTGAGTTCTTCTCTACTTTTGTTCTTTCAACCTCTTTTTAATTCTTTCTATCTCCCTCTTAGAGAAATTACCGATGGCCTTTCGGACTTAACGTGCGGATTTTACAGACTACTTTAGTAGCCGTCCGTCGCCGACGAGGGAACACCGTCTCCCGCCTCCACTGCAAGAGTAGTCTTTAGCAAACTTCCGCTTGAAAGGAGAGGAACTGCGCTCACGTCAAAGTAATCCCTTGAAACTAACACCGTTAATTATAAATCCGTGGATATCCGGAGTTATCAACTCCGATCTACATGTTATAATGAAATTCTATTTAAATTATTTAATATTATATTTAATATCATGAGAGCTATTTGATCTATCTTCGTTTGATGTACCAAATAACTTATTTGGGACGAAGGTGAATTGTTTATAAATTTGAAATGAATTTAGACTTGTCATAACTTTCTAATTACTTTATAGTTTTGATAGAAGATATTATTTTAACGTAGGCTAATTAAAGACTTAAGATTTTAATATGTATGCGTAATAAAAGTTTTTTGTTTTAAAAGATATAGATAGGTTAGATCATATATATATATATATGAATTTTAATCATCAAAGTATTAATTTTTTTTCATGACCCGCAGTAGAACCTGCTCCAAATCGCATCCACTTTGATCCGCAATAAAATGGGGTCACATGTAGATCATGATAGCTCCTGATCTAATCCGTACTATCTACATATGAGAAAAAAATAATTATAATCCGATTCAATCAGATCCGCGAATAGATTGGGATCAAAAGTTCACCCTCTGACCCACAATGGGTTGCATGTGGATGAGGGTGTCCCCCGATCCATGAATAAATTTAGATCAAAAGTTCATCCCTCGTGCAACAGGTCATATGTCGATGAGGGTGTCCCAAGATCCACTCTGGTCCGTTTGCAGTCCTACTATAACCTGATAATAAAAAGCGACAATTTTTGTCCGGTTCAACTCTAAACCGGCCTATGTTTGCACATTGCAGTCTTTGGGTCAAAGGTGATGTTTGTGCTTGGGCCGGTTTCATAACGTCTTTCTTTCACCTGTTTAAACTTTATAGCATTGACCATGCTGGTCCCCACTCCGTGCCTTATGTCTCATGATTGTTTCACTACAAGGAAAACATGATTTGTCAGTGGCTAAGCTCAAACAGCCGTTGACAAAACTTTATGTCAACGGTTAGACGGCCGCTGACAAAGTCATGCATAAAAGTCCCGTTGGCATATATTTGTCAACGGCTATGAGAAGCCGCTGACATATAATATATATGTCTACGGATAGAAGTCGCTGATAAAGAACACATATGTCAACAGCTTCTGAAGCCGCTGATAAAAATACTATTTGTCAATGGCTGCAAACTCGTTGACAAATACTTTTGTCCACGGCTGTCTAGCCGTTGACAAAAGGTTTTGTCAGCAACTTGAACCGCTGACAAATGTTGTATGTCGACGGCTACATAACCGTTGACAAAGACTTTTGTGCAGGGCTTACTAGCCGGTTTTGTCAGCAACTAGGACCGCTGACAAATGTATTATGTTTGTCTACGGTTTATTGCCGTGGACATATGTGCACAAAAACTTTTGTGAGCGGCCTTACTCGTTAACAAATGATTACTAACAAAAAAATATATATTTTAAAATATTAAAATAATATACAAAAATCTATAGATATACATACTTGTACATAAACATCCATACAAACATATACAAATAAATACATCACATGTACAAATAAATACATTCACACTTTCAAATAAACACATTCACGAAACCGCAAAAAAAGTACATCAACATGCATAAATAAACATTCATATAAAATTAATAAACACATCCACGAAAAATTCATATTACATATCCACAAATAAATGTATCAATTATCCTCGGCTCACTCTTCGTCATCACCATCAAAATCATCTCTCTCATCATTTGATTCGCCTTGGGCGTCGCCCTCATTCCAGCAGCTATCTGAGGCTGAGTATGACTCTGCATTGCCTGAAATCGGCTCATAAATGTGCTCATGTCAACCATTTGTTTGCGCATCAACTCCATCTCCTCCCCTTGTGCTTTAATTTTTTCTTTCATGATCTGCATCTCCACAACTTGCTCCTTAAATTTTCGTTGATAGGAAGAACTCGACCCTTCTCTCGGTCCATACTATGTACGTAACGTCTCTCGACTTCCCGCACAACGAACACGGCCAGATCGGTCTTTTCCCATAACCGAAATGAATGCATCCTCAGCAGAAATGGGAGTACTCCCAACATCACTCTCCAAAGAAGAAGTGGTTAATTGAATCATCCTCTCCTAAAAAATAAAAAAATAAAATTCTTATTAGTGATACAAATTAAATTTAATAATAATTATTAAAAATAATAATTCAAATGATAGAAAGGTTTACATATCGACTCTTACTCTCCTCATCTACCTATTGCTCACTACCGTCTGGAAGATCCTTACATCTACCTATCTTGAACATCTCAAGGCACTCGAGATCACGTTGATGAACACGATGTTGTTCAAATTATGTTAAAAAAAAAAAAGTAATAAAAACTTAATAATATAGAAAGACTAATAATAAAATGAAAATCTTACGAAGTCATCCTTCAATTGATAATGACTCGTCCGGCCCTGCCTATATAGCATAGACTGATGGGAGTAATTTTTCCTATTACGATCAGCAATTTTTTACAAAAAAAATATATATTAGTTGTCAAATTTCTATCGAACAAATTAACATAAATTATCAAAGTTCATTATTATTTTACCAGCTCATCTGACGTATTCTATTTCTCGCACCTCATTTGCCAATCATACGGATCAACACCCACCAGCACGGAAGCAATTGCATCCGCCAAAGTCTTTCCCGTATAAAACTATGAAATGATTTCAGTTTGACTTCATTATATATGAACATAAGAAAAAATAATACAAAAATAGATTATAAATCAACAAAAGAAAATTTTCATTTACTCTTTTCTTCAAAACACTGCGCCAGCTGCAATGCATTGAGGTCATGTGCATAAGCATCTCCCTCTCTGTCTCGGGAGTTCGGTCCCACTGATACATCAATTGCACATTATCGCTAACTTAATTAGTTATACAAAATTAACAAATATATAATTAACTTTAAATATTTTTACCTCGAGATCTCTAAACATTGCAGCCAGTTTTGCTGCAGGAAGAGTAACAAAATTTTTCTGCCATATCTTGCAATGAAGTTTTGCCACAATGCCCATGCGGGATACAAAATTGCTTCCCTTCTCGCCAACACCGTAACCGCTGATCACCCGCACGTTCCATCGTTGACCCGGCTCCAATCTCCCATAGGTGACACCTCTGGTTGGGCCCCGATGGCCATGTCCCCGACCCCAAGGTTGCGTAGAAGATGGACCTATTTAAACATACATGATAAATATATTTATGTTAAAATATAAGCATAAAAATATCAATTTATTGAACGACTAAAATTAAAATTCATACATATTGCAGATGAAGAAGTGGACACAGATGTAGATGTCTGAGCCGCAGCGGCCTGAGAGACAATAGGCTGAGAGGCAAGGGCCTGGCATGTAGAAAGGGCCTGAGAGGTGGGAAGCTCATGGATAAGTTGTTGATAGGCAATGGCCTGATAGGTCGAACGCTCAGGGATAGATTGCTGAGAGGCATTTTGCTTCTTGCGAAGTGTGAAACCACTACCTGAGCCACGAGAGCCACTACCTGAAGCCATATGTTCAAATCCTACCGTATCAGATTAAAGTTAGAAGTAAAAATAGATAAAAAATAAATGTCGTTGAAAGTTACCATCACCTAAACCTCCAAGTATTTGCCTACTCGTATGCTAATTCCTTCACTAATATCCATATCAATGGTTTCTCCCCTAATAGGAATATCAATTAAATTTTCTTAATAAACTTCCTCAACATATAATGCATCATCTTCAGCTGTTTCACCCTGCATGTTATAATAATCTCGCGGTTGTGCTCTAATAGGAATGATCTACTCTACTGTTGTATTATTATTTACATAGAACACCTGTTCTACTTGATTTGCAAGAGCAAATAGCTCATTTGTGTTGAGTTTAAAACACGTGTTCAAACTGACAATTCCATACTTATCGATCTTAAATCTCCTGTTTTTTTTATAAACATCCCACCAATCACATTTAAACAGTACAATATGACTTTCATGATCAAAAGATATTTCGAGGACATCAATCAGACATCCATAATATCCATCACATCCAAATTCAAGTTCCGCGTTCACAATAACTCTAGAAAATTGAATCAATTTAGTATCATCAATGTCTTTGATACGAAATCTAAAATCATTTACTATGTAACCCGAATGTGAATATGCAAGTCTTGAAGGTCTCTGTGACAAAACTTCGATCTCATGAGTACAACGAAGATCATTAACTTCTTTCAGTTCTTCAACGTAACTCTGAAACCATTTTAGAAAGTCTTTCTCCACTACATTTGAGGTTTGCACTTGTTGTTTGTGTTCAGAAAAAAAATGATCTATTTGTTTAATCTGTTTCAAAATATATATATGGGCTAAGTCTCTTTCTTCTTCAGATAGTAAACGAGATTCCACTTTTCCTTTGAGAAAATGTTTAGGAGATTTGAAAATCGAACAACTTTTATCATCAGTCTCATTAACAGTTCCATCATAATTCATTTCTCTCTGATTAAATCGAGTGTCAATGTCATCCATATACATCGAACAAAATGATATCGTTTCTTCAACAAGATAACTTTCTGCAATTGAACCTTCTGGACGTGCCTTATTGAGGATATAATCTTTCAATTTTTTCAAAAATCTTTCTACATGATACATCTGCCGATACTGAACAGGACCAGTAATTCTTGCTTCATATGCCAAATAGATTATCACATGAATAATTACATACAAAAAAGATGGTGGAAAAATCTGTTCCAGCTTACATAATGTCACTGTGATATCACTTTCTAATTTGATTAAACGTTTAGGTTCGAGAACTTTGGAACATATTTCTTTGAAGTATATACTTAACTCCGTAATCGGATCAGTCACATCTTCATGTACAATGCCACAAATTGCCAAAGGCAACAATACTTGCATGTAGACGTGAGAATCATGACTCTTCAACCCAGTCAGCTTTCGACCCGTAATATAGACACTTTTGGATAAATTAGAAGAATATCCATTTGGGATCTTAATGTTACTTAATAATTCACACACAAGAGACTGTTGTCTTTTGTTCAATGTGTACATTGCTGCTGGTATCTTGTTCTTATATTGGGGGTCCTTTGACACATGAAATTCTGGCCATATTTTTCAGTCTTCTAGGTCTAATCGTGCATTTAAGTGGTCTTTACTTTGTTCACCACCTAGAAGGTTCAAAGTGCCCAACAAATTATCATATATATTTTTCTCGATGTGCATTACGTTTAAATTGTGACGAATTAGAAGACTCGACCAATATGGTAACTCTCTAAATAAAATGCTCATCTTTTTCCATCCTTTCAAGTCTGCAATATCTTTCTTGAACTTTTTTCCGAACTTCAGATAAGAAAGACTATGTTGTTGGTTCCATAGTTCTAAACATGTCAGAATTCTTCGACGTCTGCCACATACAACTGTACCATCAAATTTATGCTTCAGCGATCCGCACAAACGGCTGCAACCCAATTGCCCACTAGGGCCGTCTAGGGCTGTCGTACTATTAGTAGATGGCTTGCAGTGGCTGCAAAGGCAAGTGCATCATCATCGCCTCACATAACACAAGAAACTCGATCCTCTCATCTCTTCAATGTACTCCTTCACAATATGAACTTAGCTAATAAGTACACAAGCTGCGAGGAAGCACATTGATTAGATGAGGGGGTCCAATTTTTTACAATAAGTACATTGCATAGATTGCACACGCACGCAAAACACAAACACACAGTGACCTCTCCATAAAGTTTAGGAGAGGGGAGACCGGAGGCTCAGATGGAAAATGTTTTTAGCCCCTAGAGCCTTCCGTATGCTTCAGCGATCCGCACAAACGGTTACAACCCGATTGTCCACTAGGGTCGTCCAGGGCTACCACGTCGTTAGCAGATGCCTTGCAGTGGCTGCAAAGGCAAGTGCATCATCATCGCCTCACACAACACAAGAAACTCGATCCTCTCATGTCCTCGACGTGCTCCTTCACAGTATGAACTTAGCCAATAAATACACAAGCCGCGAGGAAGCACATCGATTACATAAGGGGGTCCAATTTTTTACAATAAGTACATTGCACACGCACGCAAAACACAAACACACACAATGGCCTCTCCATAAAGTTTAGGAGATGGGAGACCGGAGGCTCAGATAGAAAATGTTTTTAGCCTCTAGAGGCTTCCGTATGCTTCAGCGATCTGCATAAACGGCTGCAACCCAGTTGCCCACTAGGGCTGTCCAGGGCTGTCGTGCCATTAGCAGATGGCTTGCAGTGGCCGCGAAGCCAAGTGCATCATCATCGCCTCACACACAATATCCAGGACACACACACAAAGAACCTGCAAAGATAAATGCGTCGTCATCATATTCAATTAATTCAAAAGTGATACTAACAAAAGTAAAATAAATAAATAGATAGATAAATATATTTATAGACATAGATATATATATTTCTAAAAAAAAATCGGCAGCATCTCTCCTAAAAGTTGTACATTTTTCACATTTGTACACCTGTCTAATTTCATACAATCTCATAAAAAAATGGTATCTACGTTACATAATATACACATACACATACACATATACATCCACATCTACATCTACATTCCAATCCTCATCCATACCTGTAAGGAAAGTTACTTGTATCCATATGTAAACATCATACATAGATAGATAGATATATGCATAGATAGATAGATAGATATGTACATAGCTTGCAAGATAGATAGATAGGTTCATAAGATAGTTACATACATAACTAGATAGGTAGGTATATAGATAACATAGTTGCATAGGTATATAGATAGGTAGATAAATAAATATGATAGCTAGATAGATATAGATTTATAGAGATAGATACATAGATAGAAAGATAGGATAGCTAATAGATAGAAAGTAGTTACATAGATAGGATAGATAGGTAGATAGATATGATAGCTACATAGATATAGATTTATAGAGACAGATAAATAGATAGAAAGATAGGATAGTTAGATAAATAGAAAGTAGATATATAGATAACAAGATAGCTAGATATATACATAGATATGTACATACTTAACTACATAAATAGATAGATAAAGACCTAGATATATAGATATTTATCTAAATAGATAGATAGATAGAAAGATATAAATAGATAAGTTGATAGATATATAGAAACAAAATAGCTAGATATATACATAGATATGCACATATTTAACTACATAAATAGATAGAAAGAAGACCTAGATATATACATATTTAGCTAGCTAGATAGATAGAAATATATAAATAGATAAGTTGATAAATTTATAGACGTAGATATACATGATCGTTCCAAATTGTGCGCCGTTAAACACTCATGAGAACCTTCAATCTAAATTTATTCAGCTCATTTAAATCCGATTTTGAAAATTAATAATGGTGAGTCCGAGTCGATCCACAGGGAATTAAGATTTTAATTTCGAAAACCTTAGATTTTAATTATTAAGAAAAACTGGGAATTTGAATTGATTAATTAACTATCTAATAAAATTAAACTAAATTTACGAATTAAACTAACCTAATTTTTAAAAGCACAAATACAACCCCATTTAAAATTGAGAAGAGAGAGAAATTAACAACATGTTGTAAAAATAACAAAACTTCTAAATTGAACACAACTAAGAAAATTATAACAACACACAAAAAAAAAAACTATTGTTTAATTGTGTAAACCAATAACTCACCCTAATTAAATAAACTAATAACTAAGAAAATATCATTAAACATTAAATACTCAACAACTAACCCTAATTAAATAAACTAATATTATACTAGTGGGGAGGGAAAAGAAAGAACAAAATAACATCAGTTTCTGTGGGTTGCCGGCTGCTGGTTTGCTGGCTGCTTGCTTGCAGGTGCGGTGGATGAGTAGGCTACGTGGAGAAGCTGCTGGTGCTGGGACAACACGTGGAGGTTAGGAGGAAGCTGCTGCTGCATGCGTTGGAAAGAGGCTGCTGGTGACCTTGCCGGCATACAGGCGAGGAGGAGCTTCAACCGGCGCTTGAAGGATGCCGTCAACGTGCACGTGGACGGTGCTCTGTTGCATGCGTGGAGGTTGGCTTCAGCGGCTACGTGCATGGAAGAGCAGCTGGCCGGCAGGTTCAGGCTTCAACGTGGAGACCGGCTAGGCTTGCTGGTGCGTGCTTCAGCGGTTGCCGTGTGGGGAACTTGTTTTCATGCTGGTGCGCCGGTGGAGGCTACTGGAGGAAAAGAGAGACCGAGAGAAACAGAGAGGGAGGACGAGAGAAACCGAGAAGAGGAGGAGATTGTGTGGGAAAGAAAGAGAGAAACCAAGAGAGGGAGAACCGGAGAGAGGGAGAGAGGGAGGCTGGAGAGGAGTTGGAAAAGGAGAAGAAGAGGAGAGCGTGCGTGGGGAGAAGGATTCAGAATTGGAGAAGGAGGAGGATAGGGGCTGTGGGAGAGAAAGGTTACGGAGGAGGAGGAGGACTCGGCTGTTGAAAAAAACGGAGAAGGAGAGACTAGGAAAATAGAAAGAGTTAGAGGCTGAGAAGAGAGGAGGGGGAAATATATAGAGAGGAAAAGAGACGTGGGAAAGGAAACTGGAGAGAAGGAAGGAATCGGTTGCTGGGAAAACGGAGAGAGGTGTGGGAGAGTTTTGGAAATAAAGGAGAGAAAATAGAAATAGATAAATAAGAAGAAAAGAAGGGAAGGGCGGCGGCTAAGAATTAGGGTTTTCTTGGTAAAGGGTTAGGGTAACCCTAATATGAGGAGCAAATTACCAGTTTGCCTCTACGTCCTTTTATTTTTAAAAAAGATGGACAATTTTGCTGAGATTTGAACTCCGGACCTCCCACAAGCCCGCAAAGTCTGAACCATTGCACCACGGCTTCCTTTATGCCCTGTTCACATAAAATAAATTCAAGTTAGAATATTATCTCATTTATTTATTTATTTCGTCTCGATTTTGTCGAAAAACCGCAAATGCGCTATACTCCTTTAATCACATGAAATGACGATGTTTTTAAGTGAGAATTTGCCGAAATTGGTACCGTTGGACTTGGTACGCAATTGTCTATCATTTCATGCTATTTTACAGATAAAAACGTGAGTATGGTGCATAAGATTGTCCTTAAATGATAAATTTAACACTTTATCACATTCCCCAACTTACTCATTGCTAGTCCCTTAGCAATGCAAACAAAGAAAAGTTAGGACAAACAATGAATTATCATGCTTCATTTGTAGTATCTATCACAAACAATTTAAGTGGTAGCCAATTGGTTAAGCTAAAGTTTTCATATCCCCAATATTTTGATTCACGACAGGTGATTGTGCATGAAAATTGACACGCTTAGAACTCGTTTCCGACCTTTCTGATATATTCTTGCCTTTATTACCCTTTAGATAAGACTACTCGGGGAGGAGAAGAAAATAAAAGATTTCCCGATCAGTCAGCGAGGACCGTTTTTCAGTTCCCGTCCCAACTCAGCACTTTTCACGACCTGGTCATGTTTTTCGTACGATGGACTTTTTAGCGTGGCTTTTTCATTTCATTGTACTTTTTCTTTTGAGAGTGCGTACTTTTTGCCACTCTCTTTGAATTGCCTGAAGGGAGGTGCGTACTTTTTTTCACCTACCTTCCTTTAGCTCTTTTAATGCCTTTTATTGCCTTTAGTCTTTAAGCTGTCCATTTTAAATGACCGCCTCTTTTAGAGTGCTGAGTGGGACAGTCCCCTATTACCGATCCTATACATTCCTTTCGTTCAACCCAAAAGAAAAATTAGAATAAGTAGTCTTATCCTTAAGGTTAATTCCAGCAATTCTATACTTTTAAGATCTTTCATTTATTATAAGTTGCCGTGTGTGTGTGAAAAGCATCATGCCGTGGATTTTTGTGAAGTGGGATATTTTAAATTTTGAAGGTTCTTTAACCAATGTGACCACAAAAAACTGATTTGTTTAAGATTTACTTAATGAAACATGATTTTCATGCAATTTTCATAGGACGTGAAAAGAAGTTTTTGAAAATTTTTTTGACCATTTTTCAGTAAATGATATCAGTTTTCTTCAAACGATTTTCCAATAAATGCATATCAAATTGATTGTCCCACCCCCCAACTTGATTGGCATTGTCCTCAATGGCATAAAAGAAATGAAAAACATGTCAGCCAGAAGAGAATTGTGAAGGAGCGAAACAACCTGTAATGAAGAGGATGCGACATACCCACGGCGACTGCTGCTCAGGGACCTAAAAGGAAAAGAAATACAAAAACTGAAGTAAAATATTGGGTTGCCTCCCAACAAGCGCTAAGTTTATCGTCTTCAGCCAGACGGAAGTTCAGTTAATGTGGATCACTCAGTTCTATGGATTCAGGTGGTGCATTTTGAAGATTTTCAATGAATGGTTTCAACCGTTGACCATTAACAGTGAGAGTGTTCCCACTCTTGGGATTCATAATTTTAACGGCTCCATGATCGAAGGCTTTAATGACCACGAAGGGTCCATCCCATCTGGATTTCAGTTTTCCTGGAAATAAGCGGAGCCTAAAATTAAATAGCCAAACTTTCTGTTTTGGAAGAAAGGATTTTCTCACAATATGTTTATCATGGAAAGCTTTAGTCTTGGCTTTATAAATATTTGAATTTTCATAGGCCTCGTTGCGCAACTCTTCTAGCTCACTCAGTTGTAAGGTTCGGTGGGAACCAGCTTGGGTTAGGTCTAGATTGACTTGTTTGATGGCCCAATAAGCCCTATGTTCCAATTCCACCAGAAGGTCGCACACTTTTCCAAAAACCAGGCGATAAGGAGACATGCCAATAGGAGTTTTGTAAGCGGTCCGATAGGCCCATAAAGCATCATCCAATCTTTCAGACCAATCTTTTCTATCGGGCCTAACGGACTTTTGCAGAATATTCTTAATCTCTCTATTGGAAACTTCCACTTGGCCACTGGTTTGGGGATGATAGGGGGTGGCTACTTTGTGATTAATCCCATATTTCTTGAGCAAAACTCGAAATTGGTAATTCGTGAAATGCGTTCCCCCATCGCTTATGATAGCTTTAGGCCACCCGAACCGAGAAAAGATATTCTTCTGAACGAATTTAATGACCACTTTATGATCATTGGTTCGGGTGGCTACTGCTTCAATCCACTTACAGACATAATCCACCGCTACCAGAATATATGTATGTCCAAAAGAGGGTGGAAAAGGTCCCATAAAGTCAATTCCCCAAACATCAAAGACTTCAACCACCAAGATTGGGTTGAGTGGCATCATATCCCTTTTCTCCATATTCCCTACAGCCTGACATCGAAGGCAAGTTTTGCTAAATTCATGGGCATCTTTGAAAAGTGTGGGCCAGTAAAAACCACTTTGCAGGACCTTGGCTGCAGTTGTCTTTCCTGAGAAATGGCCCCCACAAGCTAGATTATGGCAGAAGTTGAGAACACTCTGTTGTTCTTCTTCAGGAACACATCGCCTAATAATTTGATCAGGACAGAATTTGAATAGTTCAGGATCTTTCCAGAAATAATATTTTTCCTTGGAAAAGAATTTGTCCTTCTCACTTTTAGTCCATCCTTCCGGAAGCTGATTAGTCACCTTGTAATTGACAATATGAGCATACCAAGGTGCAACAGTGTGAGAAATGGTCAGTAGATGCTCATTAGGAAAGGAATCAGTGATTGGTGTACTTTCTGAGATCGGAATTCGGGATAGGTGGTCAGCTACCACATTCTCAGAACCCTTCTTATCCTGAATTTCCAAATCAAATTTCTGAAGGAGTAAGATCCATCTAATAAGTCTAGGCTTTGCATCCTTCTTGGTCAACAGGTATTTCAGAGCTGAGTGATCATAATAGATTATGACTTTTGCCCCTAAAAGATAAGATCTGAATTTTTCTAGGGCAAAAACTACGGCTAACAATTCCTTTTCAGTGGTGGTATAATTCATTTGAGCATCGGCAAGGGTGCGACTTGCATAATAGATCACCACGGGACACTTGTTGATTCTTTGTCCCAAAACCGCACCGATAGCATAATCAGAGGCATCGCACATGATTTCGAAGGGTAAAGACCAATATGGAGGTTGAAGAATCGGGACTTTGGTCAAAGATTCCTTCAGAGAATTAAACGTCTTGATGTAAGATTCATCCATTTGGAAAGGGACATCCTTAGCTAGGAGAAGAGTTAGAGGCCGAGCAATATGCGAGAAATTGTGGATAAACTGGCGATAGAAACCGGCATGGCCAAAGAATGAACGGATCTGTCTGACCGAGGTCGGAGGAGGAAGATTGGATATGAGATCGATCTTAGCTTTATCTACCTTTATCCCCCTTTCAGACACAATGTGGCCTAGAACAATGCCCTCTCGAACCATAAAATGGCTCTTTTCCCAGCTAAGTATCAGATTGGTGTCTATGCATCTTGCTAGCACCTGTTTAAGATTTTCCAAGCAATTTTCAGAAGAATCCCCGAAGATTGAGAAATCATCCATGAGAACTTCGAGGAATTCTCCCACCATATCGGAGAAGATAGCCATCATGCACCGTTGAAATGTGACTGGTGCGTTGCATAATCCAAATGGCATCCTCCTAAAGCAAACGTGCCATAAGGGCACGTAAAGGTGGTCTTTTCTTGATCTTCCGGGTAAATAGCCACTTGATTGTACCCGGAATACCCATCTAAGAAGCAAAAGTACTTCTGGCCCGATAACTTTTCCATAATCTGATCCATGAATGGGAGTGGAAAGTGATCCTTCTTAGTCATGGGATTCAGCTTTCGGTAATCAATGCACACTCTCCATCCCGTGGTGAGCCTAGTGGGTACCTCTTCTCCATGATCATTCTTGATAACCGTTAATCCATATTTCTTGGGTATCACTTGAGTTGGGCTGACCCATTTACTGTCTGATATTGGGTAAATGATACCCGCATCCAGCCATTTCACAACTTCCTTTTTCACCACTTCTTTCATTTTGGGATTAAGCCACCTTTGCATCTCCCGACTGGGCTTAGAATTCTCTTCCATATAGATGTGATGCATACAAATGGACGGGCTAATTCCCTTTAAATCTGCCACCGACCATCCAATGACACCCTTGTGGTCTTTGAGGACCTCAGTTAATTGGGCCTCCTGCGGCGATGTGAGATTTGCCGCAATGATAACCGGGAGAGTTTGGTCCGGGCCCAAAAAGATATACTTGAGAGACTCAGGTAATGGTTTGAGTTCAAGCTCAGGAGGGTCCTCTAAAGATGGCAAAGCGGGCTTAGATTGCAAGGCCGGTAAGAGGTTCAACCTTAGGCCAAGATGTTAATGGGCCGGGTGAATCCTTTAAAGTGTTGGCTTCCTCCAAAAGGTCATGTGTGAACATCTCATTTTCTTCAACCAGATTATCCAAAATGTCAATAGTATGGCATTTTTTTTCATGATCTGGGTATTGAGAAGCTTTAAAGACATTAATCTTGACCTTTTGACCCCCAAATGAAATGTCCATTATGCCAGTTTCACAATTTATATTAGCTTTGGCAGTGGCTAAGAATGGATGACCTAGGATGATCGGAGTGTGAATGAGTTCCTCAGGTAATGCCATATCCAGAATAAGAAAATCCATGGGAAAATAACAATCATGAACCTTCACAATAACATCCTCAATTAATCCCCGTGGAGTTTTCACAGACCTATCAGCCAACTGCAAAATGATGGGTGTGCGCTTTAATTCCCCGATATCAAATTTCTCATAAATGGCTGTTGGCAAGAGGTTCACACTAGCACCTAAATCCAATAAAGCTCTATCAAATGTAACTCCAGCTAAGTCACATGAAATTAGAGGTGCTCCAGGATCCTTTAACTTCTTGGGTAAATGATTCATCACAATCGTACTTACATCTTCTGAAAGCCAAACATTTTCGGATGCCATTCTAGATTCTCTTCGTGGAGTACATAATTCCTTGAGAAACTTAGCATAAACTGGCACATGCTTGATGGCATCGAGGAGTGGAATATTAATCTGGACTTGTTTGAATAAATCCAACAACTCCTCATTCTGGGCCAGTTTCTTTCTGGTATTGGGCTTAGCTAACAAGGCATTAGGAAATGGCACCCTAGGATGATAAAAACTTGGGCCTTCATCTATCTTTCCTTTTTCTTTCAGATCCTCCTCCAACTTCTCTATGATGGGTTCAGTCTCACTCTCACTTTCAATCTCATGAGGCCCATTAGTAGAACCTTTGGCTAACTCTCCATCTGCATGTGGTTTTTCTAAACTTCTCCCACTCCTAAGGGCTGAAATGGCTTTAGCATTCTCAAATTGCGGCCCTTTAGGTTGTGGTAACGGGCCAGGCTGAGGTAAAAGGCCCGATTGCTATGGAAAACCCGGAGGTTGATTCCTTGGATTGGCAATGGGTTGACTAGGAAGTTGACCCACTTCTCTTCTCATCGTAGCCTCAGCTAGTTGGCCCATTTGACTTTCCAACTTAGCAATGGATTGTTGCTGAGTCAAAATCAGTTGTTGGAGTTGAGTGAATTTGTCATCAAAGTTGGGCTGAGGAGGTTGTTGGTAAGTGGGTGGAGGATTGTATTGGGTTGGCTGTCCTGATTGGAATGAGTGGTAGTGGGCCGGTTGACCTGATTGGAATGATTGATAATGGGCCGGTTGACCTGATGGATACTGGGCCGGTTGAGAAAACTGGGCTTGAGATCCCCTAGCCTGAACATTTCCATAGAAATTAAATTGCTGTTGAAATGAATTCTGTGGCTTTTGGGCTTGATGCATGGGAGGATTGGACATTGGTAGTGGGGCCTGCTGATTCTTCCAAGAGAAATTAGGGTGATTTCTCCAGCCAGGATTGTAAGTATTTAAGAATGGGTCATTATTGGGCCTGGAGAATCCCTGGGCCGCCTGAACTTGTTCTTGAATGAATGGTGGAAGTTGGGCCGCAATTGGGCATTCATTCACTTGATGGGTTGGACTTGCGCATAAGGCATAAATGTCATGATTGGCAGAAGATGGGCCTTCATATGGACTAGATTGTGTTGGGTAAGTAGGCTCTTGCTTGTTTAAGGCCAAGAGTTGGTCTAGTTTATGGGCCAAGATGTCTACCTTATCCAATTTCTGATTAATCAGATTTATGTCCATTCTGAATTCGGGCTCTCCACGGGCCTTAAGTTCATACATTCCAGTCCGTTTAGATGGCCCAACAGACCTTTCATAAGATGATAATGAGGCATGATTGATGGAATTTTCACTTAGCATCTCAAACAGATCATAGGCCTTATCTTCATTTTTCATCATAAATGCCCCTCCACATGAGGCATCCACCATCTGTCTGAACTGTTCAGACAATCCTTCACAGAATGCTTGGACAATTTGCCATTTTGAAAGCCCATGATGAGGGCATTTCCTAAGCAATTCTTTAAGTCTTTCCCAAGATTCATGGATCAATTCCTCAGGAGTTTGGGTAAAACTCGTAATGCCCCTTCTCATGGTATTGGTCCGCCCTATGGGATAGAACTTCTTGAGAAATTCTTTCTGCATTTCTTCCCATGTCCTAATGGGCCTTCCTATAATTCCCAACCAATATTTAGCCTTGTCCTTTAATGAAAAGGGAAATAAGGTCAACTTAAGGCCATCATCGGTGAAATTCTGGATTTTCACCGTGGAACAGATTGCTAGAAATTCATCCAGATGCTTATAAGGATCTTCATTAGTATTCCCATAAAAGGATGGGAGCATCTGAATGGTGCTAGATTTGATTTCATATTGATTGGCTGGATTCTGAGGAAGATGAATACAGGATGAAGGTTGATATCGATTTGGAATGAAATAGTCCTTCATTTGCTTTGGTGGGTCCTGATTATCAGCCATTTGATCTTGTGGTGGATTTCTTTGATATAGGATTCTTTCTATTTCAGCAAATGGTCCTAGAAGGTTAGGGTTTTGAGATCTCCTACCTTGCATACACTAGGACTGATGGAGAGAGGATGGATTTGAATTTTGTTTTCTATTTCTTATTATTATTATTTTTTAATGCAAACAATTTGGTCAAAAAAATTATCCTAATGATCTAATGTTAACCTAGACTTTCTATGTGAATTTTCTTACAAGGTGAATGGAGTCCACTTCAAGTCACAACCACAATCAGTCAACGGCCAGGTAAGAGGTGGGGTAGTGGGAGGTTCCCCCTACTTTTGTAGGGACCTAATTAGAGAACCACTTTCCTGCTTAGACGTTTGCCTTTTTAACCTCTAGCCTAGACACCGTTGCCAAAAATGGAGGCAACCCAAAATTTAAACCACTTACGGTGTAAACCCTAGATTCTCTTTCGACTTGCTTTTAATTGGATTAGGAAATGCCAATGCAAGGAAGGTAATTTGTAGGCTAAGGAAGGGTGATCAAATCCCTACCTTATGTGGTTAAAGTTGCTGCCCTTAAAGTCTTTTTGAGTGCAATACAAGACAACAAACAAATCAATGCAAGGTGTGTTGATGCAATCATGAATGACTTGCTAAAATTGAAACACGTACCTTTCCCCCGCAATCTTCAACAATTTATGAAAATAACTGTGAAAGGAAACTAACTCATGCTTTCCTAGAATGATGAATGCCTAGCATGGAAGGTTTCTAATCTTGACATGAAGGTTTTTAAATTTGGATGTTCTTCTTTTGTTCCTTTTTTAGTTAATGGAAACCTATCTAAATTAGAAACTACAAAAATGAAAACTAACTAAAGTAAGGAAATTGAAACATAGAAAGTTGGAACACACTGACCATGATTTCGCTTCTTTTTTTTTTTTTCAATATACCTGCAAAAATAAGAAAAATAAGGTTAGCTAAAGAATAATTAAACTAAATCCATGATAATCAAAATTAAAAATCTAACTCCCCGGCAACGACGCCAAAAATTGATTGTTCCAAATTGTGCGTCGTTAAACACTCATGAGAACGTTCAATCTAAATTTATTCGGCTCATTTAAATCCAATTTTGAAAATTAATAATGGTGAGTCCGAGTCGATCCACAGGGAATTAAGATTTTAATTTCGAAGACCTTAGATTTTAATTATCTAGAAAAATTGGGAATTTGAATTGATTAATTAACTATCTAATTAAATTAAACTAAATTTACGAATTAAACTAACCTAATTTTTAAAAGCACAAATACAACCCCATTTAAAATTGAGAAGAGAGAGAAATTAACAACATGTTGTAAAAATAACAAAACTTCTAAATTGAACACAACTAAGAAAATTATAACAACACAAAAAAGAAAAACTATTGTTTAATTGTGTAAACCAATAACTCACCCTAATTAAATAAACTAATAACTAAGAAAATATCATTAAACATTAAATACTCAACAACTAACCCTAATTAAATAAACTAATATTATACTAGTGGGGAGGGAAAAGAAAGAACAAAATAACATCAGTTTATGTGGGTTGCCAGTTGCTGGTTTGTTGGCTGCTTGCTTGCAGGTGCGGTGGATGAGCAGGCTACGTGGAGAAGTTGCTGGTGCTGGGACAACACGTGGAGGTTAGGAGGAAGCTGCTGCTGCATGCGTTGGAAAGAGGCTGCTGGTGACCTTGCCGGCATACAGGCGTGGAGGAGCTTCAACCGGCGCTTGAAGGATGCCGTCAACGTGCATGTGGACGGTGCTCTGTTGCATGCGTGGAGGTTGGCTTCAGCGGCTACGTGCATGGAAGAGCAGCAGGCCGGTAGGTTCAGGCTTCAACGTGGAGACCGGCTAGGCTTGCTGGTGCGTGCTTCAGCGGTTGCCGTGTGGGGAACTTGTTTGCATGCTGGTGCGCCGGTGGAGGCTACTGGAGGAAAAGAGAGACCGAGAGAAACAGAGAGGGAGGACGAGAGAAACCGAGAAGAGGAGGAGATTGTGTGGGAAAGAAAGAGAGAAACCGAGAGAGGGAGAACCGGAGAGAGGGAGAGAGGGATGCTGGAGAGGAGTTGGAAAAGGAGAAGAAGAGGAGAGCGTGCGTGGGGAGAAGGATTCAGAATTGGAGAAGGAGGAGGATAGGGGCTGTGGGAGAGAAAGGTTACGGAGGAGGAGGAGGACTCGGCTGTTGAAAAAAACGGAGAAGGAGAGACTAGGAAAATAGAAAGAGTTAGAGGCTGAGAAGAGAGGAGGGGGAAATATATAGAGAGGAAAAGAGACGTGGGAAAGGAAACTGGAGAGGAGGAAGGAATCGGTTGCTGGGAAAACGGAGAGAGGTGTGGGAGAGTTTTGGAAATAAAGGAGAGAAAATAGAAATAGATAAATAAGAAGGAAAGAAGGGAAGGGCGGCGGCTAAGAATTAGGGTTTTCTTGGTAAAGGGTTAGGGTAACCCTAATATGAGGAGCAAATTAGCAGTTTGCCCCTACGTCCTTTTATTTTTCAAAAAGATGGACAATTTTGCTGAGATTTGAACTCCGGACCTCCCACGAGCCCGCAAAGTCTGAACCATTGCACCACGGCTTCCTTTATGCCCTGTTCACATAAAATAAATTCAAGTTAGCATATTATCTCATTTATTTATTTATTTCGTCTCGGTTTTGTCGAAAAACCGCGCTATACTCCTTAATCACATGAAATGACGATGTTTTTAAGTGAGAATTTGCCGAAATTGGTGCCGTTGGACTTGGTACGCAATTGTGTATCATTTCATGCTATTTTACAGATAAAAATGTGAGTATGGTGCATAAGATTGCCCTTAAATGATCTAAATATATAGATAAAGGACCTAGATATATAGATATTTATCTAAATAGATAGATAGAAAGATATAAATAGATAAGTTGATAGAGATAACAAAATAGCTAGATATATACATAGATATGCGCATATTTAACTACATAAATAGATAGAAAGAAGACCTAGATATATACATATTTAGCTAGCTAGATAGATAGAAATATATAAATAGATAAGTTGATAAATTTATAGACATAGATATACACATTTCTAAAAAAAAATCGGCAGCATCTCTTCTGAAAGTTGTAGATTTTTCACACATGTACACCTGTCTGATTTCATACAATCGCATAAAAAAAGGGTACCAACATCATATAATATGCCCATCTATGGATACTTGATCATTTAATGTTCTTTATTATATGTGCTTCATGATTATCTTAAAATTTTGGCAGCATCTCCCCACACTTCTCCAATATACCACTATTATTTACTAATTTTAACTGTTCTCAAAAAGTCACCTGTACGAACTACAAGTGACAAAAAGCGTAGTCAAAATTAGCAAGTATATTGGAAAAGAGTGAGAAGATACTATCGAAAATTTAAGATAATCATGAAGCCCATATAATAAAGAATATTAGATGATCAAATATCTACAGACTGTCCAACAGGACAATTCAAGACTTTATGATCGACATATGTCATTACTGTCAAAAGGTAGTAAAAACATATATCATAACAAAAGTCTTGAACAGGCAAAAAATAAAAAAAGGCTAACTACATCCGCATCCAAAAATGCATTTACATATGCACAACCACATCCACATATACATACACTTCCACATACACGGTACAAAATTTCCCTACCAGACAAAAGCAGAAAAAACATTTCCGTGAGACCATAATAAGCAACTGAAAATGAATGACTGCATGGGCCAAGTTAAGGGTACAAAGCTCTATCCATAAAGCAAAAGGCATTAAAATAAAGACAATAAACTCTTTTTCAGATAAAAATAAGATTAAAAGTAAGATTGTATTGCTATATTACTCAGAAGAGGATGCACATGCTTGTACAATGGGTGATTCCTTACAACCTGAAGCATGGCACTGTAAATGGCCATAATCAGTGCACCTATTTTTCAACTTATTTTCCTTTTACCATTTTGGATCACAATTACTCCATCCTTTATTTGATTCTTCTCCTGTGTCCAGTGGAGGTCCATTCGGACTGTAGGTTGTACCTTCTCCACATCACTTTCTTTGGCATCTACATGATTCCCAAGAAATATGCATACCTTTAACTCTTGACAAAGATGTGATCATTCGCATAGGTACAAACTTTATCCCCTTTATGTCATTAACAAAGGTAAAAAAAAACAATGAAAAAATTGTTGTCATGTAAGTTCTTCTCTCTAAGCTTGTTTACAACATAGCCTATTATTAGCATCTTACAAACCATTGGAATACTTGTGAATTTACTCTTCCATTTTGTTACCACTCTTTATCTAAGATCCACCTTTAATATCATCTAATAAGTGGGTTTATTAATGGTTTCCTATAGGCTATAGCCTATACCATGAAGCCATTGCATTAAAGGGCTCAACCATGTTTTTTTCTCCTTTCTCACGATTGATTTTCTACATGCCCATACATTTGTTCTTCTTGATGGTAGAACTGCCTACGGGACTATACCTCTTCTATCTCACACACATTTCATAAGCTTCAAATGTGAAGGTCCCTTATAAAACTTCACCAAAGCCATTGAACTAAATGTTTTCTATTTCTCACGAAAAAATCCCCATCTAGAAGCCGCAAGCAACCCTTGTGTTTTGACACTAGAAAACTAGCATCTATAATACATCCTGCCTCAAGACCTTTGCTACCACACACATATAAGTCAGGTGCAGCACCTAACCAATTGCTTCTCTAAAATCTCAAGGAATGCATTAGTTGGCCCATTCTCTCCAGACTTTGACATATAAATGCTACATTAGCCACTTGGAGTACTTATAAAACATTACTGTGACCTTTACAAGCACCCTGTCCCACCAATGTTTAGGCTGCAAACCTGTATCTTCAAGAATGGGTTGCACATAATTGTTGAAGAGTCATTGATTACAAAAGGAACAAGTATAAAAACATCTCAAGGACATGGTTCCCCTCCACATACCTTGAGAAACTTGTTCATGGGCCATGTTCTATGTGGGCTCAAGAATGAATTTCAAAAAGGACTCCTTTATTGGGATTGGATTATCAGTTGATAAAGTGTAAGGGAGGAAAATTAAATGCATGAAGTCAGAAGGTGGCTAGATTTGGTTTTGAATGTGAGAAAGGAAAGGAGAAACTAATCAATTGGCCACTTGGATTAAGTTAATAGGAAGAGTGTGTCTTGGTGCATCCCATCCCATGTTGGGGACTCCTTTTAGTATTGCCCACCATGCACAGATTCTCTTCCTTTTCCATGGACTAGACCAACTTTTGAGATTTCAAGAATATTCTAAAGGCCAAAATGACAAAACAACTAGACAAATGATAACCATTTAGTTCACACAAACTTCTATAGGAAGCATCATCTCATTTTCATTATCATTGAGAAGCCTAGACTTCTACAGAAGAAAATGACAGGGGAAAGAACATAATGGATCCACCTACCAGTGTTTCAAACTTAGCTGGGCCCATCCTTGTTAAATGGGCCTAGACTGGGTCCTACTAGATTGTTAAGATCAGATGGGCTAAACTAGGCTTTCTTGGGCCCAACCCACTATTAGCTTCATGCTCTGTGTGTGTGTGAGAGAGAGAGAAAGAGGAGCCACTTATAGATATATTCGCTGAAATTTACTTGTTGCATAAAGTTTGCAAGCCCTAATGTATTTCATGGATCTCAAAGCCAGATCTCAAGATAGCAAATAGAACCCATGGCAATGAACAACAAAACCAACCCAATCTCTCTCTTACACACACATGCACAAACACATACATACTATAGAGAGAGAGGGGGAAACCCTACCGGGTGGAGGCACTGGCGGGGGAGGCCTGGCAATAGAGGAAGCGTAGGCCACGATGGCAGGTGGGCGAGCAGGATGGCGGGCCGAGTGGACGTGACCGGCGACGATGGCGGGTGGGCGATCACGATGGCGGGCCGAGTGGACGCGACTAGCGACGATGGTGGGCAGAGCGGAGGGAGTGCGACGGTGGTTAGGGCTAGGAGAGGGAAAAGAGGGAGACAGGGAACTAGGGCTCGGGAGGGAGACAGGGAAAGGGCTTGCAAAGGATTTTTTTTGGAGAGCTTTTGTCAGCGGCTACAAGTTAAGCCACTGACATATAGTAGATATGTCAACGGCTACGCTTATAGCTGTTGACATATAGTTTTTACCAATTATTATTTTTCTGTTTATTACATATGTCGACAGGTAAACAAGAGCCATTAACATATAACCTACATATGTCAACAGCTACAACGTAGCCGTTGACATTTATTACATATATGTAAACGGTTATCTTAGCCGTTGACATATAAATCTATTGTAAATGGTGCTTTCTTGGCCGTCGACTAATATTCTCTTTGTCGATAAGTGTCTATAGCCGTGGACATATATTCGCTGACAAAACCTATCTTCCTTGTAGTGTTTATTTTTCATTTTACCTTGCACGTCAGAAATTTACCTTTTTACCCTCTAAAAGTGTTTTAGGTGTCCCTTCCCTTCCAAACCTATCACCATCAGTGCATAGAAATAAAACTACATAAGTTACTAAGAATTAGAATGTTTGTACATAATCCCTTAAAAGATTCTATATTTGCAGATAATCCTTCTATGATAAGCATTTGCATATGATAAGAATTTGTATAAATGATCCCTAAAAGATTCCATATTTACGGATAACCTCCTTTATGATATGTATAACCCTGTTAAATATGATATGTATTTCGAGTTTAATCTAATTCTAAAATGTTGTCACCATGCATAGAATTTGTGAGGACTATTAAATGAGCATATTAATCTACAAATACCTTTGAATGTCATATTGTGCTTTGTAGTCGAAAAAATGTCTAAAGATATGGATGTGTAGGACATTTCTTAAATCACAAGTTACTTGATAAGGAGTGCTTTCGCACTTCACCATATCAAGATGTTTAAAGTTTTTTTGGCTATAAAACCTAGTGTACTCTTTGAGAGCTGTTTCTACTTTAAATGGCCGCATTATTTAGCTAACAATGTTATCAATATTCTCATTTGACAGCTTCACCAATAATAGAATATTTTATTTAGTTAATGGGGGTTATATGCAAACCGTATTATATAGGGGTTATCTAGAAATATGAAATCTTTTAGAGGTTATTTATAAAATCCTTTAAAAATATGAGCAACTATATATGTTGGCCCATCATTTCCCACAACTATTTTATATACATTTATCAAATGTGAATTCTATAAGGATCTCGACAACGGGATCATGCACGCAATGGAAACGAAAATAATAAATATAAACACGATCCCGGTTCGTTTCGAAGAATAAAACTACTAAGAACGGTGATCAACCATTACCTTGTGCGGAATCGGATCTGCAACCGTTCGGTTCCGATGGAGTGACGTTGCCAACTACACAGATGTCCGATCTTCAGCAGTATCCATGCGATCCTCTACGTGATGGATCTTCCCTGATTCTTCACTCGTAGTAGTGCTCATGGAGGCCGCCTGTCTCCACAAAGATCTTCGTAGCATGCGGACAAAGTCCCGATAATTGGGAGTCGAAGACGGAGGCGAGACAGAGCACTGAAGGGGGCGCCCCTCTTCGCGCCAGAGAGAGAGGAGAGACAGAGGGACGGCCATGGCAGCTCTGATGCTTGGCAAGGGCTGCATTCTTATCGGATATTTATATTAAGTCACCTTGAGATTTTTTACAAAAATCTCTGACTTAATATTAATCTGATTTTTGATGCGTCGCACGAGAATATTTTGCGTGTGACCCTCTAGGCCTAAATACAAGTGAATGTTCCATCAAGTCTAGTAACTCTTTACTAACTTAATTAATTAATTAATATCATATATAAACTAATTAATCAACCGAACTAATGTCATACATGTAATTCGGTCAGACTTCCAATCACGTTGGGTTCTTAGAAAAACCGCGTGAACCCAGAAGGTATTGGGGTTAAGCAATCCACTCATAGAACCTTTCTATTGATAGCTACCGCATGGATATAATCCTTCATTTGTGTAATGCTCGTGAGTCAACTCATGATATGGTGAACTGTCATATCCTAACCAGTCGACTCACTTAGATTGGATGTTGCCGTATAATATCATTATTAGGTTACAAACTCGTCCGATCTTGATCGCACGGCCAGAATCTTCCTCCACCATCGAAGCCTTTGCTTCACCTCCTGCAAGACAGACACTAGGTCAGAGGAGACCCCGATTTTGATCCCGGGGAGTCCCCTCTGATGCCTAAGTCAAGATCGAATATGGCTAATGGTTGCAGGGAGTTTAGGGATTGTTCTCAACATACCTCTTGAGGTTATCGGTGGGTCCTTCTTATAGGAAAGGTTGGAGAGTCCAAGGGCAAGACGTAATGGGGTAACCCCAATCCCAATCCTAGGTGGGACGGGATCCCGGGGATTCCGGCCTCCTCATTCAGTACGGATTTCCTCTATTAGAGGATCGGAGCTGGATCAGGGAAGGACTTTCCTAAAGGGAGCGAATTGCTTCGATCCCCCCGGAGTCCGTTACGGATTCGAACGAACTATGGGCGGGAAAATGGTCATAATGCCCGCAGGGGGCCCAGCAGATTCCAGAGGTGTCTTGGGCACCTCCTAATGGGCCGGCCCACTTGGTAAATGGGACCAATCGAAATAGGCCCTCTCACTAGCCCCCCTGCTCCGAGGGGCGGTGTATGGCTTTCGGAGCAGTCGAGTGCCAGGTAGGCCGGCAAATGTAATGCGAGCAGGAAATGCTTCACCTCTTCGTACGAGGGTGGGAGGTTATGATTTAAAAAGGGCACATGTCATGCCTCCGAACGAGCGCCGATTCAGCGATCGCGTCTGCTCAAGGCAAATGTCTTTTCACCGACTGAGGGAGGCAAAGGGATCCTCTCGATCAGACGTTTCTAGGAGTCGCCAGGCAAGGATATATATCGTCCCTCAGACCAGAGAGAACAAACTTTTCAGGCAATACTTCGCAGACACCGCTGTTCAGGCGTACTCTTCTCCCTTCCATTCCTTCTCTGTTTTCCTGTCGTTCATCTCCCGATGAGTCACCACACAACACCGCCATCAAGAGATATGTCCTATGCCAAGCTGGTTAAAGAAGAACGGGAGGCGATGCAGCCTTCCACCTGTTCGGAGGGCCATCTAGAGGAAATCCGAACGAAGTTCCAGATCCCAGCGGAATATCGGCTAAGTGTTCTGCAGCCTGGGGAGCGCATCTTCAGTAGGAGGACGGGATCGTTCATGGCCTACAAAGCCATGTTTGATGCGGGCTTCCTTTTGTCAGTTGCCGCGTGTATGGAGCGGCTGCTCAATTATCTTCAGCTGGCGCCAGGGCAGATTATGCCCAACTCTTGGAGCCTTATAATGGCATTTTTTGTACGGACGAGGGAGCTCGGGTGTGCTGATCCATCGCCGGTGATGCTATAGCTCACCTTCCAGCCGAAGAGGGGGGCGAAAGTTGGCAATCGAGGCTTCGTTCAACTTGAAGCCTAGGGAAAGGCATTATTCAACCTCGCCAAATTCAGCAAAGTAGCCCATTGGAAGGACTTCTATTTCTGGGTTAGCGAGCGGAAAGGGGGACGTTAGCAGTTCCCCGTTGTATTTAGGGACCTCACTAGCGGTCCCTCTCTTGATCTCTCGCCACCACTAATCGCTCTAAAGGATGCTGGGAAGGTGGCGACTCTTCGAGATGATGCTCTAGTAGATATTAGTGAGGTGTTGATGGAGAGCCGATTGGAGTTAGTGGGCTTGAGTGGTCTAGCAGTCCCAGGTATATTTTTCGGCTAAACCTTACACTGTTCTATCATCTTCTCTGTCATGGGATGTTTTGCAGTCCTACTCTTATTTCAGGGATCGCCGCTCGGCCCCCCCAACATGTGAAGTGGGAGGCTCCTGCCACGGCGTCGCCCTAGGACTCCAGTCGGGCTCTTGAGGTGATGATAGTTGAGCCCAGTAAGGCACACGAGTTTATCCGACCGGACATGGAGAGGCGGTCCAAGCGGAGGGGTGACAGGCCAATCTCGATAGCTTCCGACCCTATTATGTATCCTAAATGTCTAGGGCTAGGTTACGAAAAGGTGCACATGGAAGGGGCCGGCTCAGAGGAGCCGTGCTGGCGCTGAAGGGAAAGAAAATAGGACGTTGCCATCATCCTGGCAGGGTCTCAAGTGGACTCTCGAGGAGTGGAGGGTTCCCCTGAGTCTCGGCTTCTTGTGGCATAAGTATTATGGAGGAGAACCGCCTTCCCCGACGAGGGGGTGAGTGGCCTAGACAAAATGGGCTCCCATGGATCAGGGGATTCGGTACCCACGACGGAGTCGAGTGGGGAAGGAGGGAGCACGAAGGGTTCTCCTGCGTCAGTGGAGGCGATGGAGAGAGTGCTTGTGAGGGCGCTGAGGAGAGTGCCAGAGAGAGCGCCGGCGAGGGGGGCAGAGAGATCGCCTTGGAGAGCGTTGAGGAGGGCACCAGAGATAGCGCCGGCGAGGGCCGGAGAGATCGTCGAGGAGAGCGTTGAGGAGGGCGCCAGAGACAGCGCCGGCGAGGGTCGGAGAGATCGCCGGGGAGAGCGTTGAGGAGGGTGCCAGAGAGAGCGCCGGCGAGGGGGCCGGAGAGATTGTCGGGGAGAGCGTTGAGGAGGGTGCCAGAGATAGCACCGAGGGGGTGAAAGCGACGGTAGTGGAAACTTCGCCAGAAGTGATCGCGCGCCCTCCGTCGGAGGAGGAAGCGGAACAGCGGGTGAGACTCCCCAGCCTTCGAAGGGGGTCGTGATCAGGAGTACCCCAACCGAGCCAAAAATGCCGGCGAGCCCCCCTCCTCCGCAGAAGCCGAAGCCATGGCAGCCTTCCATTTGGAGGGTATACCCTGATAGCACCTTCTCCAATGGGGACGTGGTGCACGATCTGGCCTTGGCTATGTGCATCCCGGCGGAGCGGGAGCAGGAGGAAAGAAGGGATGACTGCAAGCTCTCTATCCAGGTGCTGTTGTCCAGCCTGCGAGCACTTGTGCAGACGTATATCCTTGCTGAGCGCCTCGTCGGGCCGGACAATGATTGGCAAAAGGCTAAGGAGAAGCGCGCTCGGTTGGAATAGGCCTTGGAGGAAGAGACCAAGGTGAAGGAGGACCTGGGAGGCAAGCTCAAGATTGCCTTGGCTCAGATGCCTGAGTTGGAGGAGCATAAGAGAAAGGTGGAGGACAACCTTGAGATCGCCAACGCCTAGGCCCGATCGTTGGAGACGGCGGCCTCTGAGGCCTTGACTTGGTTCAAGTCCTCCCCTAAGTACTTGAACGAGAAGGTCTAGTTCAGCCTCGAGCAGTACACCATCGGCTATGACAAGGGTATTGCTAGGGAGTTCTCGGCCGGCTTCCGGGTGGTGGTTGCTCATGCTAGGGAGTTATGTCTGGATGCTGAGGCCATGTTGCAGCTGGAGCAGGGCGACCACACCTACCCCTCCGGCCTCGACGACTTGGGGGAAGGCGCTAACGAGGGTGAGGCTACCGAAGCTGTCGATCTCACCTACTCTCCGACCGGCTCCCAGGGTCCTACTATCGAGGCCGTAGCCGATCCTTGAATCGCTTCTCCGAACCTCGACTGGTTGGAAGTTGTAACTGACGAGGTACTTAGCGTGCCTCGTCAAAGAAAAAATTTAACCAACCCTCCATCTGAGTTATGCTGACCTTTCCCCATTTTGTAACTCGGGCCCCGTTAGGGGACGAGATGGCCGGTCAACCTTAGGCTCTACATGTATTTTTTTTTTTTTGGCTTGTCAAAGCTTCTATTATGTACTCCAAGCATCCAACCGGTTACCCATATTAATTCACTATCGTTTCGCAGCTTGTCCTTTTCTTCTGTCAGATAATACCTTTGACTCTTTCTTCTCTTGGAGTCAGTCAAGATCAGTTACATCTTTTGTTGCCTTTACTGCTGGGTAGTTACTGGCAGGGGTGCCCCGCTTCATGCTTATAAGAAAAGCGGCGCGGGAAGGGGTTGAGCTATAACAACCTGAGTAATCTTCTTCTTCGTAGCTTCTTCTTCCATTAGGTTGCAGTGGCATCAGACTATTCCTGAGGGGGTTTGGCGGATCGGGCCTCTCTCAGGGCCTCCATATCGACGTTGGCTCGCTCGGTCGGATATGGGGTAGGTTCCGAATTCCCGCTGAATTTGGGTTGCATTTGCCTTCTGCCGACGATCGCCTTTACTTGGGTAGTACCAACTCCTTCATTGCCACAGAGGCTATGTTCGATGCTGGCTTTCAGTTACCGATCTCTCCCTTCATCGTGGAGTTGCTGCAGTTCTTTGCCGTGGCTCCCGCACAGATCCTTCCAACCTCTTGGCGTATGGCCATAGCTTTTAACGTACTAATGTATCTCTACGATCTTGTCGAGTCCCTACCTGATGTCTTCTGTCACGTCTTTAATGTCCACCCTTGCGTAATCCCCGGCGCCCGCAAATCCCTTCAGTTGGTATGCCACGGCGACTAGGGTCCCCTCCATGTGCCTTATGGCTTTCCTCCTCAGGGGTGGAAGGAGGCTTTCTTCTGGGTTGACTACTTGACCGGTGAGGAGTGGCTGTTCCGCACGACTTGGTAGGATTTCGTCGCCGATCCCCTTTTGGAAGGCTTCTACCAAGGGCTCTCTGACGAAGGGAACCAGCTGGTGGCGGACCACCATGCTGATGTCCCTCATGATGTTAGCATCTTCATTTCTGAACACATGTTGGAAGCGGCCGGCCTTGCTCCATCTTCGGGCGACCCTGCTGAAATGCTAGTTCCTGTTGAGGCATTGCTCCCCGTCAGGGGAAGGGGTCGTCGTGGTAGGAGAGGAGGTCGGCTTGGAGGTCGCGGAGGTCGGTGCTGACGCCAAGGGTGTTCTCGACTTAAGGGTGGAAACTTTGTACCCGTTTCTTTGACTGGAAGAAAATTATCCTTTGCATCTTTTACAGCTCGATGTGGACTACCGCATGTCCCTCTTAAATGGTCTTGTTTGGCTGTGGTTTGAGAGCCCTTCCTGGGCGTAAGGACCCGAGGGATAATATTCTTTTGCATGCTCCTTTTTCGAGTGTGAGCACTCAGGGAACGATGTGGCTTAGAATGCCCTTCCTAAGTGTGAGCACTCGAGGAATGATATGGCTTAGAATGCCCTTCCATGAGAGTTCAGAGCTCCGTCAAAATGCAGAGTCCACATATCATCTTTGACTTTGTTTATGGACATTAGTTCCTCATCTGGAAACTCCGATCGGACTGGATCAAAATGAGGAAAAGGGTGATGAGCAAGGTGTTCTGCTATGGCATAGCCTTTGATCACTCTACTGAACATGGGTGATATCGAATTGGGAGAGAAAGCTTTGTCAACGTACTAATCTATCAGTGAGGACAGATTTCTCAAAAAGGAACTTAATGGGATTCATCCTAGCGATGAGATAGACTTCATGGGATAGAAAGTAATGTTTCAACTTCTGAACCACCCATACCAATGCAACATATGTTTTCTCCATCACTGTGTATCTTTGTTCTGTGGGGTTGAGAAGTTTAAAGAGATAATAAGTTGTCCTCTCCTTTCCTTCTTCATCTTCCTGTGCTAGAACAGCTCCCACTGAATCATCCAAGATAGAGATATATAAGATTAAATGTTTACCCGGAAATGGTGGTCTCAAGACAGGAGGACTTGTTAGATACTTCTTCAATCCATTGAATGCCTCCTAACACTTATTGTCCCATTCGAATTTGACTCCCGATTTAGTAAGCTCGTTAAATGGCCTACACCTTTGTGAATGTTGGGAGACAAAATGGCGAACAAACTGTAACTTCCTGATTAATTCTCTTAATTCCTTCAAATTCTTAGGAGGTGGCATTTCAATAATAACCATGGCCTTGTTGGGATCGATCTCAATACCTCGTTTGCTTGCGATGAATCCTAATAATTTCTCTAATGAGACACCAAACACACATTTCTTAGGATTCATCTTCAATTGGTACTCCCTTGACCTTTCCAATACTTTAGCCAAGATTTCAGCATGATCAGCCTTAGTTTTAGATTTTACCAGAACGTCATCCACATACACCTCCAAATGTATATGCATCATATCGTGGAATATAGCCATCATTGCTCTTTGATAAGTAGCTCCAGCATTCTTCAATCCAAATGGCATAACTACATAACAGTAAGTTTCCTAGCGTGTAGTGAATGATGTCTTCTCCTGATCTTCTTCTGCCAAGCGAATCTGATTGTACCCTGAGAATCCATCCAAAAATGATAGAGTCTCATATCCAACTGTGTTGTCAATGAGCACATCTGTATGAGACAGTGAGAAATCGTCCTTAGGACACGCCCGATTCAAGTCTCGGAAGTCAACGCAAATCATCCTGACTTTCCCGTCCTTCTTCATAACCGAGACTATATTTGCCACCCACTGAGGATAGAGGACAACCCTAATAAACTTGGCTTTGTACAGCTTATCGATCTCTTCGTTCATCTTTAAAGCCATTTATGGGTGGAATCGCCTTAATTTATGCTTAACCACGTTAGCTCCAGATTTCAACGTTAATCGATATTCTACCAATGATGAGTCTAACCCCGGCATGTCTTCGTAACTCCAGGCGAAGGTGTCCTTGTAATCTCTAAGAACCCAAACCAAAGCCTCTTCATCTATTTTATTCTTATTGATGAGGACAACCTTAGGTTATGCTTTGGTTCCTAGGTTGATTTCCTTAGTTGGTTCTTCTACAGCAACTAAGAGTTCATCAAATCTCTTCACTCCACTTGCATACGCCTCAGCTGCGTCCTCATCTTCTTCTTCAATGATGGGGTCTTTTTCATGTAACAGTTCATATACCCCATATCCATCGTCAACTAGCTCATTTGCCTCACACTCTTCTAGCAACTGGATAGGATCTTCTAACAGTTGAGGGATTTGATAGCATGGAAGGTATTTAGATACTAACTCCTAGAGGTATCTTTATGGAATATGTCTACCCTTAGACTTCCTAGACTCCCTAACCTGCCTAACTTCACTAGACTGCCTACAACTAGACTCCTTATCCTGACCTATAGAGGATGAAGAAGGATAAAAATCATAAGGTACATGATGGGATACAGGGGAATCCTCATGATATGAGGGACATAGCGATCTAAAAGAGAATCTTGCCCGAGCGACCCGTGCAACAGGGTACATTCGGACAAGTAGTAAGATGTCTTCTCAATGAGGATTTGAGAGGAGGAAATTGTGGGATAGACGTTTTTTTTTTTTAGGAACCTTTTTCAGTTATCATAAAGCAACAATGGATTTCAGAGGGCGGGGGAACATAGGATGGAGAGAATGGCTCCACGGCCAGAGGGTTTGGGGGATCATGTAGAAGGATGTCCCGAATCAAATCACGGATCTCCTTGAAATTGAAAGGAGCCCAGAGAAGGAAGTCCTGAGGGAACAAGGTAATAAGAATGGGCGGTGCCCAAGGTTTGTCACCCTAGACCAAGTCGGGGTCAGCAGTAGGGTTAGGAATAGAGTATGGTGAGTGAAGACATGGGAAGGATATGTGGCTTTCCACAAATGATCAGTAGTCAGGCCAGGTTCATAGGGGTCATCAGGCTCCCCTTCATCAACTTCATCACTCAGCAGAATTCTTTTAACAAAAATGGCTCCATGCCCTTCAATCAGGTCTTCTATCAAGGGTGGCCACTTCGGCTCAGAAGGGTCCAAGAATAGCCTGTTCAGAGCTATGTATAGGTCTCATGTGTCACACCACCTGTACCACTCGCACTCAAGGTCATGGAATTTTCTCATTTTCATGGGCCGCAGAGCCTCCAAGGATTGATATGTCAGGAGTGGTGTACAGTGCCTAGCCGACTCTCTCCCATAGATATCATGCAAGTCGAAGTGGGAGGTGATCACCACAGTATTGTCTTTGTTATGCTTGATTACAAGGCCCTTGACAAAGTGGGTAAACAACGTCTAGGTTAACGAGTCCCGATTTTCCTTGCATGGGGTCACCATGGTCTTCCATACCTTATGACCATCTTCACTTTCCTCTTGCTGTACTATGTTATGCCTCACTTTTTCTGGTCTCTATCCCAGACCATTTTCTGGTACCATTCCATCGTCTCTGATTGGTTTAATTGTTCCTTGCAACTACGTGCCCATACCTTTTCCTGGTTGGTATCCAATCTTCATCATTATATTCCATCCTGGGGTACTCATGTACTTCCCCCGCCTCACAGCACTGATTGGATAAAGAGTGGGTAAGGTAGACTTCAGCGGATCTGTCGAAGGAAGATAAGTTTGTAGCAAAGATAGAATAGGTTTCTAAACGGGTGAAGGATTGGGAATTGGATTCACGTTCAAAGAGTAAGTGGCAGCGAGGAAAGGGATACTCGTCACTGTAGACACGCTAAATTTGACTTCATATTGAGTAAATTTCATGTCACAATTATGATGCCCCGAAATGGTTTGATTTTTAATCATTAATTAATTTTTATTGATTTTTCGAGAAATTCGTTGATTAACGTCGACTATGGCCAACGCCATTTAGATTTCTAACCGAAATCAGTTTGGAATTAAATTCCTAAATATGGATAGATTTAACTGAATGACGTTGCTCAAAGAAGGTTGGTCATTGAAGGATTTGGAGTTCAAGGCAAGGTGAAAGGAGGCTCTCTTGAAGGAAAACGTGGACAGCAATTGAAGGCTCCTTCTTCCCCTCCTTCTTCCTAATTTGAAGTTCTTGAAGACCAAGACTATGGAGGGGCCAGCTGATTCCTTTCTTTTCTTCTTTTCCTTTTAGTTTTCTTAGCTTTCTAGTTTGTTTTCATATAGGTTCATTATTGTTTTGCATTAGATTTCATCACATCACTTCATTGTTCACACACATCACATCATATTTTACATACCCATATATGGTTAGGGGTTTAAAGAATATCAAACAAGTGAGTTTTCAGTTTAAGTTCATGTTAGATTTGATAGTTAGAATAGATACTATACTATAATATCTCTAACCATGTTCTTTTTCTCTTTTGTTTGATTGTCTTTTGCAAGGATTGAAGGAAGAACATTGAAGAAGGATTTGAAGAAATCAACAAAAATAAGAGTAAAGAAAAAGAAGAGGCTCTTCGTCTTTGGCCGGCCAAAGAAGGAGAACAAAGGAACTACAACTCTCCCAACGTCTGCGAGGTAAGTAAAGCGATCACTTTTCCTTTGAACCTTTCGGTTTTTGGCGATCACGTAGTTTAAATTTGATTATTATCATATGAATACATGATATTAATTGATAACACAACACGATTTTGAGTACTACAGTCACCTTGACAATACGCCCCTTATAAGGGAATTTGAGGCACTGATGATTAGTCGATGGAATTGCCTCAAGCAGTTTGATATAGGGAGAGCCAAGAATGCCCTTTAGCGAAGGGTCTATTTCCAGAATATGGAATTCAACCTCAAGGTGACAGACCGGGCCTAGTTCTACTCTCAGGTAGACCATGCCCAGTGGTGATCAAGTGGAATTATTGTAGGCTGTGACAGAGATGGGTGATGGTAGCCACTTCTCCTTTGGCATACCACAGAGTTCCAGAGTTATTGGCGGCAACACATTGATTGAAGCTCCGGTGTCAACCAAGCAAGCATCTACAGCTTTCTTACAGATATTGACAGTAATGCTCAAGGCCATACCCCGCGCTACCAGGGGTGCTAGTTCAGATGAATGGAATGATATGGATGACTGCTCGCCTTGTGGTACCAACAATGCAGTACTCTTCTCAACTGGTACATCTTCATTAACCATAACCCTCTGCAGATATTCCATCAAGGCTTCTTGGTGGGTCTTGGACCTCTTAATCAATTCCAGCATGGAGATACGTGCTGGAGTTTTGTCCAAATGCTTCAGTAAATCATACTGAGTGCCTGGTGCACTCTCTTCATTCTGCACCTCTTCAATTGGTTGTGATGGGCCATCTTGAGCTGAAGACTGGGGGAACACTTTGTTAAAGATCCTGCTGCTCTAGAGCATCAGAGGTTGCGGCTCAATAGTGGAGGGTGAGGGTGATGTTTTGGTGACTGCTGGGTTATTGAGTGGCTTAGATGGTATGAGTGGTTGGTTTGGGGTAATGGGTGATTGTGCGATGCGGATGTGGGGTTTAATGGGTTGTATGGTGTTATGGTAGCTTGGTGATGGCATGGGAAAAGGGATGCGTAACAATGGCTTGGATGGGATGATCGGTTCATGGACTGATGGTGGGTTATTTGGTGATGGAGGCCTTGATGTGGTAGATATGGGTTGGAGGATGGCAGGTGGGGGAGTGGGGATAGTAGGTATGGGTTGTGATGGAACGGGTGAGGGTCTAGGAATGCAGATGATATGGCGTGGTGATTGTACGACAGTATTCTGACTGTGGACTGTGGAGTATATGGATAAGGATTCTTCTACCCGCCACTATTGTCCCCTACTTGCCTCAGATTGATTGTTAGTGAGGATTGGAGCTATCTGGTTAGGATGCTCCGGGAGCGGATTTTGCACTATTCCTATATTCAACGGAGGTGCCACCTGCTGAACAGGTGCCATCTAGACTGGCTGTTGTTCTTGCTGCTGTTGTTGTTGCTGAGGTCTCTTTGCCTTCAAAGCGATAATGTACTTCCACATCTCTTCCCAATCAATACCTCCCTGATCGTTTAGATCATGAATATAGTCTATGAATTGGAAACATACATCTACAGTGTGCCCAGGCTGATGGTGAAACACACAGTAGCAGGACGTGTCAGCATTCTACGGCCAGATGGTCCTTTCTTTTGGCAGTGACAAAGCGTTAGCTGTCATGAGAGCGTTAAAAATGTCAAAGAGTGACTCTGGCAATGGTGGATATGATGCTCTCCTAGGACTTGGAGGTTTCCTTTGCTGAGCATAATCAGAAGGTGGTGGAACTTGATTATAACCCGACTGATGTCGGGGTTGAGTGTAGATTGGTTGTTAAGGTTGCTGAGGTGGCGTCCTAAAGCCCTGCTGGTTCTATGATCTCTGCCCATTGTATTGTGACGGTTGATTTCTCATGAACCGAGCTTGATTGTTATTTATTGTGCTAATCTGCTCATGGGATAGAGTGCCTTCACTAGTTGTATGTAATGACCCGCCACCCTATAATCGGGGATCCAATTACTAAATGGGTACCGAATTATTAAAATTTGGAGCTAAACCAGGATCTCGATAAGTTTGGGAAATAAACGATAAATTAAGATAAACATTCACATCACATTGAATTGTAAAGGAAGTGAAGGAATTAAAAATTATTACAATTCAACTAGACTCAGCAAATAATTACATATTCCAACTAAAAAGAAGTAATTAAGCGTACATGCCTGAAAAGAAATAACAACTACATCGGGACATACCCCGGAACGATGGCTGCTGGCGCGCAACCCGAGACAAAACCCTCCTCGCTATGCCTGCCTGGATCCCTCACCTGAAAACCGCAGGGGGTGAGTCTCATTGAAATAGACTCGGTAGGGATCCTTCGATCCCCACCACCCACTCACGCACCCACAAGTGCAACAACATGAATAAAGGCAATTTAAATAAAGCAGTAAACACAATTCTAAAACCACTCTACCACAGAGTCCACAACCTACGTCTCAGCTAAACACATAAGTCACACGGCCGAACGCGAAAAACACCGACCCGCTGAGACCAAACAACAACCCCTCGGATAGCGTGCTGGCTACTCCGGCCTGACCTGGCTCAAAGTGGTTCTACTTCCCCCAGTACGGGTGAGACTCCGAATGTACCACTCCTACACCGGTACTAGCTATACCTCGGGGTACACCAGGTGACCCTCTCTCTAGGCGTCACCCCAACACTCCCACACCGGCGCTGTGTCACTCCCACACCGACACAGGGTGCCTAAGCGCTAACAACTGTCACTCTAGGTCCACGATCGCACAAAACGCAACACGGTGCGATTCGATCATGTAGAAATCATCGTCCTCGAGTATGTTTTCAAACTTGCATTTATCCAAAATATCTAACATTGTAAACAAATGTTAATTACATGCTTTAATGAGATTCTGTCTTAATTCGCGTCGCCCAAGACCGACGTCATTCAAGACCCCAAAACTCCAAGCCTAATCACGACAGAAACAGAATCAGGCCTCAGGGTGATCCGAACTTAAATTGCGTCGTAGGAGGCAGCCCCCATTTAAAACGGCATCGCTGTCCCAAGACGCTGTTTAACGTTCGCTAACAGGTTTCCCCTAGCCTTCCGAGTATAAACAATGGAATTTCTTCCCGAAAATCTCCTAAACATGCTTTAAAGCAGGAAAAACGTGGTTTTTAATCAAAATACAATGGAGATCGTCACACTACCGGTTACTTGCACTCCTCTGAGCTTCAAGCCGCCAGACCACCACGCCACAAATTGTCGTCGGTACCGCCGTGGACGCCGTTACTCCACCGGAACGTCGGCTGCCGTTCGGAGAGCAATACGCCGCGGAGGAAATGGTGGTGGTAGTGGTAGAAATTAGGGAGGGGGTTTGATGGAGTGGAAGGAGAGGAAAGGAAGGAGAAGGGGGAAGGGAGAGCGAAGTGTTCGAAGAAAGGGAGGAGAGAAAAGAAAATGAGAGAAATGAGAGAAAGGAGTGAGGGTTCATGGGTTTAAACCGAACCTAGCTAAAACGTACCGCCCAACACCGACGCCATTCAAGTGACAAGACCAGGGCCGTACTCTCGCAGCCCGAAACTGGCCCACGTGGCGCCTACGTGGCACCGAGGTAGCACACTATAAAACGTATCTACTTATCCAAACGCTGTTTGAATCGCGTCGAGCTTGCTCGACGCGATAAGGAACCTATGCTCCCAGCCCCACAAGGGCCCAATTTAAGGGTCCGACACCAAAACTGACCCAATAATTGGATCTGAAACCTCAATCCTTACATTCTCCCCCCCTTAAAAGAATTTCGTCCCCGAAATTAATGCAACAAAACTAGCATCAATAATAAAATTGCATAGGTAAAAAGGAGAACTTACGAGAAAGGGTAAGAAAACTGATCTCGCATCTCATCCTCTCGCTCCCAGGTCGCCTCGCCTGGGGAGCAATGTTGCCAAATTACCTTAACCAGAGGAACAACCTTGTTCCGAAGGACCTGCTCCTTGCGATCCTCAATACCCACTAGAAATTCCAGAAAGGACAAGTCCTCAGCGACCTCCAACTCGGAAAAGTCCACGACATGAGATGGGTCCTAAACATACTTCCTCAACAAAGAAACATGGAACACATCGTGCACTCCTGCAAGACTGGGTGGTAAGGCTAGCTGATATGCCATTTCCCCAATTCTAGCAAGAATGGGAAAAGGCCCAATATATCGTGGACTCAGCTTACCTCGCTTCCCGAATCTCATCACACCCTTGGAGGGTGAGACTCGGAGAAACACGTAGTCTCCAACCTTGAATTCAAGCGGTCGCCTATAGATATCTGCATAGCTCTTTTGCCTGTTCTGAGTTGTAGTCAACCTCTGCTGCACTACCCTAGCAACCTCAGCACACTGCTGTACTAACTCTGGCTTTGCTATCTGCCTCTCGCCAATCTCAGACCAATTCACAGGAGATCGGCACGGCCGCCCATACAATGCCTCATATGGTGCCATGCCGATACTAGAATGATAACTGTTGTTGTAAGCAAGCTCCACTGTAGACAAGTGTTGCTCCCAAGAACCTCCCCAATCTAGGCAACAAGCCCTAACCATATCTTCCAATGTCTGAATGGTCCTTTTTGATTGTCCATCGATCTCAGGATGGTAAGCTGAGCTAAAGGCTAACTGCGTACCCAAGGCCTTTTGAAAGCTCTTCCAGAACCAAGAAGTGAATCTTAGATCCCGATCTGATACGATGGACAAAGGTGTTGGGTTTTCTCGGTTTCTCCGGATCGCTTACGCAGCGGAAAACAAAAATATTTACAGCAATCCATTCCCGTTTCGAGATCTAAAATACAAGATAATCGGATTATCTTTTCTCACCGTGTGCGGATTCGAATCCGCAACCGTTCGGTTCCGTCGGTGTGACACCGCAAGCCGGGCAAGCGCCCGGCCTCTAGCAAAGTCCACGCGATCCTCCCCACGACGGATATTCTCGAGTTCCTAGTTCTTCGCAGCCCACGAAGCCTCTGCCAGTCGCCGCAATGATCGCCGCAATACGCGAACGATTCCCCGTCGAACGGGATTCGGAGAAGCGGCGGAGCAGATTTGGATCTGCCTGGACACCAGAGGAAGACAGAAACTGAGGAGGGGCAGCTAGGGTTAGCAGCAGCTTGTCCTGCTCAGCCCGTTCGCTATGTTTTATACTAACCGCGCGGTTTTTCATAAAAACCCCCGGTTTGTATAAAACCCACTTATTTATTCATCGCCTTGAGAATCATTTGCGTGTGACCCTCTAGGCCCAAGTACCAGTCTAGTTAATGGCCCAACAAGCCCAGTGACTCCTCACTGGATTTATTAATTAATTAATAACCCTTTATTAATTAATTAATCAATCGAATTGATGTCGCACATCGAATTCGACCGGGCCTCCGATCACGTTGGGTGCCAAGCAACACCGCGTGAACCCGAAAAGTATTTGGGGTTAAGTAACCCACTCTTGGAACCTTTCCGCCGACAGTTACCGCGTGGATATAATCCTTCATTCGTACAATGCTCTCGAATCAACTCAGGGTATGGCGAGCTGTCAAACCCTAACCGGTCGACTCACTTGGATTGAATGCCGCTGATGAATATCGGAAAACTCCTTTCCCGATATTATCGTCCGCCCTGGCCAGGGACTTTCGCGCATCCTTCCTAGAGCATTCTCTCTCTAAGTACCGAGAGCGAATGATTCCTTATTGACACACAATTCCCTTCGACGGTATTCCGCTGTACCCAATCCTTAGCGCATTAGAATCTCGTGGCTAGAGATTCGTAAACCAAGGTCAAAGCACAGAAGTCTACCGCCAAGGTGTCCTTGGTGTCTCAGGTCCGAGGACCATCCACGCAACTGCGACAATAGAATCAAGCTGGTTGACAGTGAGGTACAATACCATCCAGCGATTCAGTCGGATCAGTTCAGTGAACTCATTCTCCAATGAGCACCTACAGATTCGCCTTAGTGTCCCCACACAAGTGACTTATGAGATCAGTCACCCTCATCATATGAGCAGGAGTAATCTGTACTAGTCTAACCGGATATCCGATGTCCTTTTCGGATATCCTCCGACTAGGAACAATTAAGAATATGTGTGTTTAAGTGATCAGTCTCATTAGTATGATCTCATCATAATCTGATCACTATAGCACATATTCACGGACTTCATTATGAAACGAGAATAAATGCGATTTACACATAATGAATATTATGCCTTTATATTAATAAAATGAACGAGATTTACATAGTCAGATTGGCTTGTAGGCCACCTAAACTAACAAAAGGCACCCCATGCAGAGAGATGATCTGGTCCACAAATAACTTAGCCAACTTACCGACTGACCAGTCCTTTCTAATAGCTAGAAAGTGCCCAGACTTGGTCAATCGATCAACAATGACCCAGATTGCATCCCTCCTGTAGGGTGACACAGGCAATCCCATCACAAAGTCCATAGTCACGTGCTCCCATTTCCACTCCGGGATCGGTAACGGCTGTAACAACCCTCCTGGTCTCTGGTGCTTTGCCTTAACTTGCTGACAAGTCAGGCACCTTGCTACATATTCAGCTACGTCCTTCTTCATACCAGGCCACCAAAAATGCCTCCTCAAATAATGATACATCTTAGTCGTTCCGGGATGCACTGCATATCTAGAACGGTGTGCCTCATCTAGGACACTCCTGCGTACCTCTTCCTTAACTAGAACATAGAGTCTTCCCCTAAATCTGACCGTACCATCACTCCACATCTCAACCTCTGGTATCTGAAGAATCTGTGGTAACTCTACATCCGCCCTCTGAGCCTCAATCACTGCATGGTACACTGCTGGCCTCACAGTCAAGCTGGCCAACACCGCTCTATCGGCCTCTCGAGGAATCCTAAAGGAGGATTCCACAACCTGCTCATATAATCTCCATTCCTGAATCATAAGATGTGATACGACCGTCTTCTGACTCAAGGTGTCTGCCACCACGTTCGTCTTGCCCAAATGGTAAGAAAGGTCGAGATCATAATCCTTGATAAACTCCATCCATCTACGTTGTCTCAAATTTAGATCCCTCTAAGTGAAAACATACTTCAGGCTCTTGTGATCTGTGAAGACCTGAAACTTCTCCATATATAAGTAGTGCCTCCAGATCTTCAGAGCAAATACCACAGCTGCCAATTCTAAGTCATGAGTGGGGTAGTTTTCCTCATGCTTCTTCAGCTACCTAGAAGCATAGGCCACAAGCTTACCATGCTGCATCAGAACAGCACCCAAACTTCGATAAGATGCATCGGAGTAAACTATGAATCCACTGAACCTGATGGAAGCACCAGAACTGGAGCCGTAGTGAGACGAGCCTTCAACTCAGTAAAGCTCCACTCACACTCCTCGGTCCACACAAAACGAACTCCCTTCCGAGTCAACCTCAACAAGGGGGTTGCTATTGAAGAAAAATCCTAGACAAACCGTCTGTAATACCTTGCTAACCCTAGGAAACTTCTTATCTCAGTCACTGTTGTCGGTCTGCCCCAGTCCAACACTGCCTCAATCTTGGCTGGATCTACAGCAATGCCATCTCCAAAAATGACATGCCCTAGGAAGTGCACCTTATCTAGCCAGAATTCACACTTGTTAAACTTGGCATAGAGTTGGTGCTCTCTCAGAACTTACAATACCACCTGAAGATGTGTGGCATGCTCTTCCTCAGAAGAAGAATATATCAAAATATCATCTACAAATACCACCACAAACTAATCTAGGTAGGCCTTGAAGACCCGGTTCATTAAATCCATAAAAGTTGCCGGGGCAATGGTCAAGCCGAAAGGTATAACCAAAAACTCATAATGCCCATACCGAGTCCTAAAAGCTGTCTTACTCACATCAACCTCACGAATCCTCATTTGGTAGTATCCTGATCTCAAGTCAATCTTCGAGAATACCTTGGCAGACTATAACTGATCCATCAAATCATCGATTCTCAGAAGTTGGTACTTGTTCTTTATAGTTATCTGGTTCAGCTGTCTATAATCAATGCACAGTCTTAGAGAACCATCCTTCTTCCTAACAAACAAAACTGGAGCACCCCACGGAGAAGTACTGGGACGGATAAAACCCTTATCCAGTAATTCCTGCAACTGTGCTTTCAACTCAGCGAGTTTGGCTGGAGCCATCCGATACGGGGCCTTAGACAAGGGTGCCGTACTTGGTGCAAGCTCAATAGTGAACTCAACCTCCCACTGAGGAGGAAGGCCAGACAACTCTTTAGGAAACATATCAACAAAGTCACAAACTACAGATATTTCCCAAGAACTGGAACCACTACTAACATCAGCTACAAGTATCGAGGCAAGGAAAGCCTCACAGCCATCAACAAGCAATTTCTGGGCCTTAAAAGCAGAAATAAGAATACCACGAGAAGAGAACCTAATACCTTGGAAGTAGAAGGCCGGAATACTCGGAATTGAGAAACGCACCCTCTTCCTGTGGCAGTCCACCTCGGCATAATAAGCCTCCAACTAGTCTATACCTAAGATGACATCAAAGTCACGGATGGCAAGCACAACTAGTTGGGCAGGTAACTCACGACCCTCAATGGTCAAGGGAACCTCACTCAAACAATTATAAGACAACATGAAATCCCCTGAAGGAACCTCAACCATCAGTCCATCAGATAACTCATTAATGTGTGCAGAAAGAATATCTATGAACTGCTCGGAAATAAAGGAATGCGAAGCACCCGAATCAATCAACACATGCGCGGAGTTCCCAAGAACAGAAAGTGTACCTTCCACCAAGTTGGACGCACGAGCCTCCTTCCTGGTGATAGCAAGAACTCTCCCCTGGGTCCTCGGCTTCTTCTGATCACCCGGTCCCTGCCCCTAACCATGCCCTTGCGAGCAAAATCTCGCAAAATGGCCCTGCTGGCCACAAGTATAACACCTCCTAGAAAAAGCAAGACACTGAGTCCCACCATGAGTACCACCACAATGTCGACAAGCTACCGGAAGCCTTTGCGCTGCCTCCTGCTGAGTACTGGACACGGACTGACTCTGTTGGCTCGGCCTGGGTCTGCTACTACTACAACTGCCACTACTGCTGCCACTACCTCGGAAGAACCTCCTGAATCTAGACCCGTGTGAAGAAGATCCCGATCCAGACGAAGGAGCTGCTGCTGCTGTCTTCCCCTTGCCGTGAGTTGGCCCTTGAGTAACCAGTCCCCTCTCCCAAGCCGACTAATCGTGTTGTGCCTCGACTGCTGCGGCACACATAACTGCTGACGCCAAGTCTGTACAACAGTGGGACGCCACAAAACTCCTCAAGTTGTACCTCAGTCCATCCACGAACCTCTCAGTCCGACGCCCTTCATCTTCTGAAATAAAGGGCACAATCTCCCAAGCGAAACAAATTTCATCTGGTACTCGAGCACTATCATATTCCTTTGGGTCAACTCCATAAATTCCCTCTCCTTGGCCTTCTGGACATGCCTAGGGAAATACTGTACATAGAATTCTTTCACAAATGTCTCCCATGGAATCTCCCTGAGATTCCTATCTGCATAAGATAAGCTTTTCAAAGTAGTCCACCAGTCATAGGCATCATCCTTCAACATGAAGGTAGCCAACGGAGTCCTCTCAACTGCCGCACAATCCATGGTATCGAAAGTCTTCTCCAATTCCTTCAGCTAATGAACTGCCTCATCAAGGTTGGGACGACCAGTAAAATGAGGCAGCTTCAGCTTCAAGAATTTCTCCAAAGCAGCTGAAGGCCCTCCCCGAGTACTAGAACTCTCACTAGGGTCTCGAGTCTGATATCTGGTCATCGTGTCCATCATAGCCTCCATAAAACGCTCCATATTCGGCCTACCGGCCTCAGAACCACTAGGAACATCTCCCTACTCCCTAATAACTGGCACTCTCCTCCTAGGAGCCATCTTCGCCTACAGTCATAAGAATTAAAAAAAAAATTCTAATTAGAATCCAAAACCCACACTACCGCCGTGCCTGTACGAGATAATGCATTTATTTGCTGAAATTTCGGTATTTAACCTAGTTATTCATTTATTTGCCAGACCGAATGCTCTGATATCAATTGTAACGACCCGCCACCCTATAATTGGGGATCCGATTACTAAATGGGTACTGAATCATTAAAATTTGGTGCTAAACCAGGATCTCGATAAGTCTGGGAAATAGACGATAAACTAAGTTAAACATTCACATCACATTGAATTGTAAAGGAAGTGCAGGAATTAAAAATTATTACAATTCAACTTGACTCAGCAAATAATTACATATTACAACTGAAAAGAAGTAATTAAGCGTACAGGCCTGAAAAGAAATAACAACTACATCGGGACATATCCCGGAACGATGGCTGCTGGCACGCAACCCGAGACAAAACCCTCCTTGCTACGCCTGCCTGGAACCCTTATCTGAAAATCGCAGGGGGTGAGTCTCATTGAAATAGACTCAGTAAAGATCCTTTGATCCCTACCACCCACTCACGCATCCACAAGTGCAACAACATGAATAAAGGCAATTTAAATAAAGCAGTAAACACAATTCAAAAACCACTCTACTACAGAGTCCACAACCAACGTCTCGGCTAAACACATAAGTCACACGGCCGAAAGCGGAAAACACCGACCCGCTGAAACCAAACAGCAACCCTTCGGATAGCGCGCTGGCTACTCCGGCCTGACCTGGCTCAAGGTGGTTCTGCTTCCCCCAGCACGAGTGACACTCCGAATGTACTACTCCCACACCGGTACTATCTATACCCCGGAGTACACCAGGTGACCCTCTCTCTAGGCGTCACCCCACCACTCTCACACCGGCGCCGTGTCACTCCCACACCGACACAGGGTGCCTAAGCGCTAACAACTGCCACTCTAGGTCCACGATCGCACAAAACGCAACACGGTGCGATTCGATCATGTAGAAATCATCGTCCTCAAGTATGTTTTCAAACTTGCATTTATCCAAACTATCTAAAAGTGTAAACAAATGTTAATTGCATGCTTTAATGAGATTCTGTCTTGAATAGCGTCGCCCAAGACCGACGTCATTCAAGACCCCTAAACTGGTTCATGCGAAAACTGGCCTCGGATGATGGCCTAAAATGCGTTGTGCAAGGTCTCGGGGTGATCTGAACTTAAATCGCGTCGTGGGAGGCAGCCGCCATTTAAAAGGGCGTCACTGTCCCAAGACGCCATTTAACGTTCGCTAACAGGTTTCCCCCAGCCTTCCAAGTATAAAAGATAGAATTTCTTCCCGAAAATCTCCTAAACATGCTCTAAAGTAGGAAAAATGTGGTTTTTAATCAAAATACAACGGAGATCGTCACCCTACCGGTTACTTGAACTCCTCCGAGCTTCAAGCCGCCGGACCGCCACACCCCAAACCGCCGCTGGTACCGCCGTGGACGCCGTTACTCCACTGGGACGTCGGCCGCCGTCCGGAGAGCAATACGCCGCGGAGGAAATGGTGGTGGTAGTGGTAGAAATTAGGGAGGGGGTTTGATGGAGTGGAAGGAGAGGAAAGGAAGGAGAAGGGGGAAAGGAGAGCAAAGTGTTCAGAGAGAGGGAGGAGAGAGAAGAAAATGAGAGAAATGAGGGAAAAGAGGGAGGGTTCGTGGGTTTAAAGCGAACCTAGCTAAAACGCGTCGCCCAACACCGACGCCATTCGAGTGACAAGACCATGGCTGTACTCTCGCGGCCCGAAACTGGCCCACGTGGCGCCTATGTGGCACCGACGTAGCACACTCTAAAACGCATCTTCTTATCCAGACGCCGTTTGAACAGCGTCGAGCAAGCTCGACGCGATAAGGAACCTATGCTCCCAGCCCCACAAGGGCCCAATTTAAGGGGTCCAACATCGAAACTGACCTAATAACTGGATCCGAAACCTCAATCCTTACATTGGACCTGTTGTGGAAGAGCTAGGGACATTAGGCTTCCTAGGTAGAGGCCTGCTGGGTCTATGAGGATGAAACATGCTAGAGAACGTGGAATCCTTGAAGGCATTCTGGGCACAGCACTCCCTTTCATAAAGGTCAGCCATGTTGGTTAGGTTATTCAGGGTCCAGACCAACTTATATTGTGGCGTGGCATTTGCTATCATCAATTTCACTTGCTCCGACTCGAACAGATGATCCTTTACCTTCTCTGCCATAGCTTGCCATCTATCTACAAAAGTTACAAAGTCCTCATCGGGCTTCATTTTCTCAGCAACTAGATCCGTAATAGACCGGGATGGGGCAACCCAATCCTTATATCTCTGCAGAAACTTCTTGGACACTGTATCAAAATCTTCAACATCAGTGGGGTCCAGTAAGAAAAATCATTCCAGAGCCGACCCTTCCAACGACCTTCTAAACAAGAAGGCCAGTGATCTTTTATCATTCTACCATAATGGGGATTTATATAGGAATTCTTTTAGATGGATAAAGGGATTACCTGTGCCATTATACTTCCTGTAAATTGGCATTTCAGAGGGTAGGAGGTGGAAGACTAGCAGAGTTGGGACAGAGGTCTCAGGAGCAGCTTTCGTGTCCATCATCCTTCTAAAGTTCTTGAACTGTTCGTCCATCTGATTGATCTTGGTAAACAGGGCTTGAGTAACATAATCAGTTGCCTGAGGTGGTGGTGCCTAGAATGTCTGCCTCCTAGAATAGCTAGGGCAAGGAGAACAGTAAGGCTGTGAACCGACAGCATTTCCACCGTGCCCAAAGGCATTCTGATAAGTAGGAGTCGGCGGTTTGACCGGGTATCGAGAGCTAGATTGTTGAGGGCCCATGGGCCGATGAGTAGAAATTTGAAGGCCTTCCATGGCCTGAGTGGATACTTGATGAGTAACAAGGGAAACCAGGATGTTTTGTTCAGAAGAGCGTAAAGGGGTCTCTCCTTCAGTATAGATTGGATTGCCTCAAGTTGTTGAGGATCCACATGGGTAGCCATAGCTCCCAGGATAGTAACTACATCAGGAGGATGTGTGGATGAAGGCTCAGCTTGATCTTGAGCTTCTTCAAAGGTGGGATTGGAAATGACGTAAACGTGAGAACAATTACCAATATTTGGATTGTACTGATCATAAATGAAACGAACATGGTTCTGAGGGGCATAAGCATCTCCCACATGTCCAGTTGGGAATTGATTGGGGTTGCGAGGGGAATGAGCATCTCCCTCGTCTTCAGAATAAGATGGATCATAATTTTGAGGGGCATGAGCATCTCCCTCGTACTCGAACAGATTGTCTTGCTCGTAGGCAGCCATACCAACTGTCCTACTTAAACGTAGCATCATGGTGTTTAATTAATCAAGGATTCAAATAAGTTTGAACAGAGATTAACAAACAAGTGGATGCTTATGCTGTTTTAGAATTCCTTGTGGAGTTAAGATGATTTTTTAAAGACCAATCCACTCACAGGTAGGGTCCTAGTTTCAGTGTAGTTTTTCCAGCGTTTTCCTCTATGGCTCCACTCACAACTATTTCAATGTCTACCCGAGACTTCAAAGGTACAACCAACCCAATGAGCAAAGAGGAATTCTTCGTTTTTGAGAACTTACGGAGGTCCCGACACTAACTACTCTACTCTGACCGAAGGACCAAACCCTAGTCAGAGAGAGGTGAGAGCGCTGAGAAAGGTGTTCCTAAAAGGGGAGTGAACTCCCAATGATGATGTCATGTGGCTGTAATGGCCTCTAATGTAATAAATATAGGTATAGTAATCAAATCAGATCAAAAATCCGAAAACAGATGACCGAACGGCAACCTGCTTGAATGGCGTCACCTGGTGTCGACACTATTCAAGACAGTAGGTGCACTGTCAGCAGTGTCTCAGGCAGCAAGGTAAAGAAGCTAAAAGGCATCATGCCTAGATGACGTCTTTTAAAAGGCGTCGTCTGGTTGCGACGCGATTTGAGCCCCGTGAACAGTGAACAAAAGGAAAATCAGCAGGGGCACTCCCCTCTCAAACCAACAAGATGTAACAGGGACTAGTTATCATGTGAAAACAACTCAAATTAATAGTTTAAGCATTCCAATATCAAAATCAAATCAAGCAATCATACTTCCACAAACCACAAACTTTTTAAACAATTAAGGGAGGGCAAAATTTTGCCACTAGGGGTATGTACAAGGTGCATGTGGGGAGAACAACCAATTACCAAATCATTAAGCATGCCCGAGGGGCACAAAGAATGCACACGAGAGTGCTAAACGATGCATACGAGGGTGCCCAATGGAAAGAAACAAGAGTAAAATAAAAAGAATGGCAAGACAAGTCCCACCGTGATCGCCAAAAAGCTGTGGTTCTCAAAAAGTGTGCTACGCTATCATGATATCATGTGTTAACATAATAAACAAGTCAAAAGAGATATGTGTATGATCGCCAGAAACCGAGGGCTTCAATGAAAATTGATCGCTTACTTACTTTGTGGATTTGGGAGGATTGTGTTTCTTTTGTTCTCCTTCTTTGGCCGGCCAAAGAAGAAGAGCCTTCTTATATTTTACTATTTATGTTTTTCTCCTTTTCTCTTCAATGCTCTTCAACATTCTTCCTTCAAACCTTGCAAAAAAGCAAAGAAAGAAAGATGATTAAAGCTATGGGGTAGTGTAGTATCTATTCTAACTAACAAACTAAACATGAAACTAACTATGAAAGCTCACTTGTTTTTGATCTTTTTAAACCCTTAACTCATAGGCATGTGATAGAATTATGATGTGTGCTGTGTGAATCATGAAGTGATGAGATGAAAAACAACAACTAATGAGATGAAATCAATGAAGAAAAACTAGAGAAAACTAGTAAGAAAGATGAAAGGGATGAGGTTGATTGCCCCCTTCATAGCCATGGATCTTCAAGGCTTCGATAGAAGAAGGAAGAAGAGGAAGAAGAAGCTCCAAAGCTTGTCTACGTTCTTTACCAAGAGAGCCTCCTTTCACCTCAAGAGAAGCTCCAAATCCTTCAATGGCCAACCTCCTTTGAAGGCCAATGGGTTAACATATTTATAAGAGGTGATTTGAAGGCTATTTGGCCTTCAAAAGGCTCTCCTACGGATCCGAGTTGCCTCTGATAGATATCCAAGAGTTAGCAACCCTTCCAACCTCAGGAACCAGATAATCTCGGCCAAATCAACTTTATCAAGAATTTGCTTAAATAGCATTGTCCATCAACGACGTCATTTGGTTAATTAGAGGGGCCAAAATAGAAACAAAATCCGGAAAGGAAAGCGTAAAAAATTAAAAAATCTAAAAGACGTCGATCATGATCAACGTTATTATGATAATTAGGAAATAAATTCGGATTTAAATTGGAAATCTAGACGGATTAGGGAACCTAAATGGCGTTGTCTATGGGCGACGCCATTTAGTTAAATCTATCTAGATTTAGGAATTTAAGTTCGATTTGATTTTAGCTAGAAATCTAAAAGGCGTCGGCCATGGTCGACGTTAATCAACGAAAATCTTGAAAAATCATTAAAAATTAATTAATGATTAAAAATCAAAGCATTTCGAGGCATTATAGTTATAACATGAAATTTACTCAATGTGAAGTCAAAATTAACGTGTCTCCAAGGAGGGGTAGAGCAAATCTAAGAGAGAATCCTGCCCGAGTAACCCGTGCAATGGGGTACATTCGAATAGGTAGTAAGAAGTTTCCTTAACGAGGATTTGGGAAGAAGTTGGTGAATTGACATTGTTCTTTTGGAAGAATTTTCATTTATCATAAAATAGGAATAAATTTGAAAATAAGGTGGAATAGGGACAGAGATGAAGGCACCATAACTAGAGGGTTTGGGGGATCATATAGAAGGATGTCTCGAATCAGATCATGGATCTCCTCAAAACTTAGAGGAGCTCGGGGGAAGAAGTCCTGAGGGGACAGAGTGATAAGAATAGGCGGTGCCCGTGGAATGTCTTCAGTGATTATCCTGGACCAAGTCGGGGTCAGCAATAGGGTTCTAAATAAGGTGTGGAGGGCAAAGAAATAGGAAGGGTCATCAGGCTCCCCTTTATCAGTCTCTTCATTCAGCAATATTCTTTTGTCAAATATGGCCCCAAGTCCTTCAATCAAATCTTCTATCAAAGGCAATCATTTAGGCTCAGATGGATTCAAGAATAACCTATTCAACATAATATATAGGTCCCACATGTCGAACCACCTATACCATTCGCACTCGGTATCATGGAATTTTATCCTTTTCATAGGCCGCAGAGCCTCCAAGGACTGATAAGTAAGGAGTGGTGTACAATGCCTAACCAGATTTCTCCCATAGATATCATATAGATCAAAGTGAGAAGTTATCACCACTCTGTTGTCATTCCCATACTGAATTACGGGCCCTTTGACGAAATGAGTGGACAGTGTCCATGTTAATGGGTCCCGGTTTTCTTTACAAGGGGTTACCATGGTCTTAAATACTTTATTCGCTTCTTCATTATCTTCCTACTGCACTATCTTGTGTCTCACCTTTTATGGTCTGTATCCCAGATCGCTTCCACACACCATTCTGTCATCTCTAACCAGCTTGAGTCTCCTTGCAGTTGTGTGCCCAGGCCATTTCCAGGTTGATATCCAATGTTCATCATAATGTTCCATCCTCGGGTACTCATGTACTTCCCCCGCTTCATTGCACTGACTGGATATGGTGAGGGTAAGGTAGATTTCAGTGGGTTTGCTGAAGGAAGATAAGTCTGTAAGAAAGAGAGAATTGGTTTCTGAATAGCGGAGGGATTTGAAATTGGATTGATATTCAGGGAGTGAGTAGCAATTGTAGACACGCTAATTTTGACATCATATTGAGTAAATTTTATATCACAATTATAATGCCCCGAAATAGTCTGATGTTTAATCATTAATTAATTTTTCTCAAAAAATTTATTGATTTTTTCTTGGAATGATATACGGAGTAATGGTTAGATGGCACGAGGGGTGTATAGTTGACTTGCGGAGGGTTGTTTGGTGAAGATATGGCAGCGGAGGGTGTGACGGGGTTAATGGTAATGGGTTGTGGTTTGGGTATGCGGAGGATGCGGCGAAGTAGTTGCTCGGTAGTGTTTGATACATGACTTGTTGAATAGATAGAGGAAGAATCCTCTACTTTCCACTATTGCCCTCTACTAGCCTCAGACTGGCTACCTGTCAAAATGGGGGTAATTTGGTTTTGATGTTCCGGCAGCGGGTTCTGCACTATGCCCATATTCTGTAGTGCTGCTTGTTGTACCGGCGCTCTTTGGATTGGTTGCTGCTGCTGTGGTGGCTATGGTTGCTGCTGCTGCTGTGGTCTTTTTGCCTTCAAGACGGCTATGTACTTCTTCATTTCTTCTCAATTAATCTCTCCTTGATCATTAAGGTCATGAATGTAATCCCGAAAGTGAAAGTAAGCATCTACTGTGTGTCCCGGTTGACAATGGAACACACAGTAACGAGACATGTCAACATTTGGTGGCCAAAAGGCCCTTTCTTTTGACAACATTAAGGCGTTAACCGCCATAAGGGCATTGAATATATCCGTGAGGGATTCTGGTAATTAGAGGTATACCGACCTTCTGGGGCCAAGTGGTTTCCTCTGCTGTGAATAGTCATTAGGAGGAGGGACATGGGTGTAATTCGGCTGCTGCCGAGGTTGCTAGGGGGGGGTGTTGTGGTGCTGACTGAAGCTGTTGAGTAGGAGGCCTGTAACCCTGTTGGTTTTGAGGCCTCGGTGACTGATATTGTTGCTGATTCCTTATAAACTGGGGTTGATCATTGTTCATTATACTGACCTATTCATGAGACAATGTACCCTTGGTAGTTGGACCCATAGAAGAAGAGTTGAGGATAATAGACCTCTGAGGTAGGGGTCTATTGGATCGATGAGGATCAAAGACGCTAGCAAAGGTGGAGTCTTTGAACACATTCTGAGCGTAACCCGCTCTCTCATACAGATCTGCTATGGCAGTCAAGTTATTCAATGTCAGCACTAGCTTGTACTGTGGGGTGGCGTTGGCAACCATCATATTTACCAATTCATGTTCGGACAAATGATCTCTTATCTTTTCAGCCTTCCCTCGCCACCTATTGGCGAACACTATGAAGTCTTCATCCGGCTTCATCTTTTCATTGAATAAGTCAATAATGGACAAGGTAGGTGCCACCCTGTCTTTGTATCTTTGCAGGAACCTCTTTGACACCATGTTGAAATTCTCTACTTCACTTGGGTCTAAAAAGAAGAACCACTCCAAGGCTGATCCTTCCAATGATCTTCTGAAGAGGAAAGCCAGCGCTTTTTTATCATGTTGCCAAAATGATGATTCATACAGGAATTCTTTGATGTGAAGGAAAAGATTGCTTGTGCCGTTGTACTTTCTGTAGGCTGGCATTTCAGAAGGCAAAAGGTGGAATATTGGTAAATCAGGGACAAAGAATTCGTGAGTGACCTTGTTGTCCATATTCTTTTCAAGATTTTTGAACCGCTTATCCATTTGGGAAAATTTGTTAAGTAGGAGTTGGGTGGTAGAATCTGCTGGTGGAGGTAGTGGCTGTTGAAAAGACTGCCTCCGCGAATAAGCAGGGATGCGAGGACAGTGAGGTTGTGAATTGGCGGCATTCCCGCCGTGCCCGAAAGCATTCTGATAAAGTGGGGTTTGCGGCCTGAAGGGATGCCGCGAACCGGATTGTTGAGGGCCTGTGTGCCGAAGAGTGGAAATATGAAGGCCTTCCATGGCCTGAGTGGGAGGTTGATAAGCAGAAGGGTGGACCAAAGGACTTGGCTCGGAAGGATGCAGAGGAGTTTTTCCTTTTAAAATGGATTGGATGGCGTCAAATTGACGAGGATCCACATGATTAGACAGACCTCCCATGAGGGTAGTGTGAGAGCTCAAATTAGGTGTGTGATTATCATGAAAATTTATGTTGATTATGTGACAAATAAACCTATTAAAAAGAGACTAAGTGAATGTGATCGCCAGAAACTTTTAACTAAAAAGTTTCAAAAGAAAAGATTGATCGCCTACTTGTTTTGGAATTAGGAGATGTTAGAGTCCTTGATTCTTCTCCTTCAGCCGGCTGAAGGCAAAGAGCCTTTCTGACTTTGTTCTTGCTTTGAATGCTTATCGGACTTTGAGGATCAACCAGCTTGATTCCCTTGTTGTCGATTCTCTTAATCTCCTTTTGTACCTTGTAAGAAACAAGATGAAAGAAAATAATAAGAACTTAAGCAAAGGTAGTATCTATTCTAATGAAGATTCTGATCATGCAACTTGAACAAAGAACTCACTTGTTTGATGGTCTTTTAAACCCCTTTAAACAAATAGGTTTGAAATTATGCTAGTGAGTATGTGAAGCATGGAGTGATGTGATGAATGAGATTTTGAACTAATAATATGGTGAAACAATCAGAATATATAAAAAAAAAGAATTAAGTTGGATGGCCCCTGGGAAGGCTTGATCTTGAAAGCTCTTGAATGGACGAAGAACGGATGAAAAAAGGATGCAGACTCCGGGAAGTAGCAGCGCTTCGATCCTTCAGCGTTCGGACGTCGCCTCTCTCAAAGAATCGCTCAAAATTATCACTCAACTTTCAAGAATTATCACTATCATCACTCAAAATTATCACTAACTTTTTAATGACCAAGGGTGATATTTATAGGCTTTAAGTTCATATATCCACGGTCACTTAAAGATTAACATGAAAGAGTTTGAAGTTAATCCAATCAAGAAACAGATAAATACAGCCGAATTCATCTTTATTTGTAATTACCTAAAACGTATCGCCCAAGAGAGACGTCTTTCAGACTAATTAAGATAAGGATAAACATCGGGAAGAAGAAGCAGAAACACATTAGGAAACCTAAATAGGGTCGTGTACGGAAGACGTCTTTCAGTTTATTAATAAATTAATTAAAAATCAGATTAAAAATCAAAATATGAATATAACCCTAAATCGCGTCTTCACAGGTCGACGTCTTTTAGAATCTTTCATATTTGATTACAAATCTGAGTTAAAATGAATTTCTTTAATAAACTTAAATTATGTCTGTCTAACCGATGTCATTTAGACAATTAATTCAGAAAGATTAATAAAAATTAACTAAGGATTAAATATCAAACATTTTTGAGGCATTATTATATGACATGAAATTTACTCAAAATGATGTCAAAATTAGCGTGTCTACAGCTACCTCACCTTAGCATGTCACAAACACTGCAGGTTTCATCATGGGAAGCGATTGCCAGCCAATGTGAATGTGTTGTAACCATGATGGATCTTAAAAGAAAACAAGAAATGTTGGATAAAGAATCCAAGAAAGGATAGAATTCCAAGGATATCTTCAAGCGAACCTCAAAGATAATCAAGATACTCAATTCAGAATGGAATATTTCATATCATGTCGGAATTATTTGATCAATGGTCTGAAACTTAATCAATAATTAATTCTTATCACAATTATATCAAAGTCCTACATGATGCATGCTGGGTTAAAAGAAAAATATAAAATCAAATAAAATATAAATTAATCAAGGATAATATTGTTAAATTGTCGTTAATAAGTCAAGATACAAATTCTTGTAATTCAATGCTAAGCCGAAGCTCGTTTATCTACGCACGGTTTTACAAAAGTGGAACCATCGTCCTCACTAATTAACAATCCAACGGCCTATCCGTGCGATTAAGAATTCTTTGGAATTATCACTGTTTTTGTTGAAGGGGAACTCAAATTCCAGTTTCATGAAAATCACAAGGTCCTTGATATAGTCTAATAAATATTTAACATATAGTAATGCTAATGCAAATCAATTACATGAAAGAGTACTAGGGTAGAGATAACTGTCTTTTTAGCCACGGTCGAGACTCATAAACTCCCACAGTGGGATGTTCCTGATATTTTCAACTTCATTGTCACTTCTTTGTGTGGGTTCTTTGACTTTCATACATGTGTCCTGTACATTACTTAACAAACAGGTTAAGTATCTATTCAGGCTTAGCCCTTGCTTAGTAATCGGCTACTTGATCCTATCCTTGGTAGAAAGGTCAAGGGGCATAACCTTTATTAACAAAGGTGATAATAATTGGACTGGAGGAAATAGCGGAGTAAGATGCAATATACAAGCATGCAAATGCTCGCTGAAAAAAATGAAAGAAATGAAACATATCAAATGCAACAAGCAGATGCTAATTAAAATATTTTTGATTTTGAAATATTCATTTTTATTTGAGTTTTGGAACATATATATATTTTTTGGATTTTCGAAATATCTATTTTTTTTGGATTTTAAGATATGTATATTTTTTTTTTTTTTGGGATATATATATATTTTTGGATTTTGAAATATGTATTTTTTGGATTTTGAGATATGTATTTTTTTTTGGATTTTTGAAATATGTACTTTTTTGTATTTTGAAATATGTATTATTTTTTTTGGATTTTGAGATATGTATTTTTTTTTGGATTTTGAATATTGTGCAAACTAAAAGACCAGCATGGTACCCAGATCAAAAGAACATATTCATTTATTAACTTAATTCCCAAATTGTTCTTTAATAATCTAACTTAGACCCATCGTGCTTGAAATTGTGTTTCCATTCGTGATCCCATTTGATAATTTGATCCTTAGTCATTCTAGGCCGTTCCTTAAGCTTGGAGCACGCCTCTTTAGAAAGAAAGGCAGAATTGGTTTAGAAAGCCCACGAGAAGGTTCCGGAGACCCAAAAAGATGTTCCTTTCTTACCCTAATATCTGTTGGGGTTTGGTCATTTTCTTTCCGGGGTATTTATCGACCTTGCATTCCCTTTTATTTCAATTCATTGCCTTGATGTAATGTTTGTAATGTAATGGCCTTTCGATATTGACATTTGGCTTTTGCTTTTTTGCTTTTGCTTCTCTTTTCTTAGGACTGATCTCCCCCTTTTTTTTAATGACGGCCTCCTACTAAGATGGCGGGTATTCTTGATAGTCTATTCTAAGCCTCGTTCCGACATCGTGGGCCGAGTGTAAAAATAGAATTTTTTTTTTAAAAAAAAAGAATGATTTGTACTTTACACCCTTAGTCAAGCTTTTGGTATTCCTTCGGACTTCACATCTTTTGTTACTCACGAAGCAAACGTATCAGTGTGTGTAGTAATGTGTTTGAATTAAATTATCTAGACTAATAAGGAAATTTGACTTTCTAAATTTTATGATTACACTAGTCTTTGTACCATGCTGATCGACTATTTAACCTAAGGGTAGTATTTCTTAAGATACAGACCATTCCAGAGGTGAGTTAATTCTTGCCCTTCTACATTAACTAGACGGTAAGCGTTACCAAGGAAAGCATATGATACATCATAAGGTCATTCCCAATTGGGTTGGAGCTTAGAACACGGACCACCAGGTTTTACAAAGATCCTTTTGACGACCATTTCACCAACTTTGAACTTACGTTCAATGACTTTCTTTTGGTAAAAACATGCTAATCTATTTTGATAAACTCTTGCATGATTAGCACCTGACCATCTTTTCTCGTCTAAGAGTTCCAATTGAGCAAGGAGTGTTGAACGGTGTTCATCAATGGAGAATTTCTTATTCAATTGTACTCTTAATGACGGTATAAGGATCTCGTATGGAACTACCGCCTCCATTCCAAATGTTAAGGAATAAGGAGTCTGCCCAGTGGGCGTGCATATCGAAGTTTGATAGGCCCATAGAGCCTCAATCAATTTTTCTGGCCAGTCTGTGAATTTATTAGACTTGCACGTCTTTTTGATGATTTTTATCAAAGTCTTGTCAGTTGCCTCTGCTTGGCCATTGCCTTGCGAATAATAAGGAGACGAATGATGCAATGTAATTTTGTACCTGTTGCAGAGGTCTTTCAATTCTTATGACACGAACTGCGGTCCATTGTCGGTGACGCTGGTGCTCGGAATTCCAAATCTTATGATGATGTTCTTCATGATGAACTTGCAGACGGTTGATGCTTTGACTTCCGTGTATGCTTCAGCTTCCGCCCACTTGGTGAAGTATTCCGTTGCCGTGAGGATGAAGGACTTCTGCTTAATGCCGGAATCAGGATTGCCAAGGGGTCCAATGACATCGAAAGCCCATATGGAGAAAAGCCATGGGGAGGAAACATGATGGGGTGAAGATGCGGGAGAATGAATCTTATCAGCGTGAAGTTGGCACTTGGCACACCAACGGACATATCCTACACAATCTTCTTCTATGGTTGGCCAATAGAATCCTTGTCTAAGGATTTTCTTTGCTAACATCTGTCCATTAATATGGCTACCACAAACTCCAACATGAGCTCCTTCCATAACCTTCTAAAGCTCATCTTCGTCTAAACATCTTAGAACTCCATCAAAACCTCTTTTGTATAGTGCTCCTCCAACTAGGGTGTATCTTTGAGCAACTCTCCTGATAGACCTTTTCTCCTCAGCTGTGGCTTCCTCAGGATATGATTGATCTTCACAATATTTAGCAATTTCGTAGTACCATGGTTTTTGTTCATCATCCATCTCTTCAAATAGCTTCATTAACATAATTTCTCTCTTTTCCACAATATTTCCATCTTTGACCGTCTTGAGCAGCTTCTCCTTAGTCTTAAGAATGAAGGGTCTTTCACGGCGGGGGAAAGACGCCTATGAACGATGATTGATTCGGATTGTCTGTTGATTGAGAAATTGATGGAAGATACAAGTGAAGCTAGAGCATCAGCTAAGGTGTTCTGATTCCTAGGAACATGGATGAAGATCAATTTTGTGAAAAACTTTGCATAAGCATAAGTGAGTTCTTGATAAGGCTTGAGCTTTGGATCAAGAGTTCGATATTTGGTTAACACCTGGCGAAGAATCAATTGGTTATCACCCACAATTCTGAGTTTAGTGGCACCATGGAGATGAGCAGTCTTAAGGCCAGCAAGGAGTGCCTCGTATTCAGTTATATTGTTAGTGATTAGAAAGTCAAGCTGAAAGGCTTGTGGAATGGTGAAACCTTCAGGTGATAACAGAACAATGCTGATACCCTTTCCATGGGAATTCAGAGCTCCGTCAAAATGCAGAGTCCACATGTCATCTTTGATTTGGTTTATGAACATCAGTTCCTCATCCGGAAACTCCGATCGGACTTGATCAAAACGAGGAAGGGGGTGATGAGCGAGATGTTCTGCTATGGCATACCCTTTGATCGCTTTCTGTTGAATGTAAGTGATATCAAATTGAGATAGAAAGCTTTACCATCGTGCTAACCTATCAGTAAGGACAGATTTCTCAAGGAGAAACTTGATCGGATTCATCCTAGCGATGAGATGAACTTCATGGGCTAGAAAGTAATGCTTTAATTTCTAAACCATCCATACCAATGCTGCACATGTTTTCTCTATCGCTGTATATCTTTGTTCAGCGGGGTTAAGAAGTTTAGAGATATAGTAGGCTGCCCTCCCCTTTCCTTCTTCATCCTCTTGTGCTAGGACAGCTCCCACCGCATCATCCAGGACAGAAATGTATAGTATCAATGGTATGTCCGGAGATGGTGGTCTCAAAACAGGAAGACTTGCCAAATAATTCTTTAATCCATCAAATGCCTCCTGACACTTATCGTCCTAATCGAATTTGACTCCCGACTTGGTAAGCTCGTAGAACGGCTTACACCTTTGTGAGTGCTGGGAGACAAATCGGCGAATAAACTGCAACCTCCCGATTAATCCTCTTAACTCTTTCAAGTTCTTGGGATGTGGCATTTCACTGATAGCCTTTGCCTTGTTGGGATCGATCTCAATTCCTCATTTACTGACAATGAATCCAAGTAATTTCCCTGAAGATATCCTGAATACACATTTCTTAGGGTTCATCTTTAACTGATATTCTCTTGATCTTTCTAATACTCTTGCCAGAACTTTGGCATGCTCAACCTTAGTTTTAGATTTCACTAACAAGTCATCCAGATACACTTCTAAATCGATATGCATCATGTCGTAAAATATTGCCAGCATAGTCCTCTGATAAGTGGCTCCAGCGTTCTTTAATCCAAAAGGCATGACGACATAACAGTATGTCCCCCAAGGTGTAGTGAATGATGTCTTTTCTTGATCTTCTTCTTCCAATTTGATCTGATTATATCCTGAGAATCCATCCATAAATGATAAAGTTTCATAGCCAGCTGTGTTATCGATGAGTACATCAATGTGAGGCAATGGAAAATCATCCTTAGGACACGCTCGGTTCAAATATCGGAAGTCAATACAGATTCTGACCTTCCCATCTTTCTTCATAACCGGGACTATGTTGGCCACCTATTGTGGATAGAGGACAACTCTAATGAATTTGGCTTTATGTAACTTATCAACCTCTTCCTTCATCTTCAAGGCTATTTGTGGGTGGAATCGCCTTAACTTTTGTTTAACCGGAATAGCTCCATCCTTTAATGTCAACCTGTGTTCCACTAGTGATGAGTCTAACCCCGGCATATCCTCATAATTCCAGGCGAAAGTATTCTTATAATCCTTAAGAACTTGTACCATTGCCTTCTCATCCATTTTAGAAAGATTCTTGCTAACGAGGACAACCCTAGGTTCGTCTTCAGTCCCTAGATTGATTTCTTTGGTGGGCTCTTCTACGGCAGCTGAGGGTTCATCGAATCTTTTTACTCCGCTGGCATATGCCTCAGCCGCATCCTCGTCGTCTTCCTCGTCTTCAACAATGGGGTCTTTTTTGTGTATTAATTCATACATCCCATATCCATCATTAACTGACTCATCATCTACACAATCTTCTGGCATCTGAATAGGATTATCTAACAGCTGAGGGATCATACAGCAAGAAAGGCATTTAAATGCTAAATCCTGGAGGTATCTATGTGGAATTTGTTTACCCTTGGATTTCCTAGACTTCCTAACCTGACTAACCTGTCGAGAACTAAACTCCCTAACTTCGCTAGACTCCCTAACTTGACCTAATGAGGACGAAGCAGAATGAAAATTATAGGATACAGGCGGAAATATAGGAGAATCCTCCCGAGGGGAGAGGCAGAGTAGATCTAGAAGAGAATCTTGACCGAATGACCCGCGCGATGGGGTACAATCGGACAAGTAGGAAGTTTCTTTAATGAGGATCTGAGAGAAATTTGTTGTCAAATTGGCGTTTTTTTTTTGAGAAAAGATGAATTAATCATAAAACAAGAATGAAGGTGAATAGGAGGAGAATGGGATGGAGAAAAGGGCTCCAAGGCCAAAGGATTGGGGGGATTATACAGTAGTATGTCCCAGATTAAATCATAAATCCTCTCTGAATCGAGAGGAGGTTGAGGGATAAAGTCCCATGGAGACAGGGTGATCATGATGGGTGGAGCCCATGGAATATCTTCAGTAATGACCCGTGACCAAGTTGGGGTCAGAAGCAGAGTGCGGAACAAGGTATGGAGTGTGAAAATGTAAGAGGGATAAGTCCCCCTGCAAAGAAGATCCGTGGTATAACCAGTTTCATAGGGGTCATCTGACTCCCCTTCATCTGTTTCCTCAGACAGCAGTATTCTTTTATCAAAAATGGCACCAGGCCCTTCAATCAGTTCATCTATTTGTGGCGGCCACTTCGGCTCAGAAGGATCAAGAAACAGTCTATTCAATGCAATATACATATCCTTTAAGTCAAACCATCTGTACTATTCACACTCAGGGTCTTGGAACTTCCTCCTTTTCATTGGCCACAGAGCCTCCAAAGACTGGTACGTCAACAATTCTGAACAATGTCTGGCCAGGTCTCTTCCATATATGTCATGGAGATCAAAACATGAAGTAATGACCACTGTGTTATCATGACTGATCACGGGCCCTTTGACGAAATGTGTGTATATGGTCTATGTTAAAGGGTCTCGACCTTCTTTGCATAGTGTAGACATTGTCTCCCATATCTTCTGGCCGTCTTCATTTTCTTCCTGCTGAACAATGTCGTGCCTCACTTTTCTTGGCCTATAGCCCAAGCCATTTTCAAGTGTCCTTCGGTTGTCCTTGAGGGGCGTGGTTCTACCTTGTAATTGTGTGCCTAGGCCTTTTCCAGGCTGATAACCACCATTCATCATTATTTTCCAACCAGGGGTACTCATGCACTTCCCCCATTTTATGGCATCCACTGGATAAGGAGTAAGAGTGGCGGCTTTTAAAGGATCAGCCACCGGACGGTAGACCTGTAATACCGACAGAAAAGGTTGTCGGCAAGGTGAAGAAGTTGGCTTGATATTTAAGGAGTGAGCAGCAGCAAGGATTGGCATGCTCGTAACTTTAATAATTCGTCCTTTGTAGGGAAATTTGAGGCACTGATGATTCGTAGAGGGAATCGCCTCAAGAGTTTTAATATAAGGACGACCCAAAATAGCCTTCAAGGAAGGATCGATTTTCAAGATGTGAAATTCGACCTCGGCATAACATACAGGGCCTAACTCTACTTTTAAATAGATCATTCCCAGAGGGGAACGGGTGGAGTTATCATAAGCTGTTACAGAGATAGGGCTAGGCAACCATTTTTCTTTGGGTACACTACACAATTCAAGGCTCCTGGCTGCTGGTGGTGCTAGTTCCGAGGCATGAAATAAGATAGAGGGCTGATCCCCCTAAGGAACTAGTAGTGTGGCGATCTTCTCTACCGGCACGTCTTCGTTGACCATCACTTTTTGTAGATACTCCATCAGAGCTTCCTAATGGGTCTTCGATCTCTTGATCAACTCAAGCATAGAGATTCGTGCCGGTGTTCTGTCCAGTTGCTTTAGCAGGTCATATTGAGTGCCTGGTGCACTCTCATCGTTATGAGCTTCCTTTGGCGGCTGTGATGGACCGTCTCTGACTGTTGATTGAGGAAAGACCTTATTGAAGATCCTCCCACTCTGGAGTGCATGTTCTTCAGTAGTGGAAGGGCCGGGTGATAACTTGAGCACCGCGGGATTGGTAGATGGCATAGATGGTGTGGATGGTTGGTATACGGGTGGTGGCGTGGGGTCATTTGATGATGGCATGGTGCGAATGAGGGGTTTAGAGGGGATAGTGGTGTAGTAAGTGGTTGGCGCAGTTGAAGTGGGGAATAGTACACGGAGTAATGGTTTGGATGGTTGTATGGTATTTGGGTAGGTGGTGGTGTTGGTAGACGATGTGGGGAATGGTACGCGGAGCAATGGTTTGAATGGCATGAGGGGTGCGTAATTGGCTTGCAGTAGGTTGTTTGATGGAGGCGTAGTGGAATGGGGTGTAATGGGTTTGAGGAAAGTGGGCGGTGGTGATGGGTTAATGGGCGTGGGTAAACGGTATGCGGGTGTTGGTATTGGTGTGATGATAACGGGTTGTGGTTTAGGTATGTGGAGGGTGCGGCGTGGTGGTTGTTCTGCAGTGCTCGGAGTGTGGCCTGTTGAATAAATAGAGGAAGAGTCCTCTATCTTCCACTGTTGCCCTCGATTAGCCTCAGACCGGCTATTTGTTAAAATGGGGGCAACTTGATTTTGGTGCTGGTGTTCCGGAAGTGGGTTTTGCACTATACCCATGTTTGGCGATGCTGCCGCTTGTGCTGGCGCTCTTGGCTGTTGTTGTTGTTGGGGTTGCTGCTGTTGTTGCTGGAGCCTTCTCGCCTTCAAGGCGGATATATACTTTCTCATTTCTTCCCAATCAATGCCTCCCTGCTCGTTGAGATCATGGATATAATCTCGAAATTGGAAGCAGACGTCTATTGTGTGTCTAGGTTGTCTATGGAAGTAACAATACCTGGAAGTGTCGGCATTTTGGGGTCAAACTGTTTTTTCTCTTGGCAAAACCAAGGCATTGGCTGCCATTAAAGCATTGAAGATATCTGACAAGGATTCTGGAAGGACTGGATATTCTACCCTTTTCGGGCTTGGAGGCTTCCTCTGCTGGTTATAATCAATAGGAGGAGGTACATTATGGTACGCCGGCGGTACGCACGGCTGGTACTGTTGTTGTTATGGGGGCTGGTACTGTAACTGCCGTTGTGGCTGCTGCTGTGGCTGCTGTTGTAACTGCTAGTTCAGCTGCTGTGGCTGCTGTTGTAACTGCTGGTTCGGCTGCTGTGGCCGCTGGTACTGTGGCTGCTGATATTGTGGATTTGGCTGCTGGGGTTGCTGATACTGTGGCTGCTGTTGTCTATAACCCTGCTGGTTCATAGGTCTATAGCCTTGTTGATTCGGAGGTCTGTAACTTTGCTGGCTTGGAGGTTGTTGGGACTGATTGTTGTTCATGCTACTAACCTGCTCATGGGAGAGCATGCCCTCAGTGGTTGGACCCGTGCTAGGAGAATTTGGCACGGCTGGCTTCCGAGGTGGAGGCCTGCTAGGTCGGTGAGGATCAACGACACTATAGAATGTAGCGTCCTTGAAAGCGTTCTGACAATAATGCGCCCTTTCATAGAGCTCTGGCATGCTGGTCAAGTTGTTCAGGGCGAGGGCTAGCTTAAACTGAGGTGTAGTATTGGAAATCAACATCTTTACTTGCTTGGACTCAGACAGATGATCTTTGACTTTTTCTGCCATGCCCCTCCATCTATCAGCAAAACTGACGAATTCCTCGTCGGACTTCATTTTTTCTGCTATCAGGTCAGTAATGGACAGGGAAGGTGAAACTCTATCCTGGTATCGTTGAATGAATTTTCGTGATACGATACCGTAGTCCTCTACTTCGTATGGCTCTAAGGAAAAGAACCAATCGAGGGTTGGTCCCTCCAAAGATTTCCTGAACAAAAATGCTAACGACCTCTTGTCGTTCTGCCAGAAAGATGACTCATACATGAACTCCTTCAAATGAGTGAAGGGGTTACCAGTACCATTGTATTTTCGGTACACTGGCATTTCGGAGGGCGACAAATGGAACACGGGCAGACTTGGCAAGTTAATCTCAAGTGAAGCTTTAACTCCCATCATTTTCTGAAAATTATTGAATTATTCATCCATACGCTCCATCTTTGCGAGCAGAGCTTGAGTCATCGGATCGACTGGAGGAGGGGGAGGTGGAGGTACATGATAGGCCTGTTGCCTAGAGTATGTGGGCAAGGGGGACAGTAGGGTTGAGGTCCGGCAGAGCTTCCGCCATGCCCGAGGGCATTTTGGTAAGTAGGCGTCAGCGGCCTGACCGGTTGCCTCGAGGAGGACAATTGTAGCCCAGCTGGCCGAAAAGTTAAAACCTGAAGGCCTTCCATGGCCTGGTGAATGAAGGAAGCATGATGAGGAGGTGGTTGAGGAATAACAGGGGGAGCCGCAGGATTCGGCTCGGCAGACTGCATGGGCGTCTTCCCCTTCAAAATAGACTGGATTGCCTCGAACTGGTGAGGATCCAGATGGGAGGCCAGAACTCCCAGGGCGTTGACCAGATCAGATGGATTGGAAGATGAGGGCACATTCTGGTTCATGGCCCCCTCAAAGACAGGATTAGAAACCACATGCACGTGCGGAGGAAGATCAATACCAAAATTGTGTTTATCATGGACAAAAGGAGGAGGGATATGCAGGTTTTCCTCATATTCAGATGGATAAGAATGAGGATCATGGGAGGCATTAGCATCTCCCCCATTTTCATAGTGATAATTGGATTCGAGAGGGGCATTAGCATCTCCCTCATAGTTGACCATAGCTCCTGAAGCCATGCTCAAATCCCTACCTGATCGAAGTAACATGATGTCTCAAAGATTTGTAGACAAGTTGTACAGAGATTAAGCAAATAAGTGGATGTTTAACGTTATTTTAAGATTCCTTGTTGGGTTATTTAGATTCAATTAATCACAAATTCACTCAAGGGGAAGGATCCTAGTTTCAGTTCAATTTCCACCGTTATATTCTATGGCTTTCTCTCACAACGTTATGAAAATCTAACCAGGACTTCAATTGGTACAACCAGCCCGATGAACAAGGAGGAATACCTTGATTTTGGGGACTTACGGAGGTCTTTAACGCCAACCACTCTAGTCTGATCGAGGGACCGACCCAATCAGAGAGAGGTGAAGACGTCAAGAAAAGTGTTCCTATGAGAAAAGGGGGGTGTTAGCCCTAGTGCGTATGACCTGTGGCCGGGGTGGCCTCTAATGCTTATTACGTAATGTGTAGTAGCAAGTAGGTCAGAAATCTGATAACTGAAGAAAAAAAACAAGAAACTGCCTGAATCGCGTCGCTGTGCCTCGACGCTATTCAAAACAAAACCTTAGTTTTCTCCAGAAGCTCAGGCAGCAGACAACAGAGAATTTGTTCCTAGAAGTTTTTCAGGTCGCAGAATCAACAATTCAAGAGAAATTTCTGGATCGATTCCTCCTCAAACAAACAGAATAAAAGCAGTAAATAATTGGCTCATGCGAATGTTTTTTTTATTTCAATTTTTTAACAGGATGATTTATTATGTAAAGAACAAAACATTCAATCAATTACACATGCTTCTTATCACAATCACAACTCTTCAATCAATCAAATGGGGAGGGCAAGATCTTGTCACAAGGGTGTACACGTAGTGCAGGTGGGAATAACAACTAAACTAAAAACTCACCGATCAGTGAGGGCGTGTCGAGAGACACAGGTGGTGTACCGTGGGTGCCCGATTGATAAAAAGTAAGAACAAAGATTAAAAGATGGCGAGACCAAGTCCCACCGTGATCGCCAAAAAGCTGTGAGTGCTCAAATTAGGTGTGTGATTATCATGAAAATTTATGTTGATTATGTGACAAATAAACCTATTAAAAAGAGACTAAGTGAATGTGATCGCCAGAAACTTTTAACTAAATAGTTTCAAAAGAAAAGATTGATCGCCTAGCGGTTTTGGAATTGGGAGATGTTGGAGTCCTTTATTCTCCTCCTTCAGCCGGCTGAAGGAAAAGAGCCATTCTGACTTTGTTCTTGCTTTGAATGCTTATCGGACTTTGAGGATCATCCAACTTGATTCCCTTGTTGTTGATTCTCTTAATCTGCTTTTGTACCTTGCAAGAAACATGATGAAAGAAAATAATAAGAACTCAAACAAAGGTAGTATCTATTCTAATGAAGATTCTGATCATGCAACTTAAACAAAGAACTCACTTGTTTGATGGTCTTTTAAACCCCTTTAAACAAATAGGTTTGAAATTATGTTAGTGAATATGTGAAGCATGAAGTGATGTGATGAATGAGATTTTGTACTAATAATATGGTGAAACAATCATAATATATATAGAAACAGAATTAAGTTGGATGGCCCCTGGGAAGCCTTGGTCTTGAAAGCTCTTGAATGGACGAAGAACGGATGAAAAAAGAATACAGACTCCGGAAAGTAGCAGCGCATCGAACCTTCAGCATTCGGACGTCGTCTCTCTCAAAGAATTGCTCAAAATTATCACTCAACTTTCAAGAATTATCACTATCATCACTCAAAATTATCACTAACTTTTTAATGACCAAGGGGTTGGGTATTTATAGGCTTTAAGTTCATGCATCCACAATTACTTAAAGATTAACATGAAAGAGTTTGAAGTTAATCCAATCAAGAAACATATAAATACAGCCTAATTCATCTTTATCTGTAATTACCTAAAACGCGTCGCCCAAGAGAGACGTCTTTCAGACTAATTAAGATAAGGATAAACATCGGGAAGAAAAAGTTGAAACACATTAGGAAACCTAAATGGCGTCGTGTACGGAAGACGTCTTTCAGTTTATTAATAAATTAATTAAAAATCAAAATATGAATATAACCCTAAATCGTGTCTTCACAGGTCGACTTGTTTTAGAATCTTTCATATTTGATTAAAAATCTGAGTTAAAATGAATTTATCTAATAAACTTAAATTATGTATGTCTAACTGATGTCATTTAGACAATTAATTCAGAAAGATTAATAAAAATTAACTAAGGATTAAATATCAGACCATTTTGAGGTATTATTATATGACATGAAATTTATTCAAAATGATGTCTAAATTAGCGTGTTTATAGATAGCGAGATCAAAAGGATGATTAGCAGAAGGCCCAACTTAGTCTTGGGCTCTTTCAAAGATAGGATTGGAGATGACATGGACACATGATTGATCACCCAAATCCGGGTGGTATTGCTCATATATTGAATTATCCTGAAACTGAAGGGCATGAGCATCTCCCTCGTGTATGGTTTGGAATTGGTTAGGATAGCCAGAGATATAGACGTCTCTTTCATCTTCAGAATAAGATGCACTATGAACTTAAGGGGCATAAGCATCTCCCTCGTACTCGACCAGATCTTCTTGTTCAAAAACAACAATGCCGACGGTTCTACCTGAACGTAGCATCATTATGTTGAGATGACAATTATTTCAATCAAGTTGGCACAGATTAATAATCAAGTAGATGTTTACGTTGTTTTGAAAGTTACTTGTTGGATTAATTGAATTTTTAAACTCAAGTTATCTCAATGGGTAGGATCTTGATTTCAACTCAATTTCCACCGTTATGCTCTACGGCTTCACTCACAATGATATGAACAACTGCCTGGGACTTCAAATGGTACAACCGGCCCGATGAACAAAGATGAATTCCTTGCTTTTGGGGACTTACGGAGGTCTTAACACCAACCACTCTAGTCTGACCGAGGGACCGACTCAGTCAGAGAGAGGTGAGGATGCTAAGAGAGGTATTCCTATAGGAGGCGGATGAGCCCCGATGCAAATGACCTGTGGCCTGGATGGCCACTAATGTAGGATAAATAAGTATAGGTAGTAAGAAGATCAATGATCCGAGTGTTAGTGACCAACAGGGACAAGAGCTTGAATAGCGTCGCTGTTCACAGATGCTATTCAAGACAGTAACCCCTCCTATTCACAGCGGCTCGGGTAGCAGGAGAGATAAAAGGGGCACTAAATAGCGTCTCCAAAGGGCGACGTGCTTAATGAAACGCGTCGCTCTTTGCAGACGCGCTTTAGGTCCCGAAAACAACAAATAGACAACAAAACCAGGGGAAATCCCCTCTCCAAATAATAGGATGAATAATAGATCAACTTCTCATGCGACAACAGTTTAGATATATAGGGTAATCATGCAACATCATGGATATCAATTTGAACAAAACACACTTTCCAATACCACTTCTCAAGGCAATCAAGGGAGGGCAAAATCTTGCCACAAAGGGAGGGGTGTGCACGAGGTGCACGTGGGGATAAAAATCAAATACCCAACCAATAAACCACAAACGTGCCCGAGGGACACAAGCGGTGCACCAAGGGCGCCCAATGAAAATAACAAGAGTAAATAAAAAGAAACGGCAAGACAACGTCCCACCGTAATCACCAAAAAGTTGTAGTGCTCAAAAAGAGTGTGTGTTCATCATGCTATCATGTGTTTACTATGATTAACAATATGAAAGAAATTGTAATCGCCAGAAACCGAGGGTTTCAAAGAAAAAATGATCATTTACTAACTTTGCAAATAGGAAGAATCTGGGGTTCTTTTGTTCCTCTCTTTCGGCCGGCCGAAAGGAAAGAGCCTTTTCTTTCTTTACTCTTTTTTTTTGGGGGTGTTTTTTCGTCTGTTCAAAACTCTAAGCTTTCTTTGAAATCTCTTTCAAACCTTGCAAGAAAGATTAAAGTAAAAGAAAACAAATAGATTAGAACTAAAGAAAGGTAGTATCTATTTTACCCAACAAAATTATCATGCAACTAAACTAAAAAACTCACTTGTTTTGTGTTCTTTTAAACCCCTAAAGGATGTATAGGTATGGAAAAAGATGAAGTGATTGTATGTGATGAAGTGATGTAATGAAGAACTATGTGAAACAAAAATTTAAACTATATGAATTTTATCAAAATTTAATGAAAAAGATCAAGAAGAGAGGAAAAGGATGGCTCCTCTATAGCCTTGGTCTTCAATAGGCTTCAAAGGATGAAGAAGATGAAGAAAATCAAGCTTCTCTCATTGTCCACGTTTTTCTTCTTGAAGACCTTCAAAAACCTTGTAGGACGCTCCAAATTCTCCAATAGCCAACCTTTTTCAAAGGTTAATGTCCATATGTATTTATAAGAATAGGTTCAAAGGTATTTTGGGCTTCAAAAGGACTCTCCTGCGGCTTGGACTTGCCCTGGATGATCATGAAGGAAATTGGAAACCCTTCCAACCTTTGAAATCCGGATTATCTAGGCCAAATTATGTTTATCAGGAAACTCTTAAAACGCGTCGCACAAGGGGGACGCCTTTTACTTAATTAATGTGGCTAGAATGGAAATAAATTCGGAAAAGGAAACCGAAAACAATTAGGAAACCTAAATCACATTTCCCAGGGGCGACGTTCTTTAGATAATTTAGGAAATTAACTAGAATTAGAAATCGTAAACTTAGGCGGATTAGGACTTAAATACTGTCGTCCATAGGCGACGTTATTCAGTTAATTCCTCCTAAATTTACTAATTTTAATTCTGAATTGATTTCTGCTAAGAATCCAAATGGCGTCGCGCATGAGCGATATGATTCAACGAATCTAAAGAGAAAATTAATAAAAATTAATTAATGATTAAACATCAGACCATTTTGGGACATTATCATTGTGACATTAAATTTTCTCAATATGATGTCAAAATTAGCGTGTCTACAAGCCCGAGCCTTCTTTCTTACTCATTCTTCTCAACTCCTTCTCTTTCCTCTTCTTCTCTTCGAGCTCCGGCAACTGACGACCTCCCCGGCAAGCTCTCCTTCCTCCGGTCATCTCGACGGCGCCGGTGACTCCTCTCCCTCTCTCTTCCATTCTCTTTCACTCTCTTACTCTTCAAGCTCTCTCTCACAAGTTCTCTCCCTCTCCCGAGCTTCCTCTTACTCCCCCCACTCTCTCGGTTGTCATGGAGTAAGGCGGCGCTAGCGGGAAGCGGCAACGCGTAGCGGCCATTTTAGCGGTGGAGATTGATGAAGAAGAAGGGATCCCCGAAGTCCAAGCACAACCGGGGACGGCACAAGTCCTTGCCGAAGTCGGGGCCTTCTTGGAAGCCGAAAAGGCTCCCCTGGAGGCGGCACAGGCTGAGGAGGCGGGTCCATCAATGGTGAGTTCCAAAACCTTCTATTTATAGCACTTGGGAGATGGGGAGATCGAAGGAGGGAATACCACGGGTCTGGCGACCCGTGGTTGAATGGCGTTGGAACCAAGTGACACCGTTCAAGCGGCGTCGACCATGGCCGACGCCATTCAAGGCAAGGTTCCTATTCCAAATTTAATTCCAAAAATTGATTTTAATTGCCCATTTAATGATTTTTCTAACCTTCTCTTGGCAATTTGGCAGGGAACGATGAGGACCCATATCTCATGGGATTTGGTGATAGTGGCATACCGCGGACTCTCGGACTTCCAGAAGGCCCGCCTCAGGGCGATGGGGTTCGGCGAGTTATTAGATATAGAGCCTTTCTGGCAGGACCTGGTCCTCGTTCAGGTTCTGAGGGAGAGGTGGGATCCGGAACGCATGGCATTCCTAATGCCTGGGGACATATGGTCCCCAGCCTCGAGGACGTGGCTAGGATCACCGGCCTTCGAGTGGAGGGCCGGGCGGTGAGCGAGATTACTTATCCCGATTACCGCGAGATGGCGGGGCGTCTGTTAGGATTAAATGCGTCTGGGCCACCGGGTAAGGAGTCTAGGACCCTCTGGAGGGTATAGGTAGAGGATGCCTTAGGACTAGAGGACCCTAGGTAGGACTAGGGAGAGTCTAGAGAGGGTTTCATATATAGGTTGTCTAGGTCAGCTGCCGGCTCTTATTATTGAGATGAGAGCTAGAGAGAGTTAGTGGACTGACAACTCAGGCTTTTCTTAGTTTTCTTGTTCGGTCGGTTACTCGTCGGGACGAAGGGTGACCAGATTCATTGTAGATTTTTAGGTTTGTTAGAGGATTTAGATAGGATCCATGACCATGATTGAGGTGCGGCCCTCCTGGCCCACCTATTTGCCGACCTGTCCGCGGTCACGCCACACCGTGAGACCACCATCAACGGCTTTACGCTGTTTCTCCAGGTACAATTTATTTCAATGGTTTCATTAATGTAAATGTACGCTTATGAAATGATGTTTCTAACCTATATGTTTGCTTATGCAGGTTTGGAGTTACTTTTATTTTCCTTTGGGCCGAGCGAAGGCCATCCAGACCAAGGCAATACTGCTTGCGTGCAGGTGGTAGTCGATCATGGACACGGCTCCACAGCACCATCAGTTGACGGCTCTTCGCCATCAGTTCTTCGATTGTCTGGAGCTCCTGGTAAATTAATATTTAATGCAGTTATGTTTCTCTTTTTAATTAAATGCAATTTATTAATTATGAATGCAACTAACTTAAACGCATGCAGGTCATCTGGCGCCCATATCTGTGCATGGGCGAGGCGAGGCAGCCATGGGTGACGGTCGATGGGGCGAGGTTTGGCAGGCAGATGTGGGTGCACTGTCTAAACGAGATTGAGCTGCTGCACCTGTGGCTCGCTATAAGGACCCTGGGCCTCTACCAGGAGTGGGTCCAGGAGGAGATCCTGGAGGGGATAGGGCGTTTGATGTAGGGGAAGCAAGCGCGTACGGATTGGCGTGTCAAGTTTCGCGACTAGTTCGACGACTGGCACCGGGGTGGTATCCCAGTCCAATCACGCGCGGAGAGTAGCAAGGCCTACCTCTATTAGTATCGGGTGCACTATGCCGCCCAGCTGCGCCCCCTTGATGTAAGTATGCTTTCATGCTTCTTGCATTTTATTATTATCTTTATTTAATTTGTGAATGTGTGAATGACATGTGTGAAAGTGCAGGATGCCCGCGATGCAACCATCATCACTCTTCGGGCTCGAGTCTAGGACGCTGAGGCCCAGTTGGAGCAAGTTCAGAAAGAGCTCTACGATCTGGTATGTATGAATGAATTATAATATGTTTTGGCGCTTAGCCACTGACGATGTCCTCGTTAATACAGCATGTCGCGTATACCCATGCGGCCTAGCCTTCTCCGCATGCAACTGGGGCTTCTTCTAGTGCAGTCCACGACGTCATCCTTACCGATCTCCGCGGCCAGTTGGCCCAAGCCATTCGTCGAGCTTCTCAAGCTGAAGAGGATCGCGCCACTCGAGTGAGTCTTAAACCCTGACTTCTCATTCTTGTATTGTAACCTTGCTTGCTTGGTTGGCTTGGCTAACATCATCTTTTCTTGTAGGTTATTGAGCTATATGAGGCCCTTCAGAAGGCCGAGGCGGAGTTGGAGTAGACACGAGCTACAGCGGCTCGTGTTCCCGCGTTGGAAGAGAAACTGGCACGCCTCTCCACCGGCGATCTCCCTTAAGAGTTAGTATGACTCCAGATGCGTCTGGAGGTAGTTACAGAGGAGAGAGACCGAGAGAGGGTCCGGATGATGGCTGACCTCCAATCTCTTCAAGGTCATATGTCCATCTCAGAGCACGAGCGGCGGAGTGTGGAGGAGAGGTACCAGCGTGCCCGGCAGAGGGCCCATAAAAGAGGCCACAGCAGTACGTTCACTTCGAGTATTGTTGTGTCTTCTGCTCGGTTCGAGCCAAGTACCATGGGGCCACTGCCACCACCAAGTCGAGCGCCAGAGGGACCGGACGAGGCCCAGAGTCAGTACGACGAGGGCGCCGGTGATAGTCACCCATGAGGAATGACTGGTGCTATACTGATGTTGATGTACTTTTCTTTTTGAGTCCTCTTGATGGGCTTTCATCTTTATATGTACAAGAAACTTGGATATATGAATGAAACTTTTGGACTTGAATTGTCTCTTTCCCATCTTGAACTTTCTTGCATGCATGTGCCCTATACATAACTTGAACAAACATGTTAAGCATCTATTCTGGCTTAGCCCCTTGCCCGGTTAAGTAACCAGTAATTTGCTTCTATCCTCGGTAGAAGGGTCAAGGGACGAAGCCTTTATTTAACGAAGGCAAATAAAGAGATAATAATTAAGATGCAATATACAAGCATACAAATGCTCACTGAAAATTAAAGACATGCAACATTCATGATCTAACAAGCAAATGATAATTGCAATATTTTTGTTTTGCAATTGCAATTTTTGAAATATCCAATTTTTTGGTTTTGCCATATTCAATTTTTTATGGTTTTGAAATATTCAATTTTTTGTGGTTTTGAAATATTCAATGTTTTCGTGATTTTGAAGTATTCGATTTTTTTGTGATTTTTCAATATTCGACTAACCTAAGGACCAGCATGGTGCTTGGATCAAAAGAGTATATTCATTCATTAAGTTAATTCCCAAATCATTCTTTAATGACCTAATCTAGGCCCATCGTGCTTATGTTATGTTCATGATCGTGATCCCATTCGATGGTCCGACCCTTAGTCAACCTAGGCCATTCCTCAAGTTTGGAATACGCCTCTTTAGAAGGAAAGGAAAAATTGGTCTAGAAAGCCCACGAGAGGGTTTCGGAGACCCAGAAAGATGTCCCTCCTTTACCCTATTATCTGTTAGGGTTCGGTCAATTTCACTTTTACCGTATTTAACGATCTTGCGCTCCCTTTTTATTTTATTTGATGGCCTTTTAATGTGATGTTTGTAATGTTAAATGGCCTTTTGATTTTGTTGGCTTTTGCCTATTTGATGTCCCCCTTTCTTTTATGACGACTTCCTACTAAGATGGCGAGTATTTTCAGAAGTCTATTCTAGGCCTCGTTCCGACATCATGGGCCGAGAGTGAAAACATAATTTTTATTTAAAAAGAATGAGTTGTACTTTTCCACCCTTAGTCAAGCTTTCGACGTTCTTCGGGCTTCGCATCTCTTGTTACTCACGAATCAAACGTGTTTGTATGCAATAATGCATTTGGATTAGATTATCAAAGACTACTAAGGGAATTTGAGTTTCTAAATTTCTAGACTCTACTGGTCTTTGCACCATGCTGATCGACACACTTATCTAAGGGTAGTATTTCTTAAGATACAAACCATTCCAGGGATGAGTTAATTCTTACCCTTCTACATTAACTAAGCGATAGGCGTTACCAAGAAAAGCATACGAGATAATATAAGGACCTTCCCAATTGGGTTGGAGCTTAGAACGCGGACTACCAGGTCTTACAAAGATTCTTTTAACAACCATTTCACCAACTTTGAATTTTCGTTCAATGACTTTCTTTTGACAAAAACGTGCTAATCTATTTTGATATACTCGTGCATGATTAGCGGCTGACCACCTTTTCTCGTCTAAGAGTTCCAATTGAGCCAAGAGTGCTGAGCGGTGCTTATCAATGGAAAACTCCTTGTTCAACTGTACAATTAAGGATGGGTTGAGGACTTCGTATGGAACTACCGCCTCCATTCCAAATACCAAAGAATACAGAGTCTGCCAAGTGGGCGTGCGGATTAAAGTTCGGTATGCCCATAAAGCCTCCATTAATTTCTCTGGCCAGTCAGAGAACTTATTGGATTTACACGTTTTCTTGATGATTTTTATCAATGTCTTATTAGTTGCCTCTGCTTGGCCATTGCCTTGCGGATAATAAGGAGACAAGTGATGCAATGCAATTTTATACCTGTTGCAGAGGTCCTTTAGTTCTTGTGATATGAACTGCGGTTCATTGTCGGTAACGATGGTGCTTGGGATTCCGAACTTTGTGATGACATTCTTCATAATAAACTTGCAGACTGTTGATGCTTTGACTTCTGAGTAAGCTTCGACTTCTATCCACTTGGTGAAGTATTATGTTGCCGTGAGAATGAAGGATTTCTACTTAATGCCGAAATTAGAATCACTGAGAGGTCCAATGATGTTGAAAGCCCACATGGAGAAAGGCCATGGGGAGGAAACAGGATGGAGTGAAGATGCGGGGGAATGGATTTTGTCGGCATGAAGTTGACACTTAGCATACCTACGGACATACCCTATACAATCTTCTTCCATGGTTGGCCAGTAGAATCTTTGTCTAAGGATCTTCTTTGATAACATCTGTCCATTAACATGGCCACCACAAAGTATAGTACGAGCTCCTTCCGTAACCTTCCAAAGCTCATCTTCGTCCAAGCATCTCAGAAGAGCACCGTCAAAACCTCGTTTATAAAGCGCTCCTCCAACTAGGGTGTATCTCTGAGCAACTCTCCTGATAGCCCTTTTCTCCTCAGCTGTGGTTTCTTCAGGATACGACTGATCTTCACAGTATTTGGCAATCTCAAAATACCTTAGTTTCTCTTCATTTCCATCTTTTCTTGCCATTCCAATAGCATGATTTCTCACTTTTCCACAATATCTCCATCTCTAACCTTCTTCAGTAATTTCTCCTTAGCTTCCACGGCGGGTGAAAGACGCCTATGGACGATGATTGATTCAGATTGTTTGCTGATTGAGAAATTTAGAGATGATGCGAGAGAAGCTAGAGCATCAGCTAGAATGTTTTGATTTCGAGGAACATGGATAAAGATCAATCTAGTGAAAAGCTTAGCATAGGCAGAGGTGAGCTCTTGATAAGGCTTGAGTTTAGGACAAGAGTTCGGTACTTGGTGAGTACTTGGCAAAGGATTAGCTGACTATCACCCACAATCCTAAGTTTGGTGGCTCCATGGAGATGAGCAGCCTCGAGACTGGCTAGAAGAGCCTCATATTTAGCAATGTTGTTGGTGACAGGAAAGTCAAGTTGAAAGGCTTGTGGAATGGTGACACCTTCAGGTGATAGTAGAACAATGCCGATACCCTTACCATGAGAGTTCATAGCTCCGTCAAAATGCAGAGTCCGCATATAGTCTTTGATTATGTCTATGGACATCAGTTCCTCATCCGGAAACTCCGATCGGACTGGATCAAAATGAGGAAGAAGGTGATGAGTAAGATGTTTTGCGATGACATAGCCTTTGATTACTTTCTGCTGAATATAGATGATATCGAATTGAGATAGAAAGTTCTGCCAACGTGCTAATCGATCAGTGAGGACAGATTTCTCAAGGAGGAACTTGATTGGATTCATCCTAGCAATAAGATGGACCTTATGAGCCAGAAAATAATGCTTCAGCTTCTGAACCACCTATACTAATGCAGCACCGGTCTTCTCCATCGCTGTGTATCTTTGTTCCGCGGGGTTGAAAAGTTTAGAGAGATAGTAGACTACCCTCTCTTTTCCTTCTTCATCTTCTTGTGCTAAGACAGCCCCCACCGCATCATCCAGGACAGAAATGTATAAAATCAAAGGTTTGTCTAGAGATAGTAGTCTCAAGATAGGAGGACCTGCTAGGTATGTCTTCAATCCATCAAACGCCTCCTGACATTTATCGTCCCAATCAAACTTGGCCCCCGGCTTAGTGAGCTTGTAGAACGGTTTACACCTTTGTGAGTGCTGGGAGACAAAACGGCGAATAAATTGCAACCTCCCGATCAATCCTCTTAATTCTTTCAAATTTTGGGGAGGTGACATTTCTCTGATAGCCTTAGCCTTGTTGGGGTCGATCTCAATGCCCCGTTTGCTTACGATGAATCCTAACAATTTTCCTGATGATACACCAAATACACATTTTTTGGGATTCATCTTCAACTGATATTCTCTTGACCTTTCTAAAACTCTCGCCAATACCTTGGCATACTCAGCCTTAGTCTTGGATTTCACTAACAGATCATGCACATACATTTACAAATCAATGTGCATCATGTCATGGAATATAGCCATCATAGCCCTTTGGTAAGTGGCTCCAGCATTCTTCAGTCCAAATGGCATGACAATAGAACGGTAAGTACCCCAAGGTATAGTGAACGACGTCTTCTCTTGGTCCTTTTCTGCCAAGCAAATTTGATTATACCTTGAGAATCCATCCATGAATGACAATGTTTCATAACCAGTCGTGTTGTCGATGAGTACATCTATGTGAGGCAGTGGAAAACCATCTTTAGGACATATCTGATTCAAATCTCGGAAGTCAATGCAAATTCTGACCTTCCCATCCTTTTTCATGATAGGGACTATATTTGCCACCCATTACGGATAGAGGACAACTCTAATAAATTTAGCTTTATGCAACTTATCAACCTCTTCTTTCATTTTCAAAGCCATCTGAACGTGGAATCGCCTCAATTTCTGTTTAACCGAGCTAGCTCCATCTTTCAATGTTAATCGGTGTTCTACTAAGGAAGAATCTAATCCCGGCATATCTTCATAGCTCCAGGCAAAAGTGTCCTTATAGTCTCTGAAAACTTGAATCATTGTCTCCTCAAATGTTTCAGAAAGATTTTTACTGACGAGGACAACCTTAGGTTCGTCTTCAGTTCCTAGATAAATCTCTTTGGTAGGCTCTTCTACGGCAGCTGAAGATTCATCAAATCTCTTCACTCCACTAGCATACGCCTCAGCCGCGTCCTCGTCGACTTCCTCATCTTCAGTAATAGGGTATTTCTCGTGTAACAATTCATACACCCCATACCCATCATCAACTAACTCATCAACTTCACATTCTTCTGGCAACTGAATGGGATTCTCTAAAAGCTGATGGATCTGAGAGCAAGAAAGGCATCTTAAAGCTAGATCCTAGAGGTATCTATCTGGAACTTCTATGCCCTTAGACTTCCTAACCTGACTAACTTCACTAGACTCCCTAACTTCATTAAATTGCCTATTGCTAGATTCACTATCCTGACCTAGTGAGGACGAAGAAGGATAAAAATCAAGGGATACAGGATGTGACACAGGTGAATCCTCCCGAGAGGAGGGGTAAAGCAGATCAAGAAGAGAGTCTTGCCCGAGTGACCCGCACAATAGGGTATATTTGGACAAGTAATATGATGTTTCCTCAACGAGGATTTGAGAGGAGGGAGTTGTTGAATTGACTTTTTTTTTTTTGAAAATTTTGAGTGTTAATCATGAAACATGAATGAATATGTAAAGGAGGAGGATGAGAAGATGAAGGTAACGATACCAAGGCCAAAGGATTAAGGGGATTATACAATAGTATGTCCCAGATCAGATCATAGATCTTCTCAAGGTCGAGAGGAATATGAGGAATTATGTCCCGAGGGGAGAGAGTAATAATGATGGGCGAAGCTCGAGGAATGTCTTCAGTGATGACCCTCGAGCAACTCGGGGTCAGGAGCAGAGTGCGGAATAGGGTATGGAGGGTGAAAACATGATGGGGATAGGTTCCCCTCCAGATAAGATCAGTAGTGAATCCAGGTTGGTAGGGGTCTTCAGACTCCCCTTCGTCTGTCTCTTCACTTAGCAAAATTCTCTTATCAAAAATAGCCCCAGGCCCTTCAAACAACTCATCAATCAACAGAGGGTACTTTGTGTTGGGATCCGGACGGGACGCGAAGAACGCAGCGGAAACGAAGAACGAAAAATTAAACCCGCCCGATGCCCGCTAATCCGATTTGGAAAGAAAAACGCAAACCGAAAAACCGGGTTGAAATCTGATTACCGTGCGCGGATTCGAATCCGCTTCCGTTTCGGTTCCGTCCAGGCGATGCCGCAAGCCGCACAAGCGTCCGGCCTACAGCGGTATCCACGCGATCCTCCGCAACGATTGCGGAAATCCCGCCGACGGGAATTCCCGACTTTCGGGAATCACACACGGCGGAGACGGAAGCTGTTCTGGCGCACCGAACGGGACGCCCAGAGGTGGAGAGAGAAAGGGGGGGTGACGGCCAGCAAGGGAAATCCTGGAGCTTGGCCCAGGGTTTCTCAACAGCGTGTATATATATTAAGTCGGCGCGACTTTTCACAAAAGTCCCCGAGTTAATATAAATCCCACTTATGTACCACCGACGGAGAATCTTATTGCGTGTGACCCTCTAGGCCCATTCACCAATCCGGTTTTCAGCCCGTTAAGTCCAATAACTAGTTATTGACTTATTGTAATTAATTAATATCTAGATATTAACTAATTACTCAACCAAATTATCATCGCATGTAAATTCGGTCGGACTTCTGATCAAGTTGGGTGCCAAGCAACACCGCATGATCCCGGAAGGTAATGGGGTTCAGCAACCCACTCATGGAACCTGTCCGTCCACAGTTACCACGTGGCTATAATCCTTCGTTCGCACAATGCTCTCGAGTTAACCTAGGGTATGGTCAACTGTCAAACCCTAGATTGTTAACTCACTTGAATCAGACTCCGCTGTACAATATCCGAAAACCACTTTTCTGATATTGTTTCTGCTCTGGCCAGAGACTCCTGCGGATCTACTCTAGAGCATTCTCTCTCCAGTTACCTGAGAGCGAACGATCCTTTATTGAACACACAATCACCTTCGAAGGTCTTCTGCTGGACCCGATCCTTGACTATTTGAGTCCCGTGGATAGGGATTCGTAGGTCAAGGTCAAAGTCCATAAGTCCACCGACAAGGTGTCTTTGGTGTCTCAAGTCCAAGGATCAACCACGCTACTGTGACGATGAATCAAGCCGATTGACAGTCAGGTAAATTACCATTCGGCGATTCATGTCGGATCAGTTCAGTGAACTCATTCCCCAATGAGCACCTACAGGTTTACCATTGTGTCTCCACACTAGTAACTAACGAGATCAGTTACCCTCATCATATGAGCTGGAATAACCTATACTAGTCTAACCGGATGTTTGATATCCTTCTCAAACATCCTACGACTAGGAACAATTAAGAATATGTGTTTATAAGTCATCAGTCTCATTATTATGATCGCATCATAATCTGATGACTATTGCACATATTCATGGACTTCATTATGCGCAATTATAAATATGCCAATCTACATAATGAATTTAATGCCATTTATTAGTGAACCAGATTGAAATAGGTGCCTTATGATTGGCTTAGAGGACACCTATATCCATCACTTTGGTTCTGAGGGATCAAGGAACAGCCTGTTCAATGCAATGCACAGGTCCCATGTGTCGAATCAGCTGTACCACTCGCACTCCGGATCTTGAGTCTTCCTCCTTTTCATTGGTCGCAACGCCTCCAAGGATTGGTATGTCAATGATAAACTGTTAAATTGATCATTTAAAGGCAATCATATGCATCATACTCATGTTTTTATTTGCAAAATAGCATGAAATGATAGATAATTGTGTAACAAGTCCAACGGTACTAATTTCATCAAATTCTGACTTAAAAACATCGTCATTTCATGTGATCAAAGGAGTATAACGCATTTGCGGTTTCTCGACAAAACTGAGACGAAATGAATAAATATGATGATATTTTTATGATAATGCACTAATTTATATTTATTTTATGTGAACAGGACATGCCGATGACGCAGTACAGCTGGTGGAGTTTTCGGAAATTTGGGGGAGGTCCAGTGTGCGGATTTCAACTAAAACATGGGTAAAAATACAATTTGATTCCTTCCTTCGCTGGAGTTTCCTAAAACCCACTATTTCCTTCCGTCTCTCCAATTTCCTAAACACATCCCTTCCTTTATTTTAAAAATCCTCTCTCTCTCTCTCGTTTTAGAAAGTTGAATCCTCTTTCTTTTCCAGTTTCTTTTTTTCTCTCCAATTTTCCAACCCCAGTCCGACTTCTTCTCCAGTTTCCTTCCCACGTCTATCTTCCTCTCTATATTAATCTCTCCCCCAACCTCTTTCCGAACTCTCTTTCTCCGACGCTCTCTCTCTCAGATTTTCTCTCTCTCGTTTTTTTTCTCCCACATCCTCTTCCTCTTCTCAACCTGTTCCGGCTCTCTTTCTCCCACGCTCTCTCTCTCTAATTCCCAGCAACACCTCTCTCCCTCTCTCGGTTTCTCTCTTCCTCTCTTTTTGTTCTCTCTCTCGGTCTCTTTCTCTCCCTCAGTTCTTTCTCTCCGGCCCTCCCTCTCTCTAGTTACCCCTCTTCTAGTTTTGTTTTCCAACTCTCTCCAGCATCCTTCTCTCCCTCTCTCCGGTTCTACCTCTCTCGGTCTCTCCTCCTCTTCTCAACATCTCCCTCGCCGTTTCTCTGGTCCTCACCCACGCGTAGCCGGCTGCCCAGCTCCTCGCACCTGTACGTAGAAGGCCTCTCCACCAAGCCGTTGTCCATGCTGCGGAGAAGCCCAGCCTGCAAGCTCATGCCTACGCGGCAAAGCTTCCTTCAGCAGCTGCTCTCCAAGCGGCAGTCCACCAGCACCTTCTTCCTCTCCTCCACGTTGCCAACCTGCAGCAACCTTCCTCCAGCTGTCCACGCGGTGAAGCTTCTTCCAGCCTGCAACACCAGCCACCAGCGTTCACGGCAGCCACCCACAAAGTCCCCCACATATTGCTTTCAATTTATTCTTCTCCTTCCCCCATTAGTATAATAATTGTTTAGTTAATTAGGATTAGTCAAGTTGTTATTTAATATTTTGTTTATTTAGGATATTAAATAGTTAAGTGTTGCAAGTTGTTTCATGATTTTTAGTTAATTAATCATTTACACCTAGTTAAGTAGTAGTTTCTTTGTTAATTTTCTTTGTCGTGCTTATTTTCCATATATGTTTGTGTTCAATTTCTGAAAAAGAAAAGAAAAAAAAAAAGACTTGTTTGATTTAAGTAATCCTATTTTTAGGTAACATTAGTTAACTTAATTTTAGATTAATTAAGTAATTAGTTTACTAAAAATCTCACTTATTTTTAGATTAACTAAAGTCCAAAGTTTTCAAAGTTAAAATTCTAACTCCCTGTGGTTCGACTCGGACTCACCGCTATTAATTTCTTGTAATTTGATTTGAGTGAGCCGGATAAATTTAGATTGAACGTTTTCATGTGTTTAACGACGCACAATTCGAAACGATCAGTCAACAACTCAAAACAATGCCTGGCTAAACCTCTCCCATATACATCATGCAGGTCAAAGTGGGAAGTGATCACCACATCATGTTATCATTGTCATGATTAATCACGGGTCCCTTAATGAAGTGTGTATATAAGGTCCAAGTTAAGGGATCCCGGTTTTCTTTGCATGGGGTGGTCATTGTCTTCTAGATTTTTTGACCATCTTTGTCTTCATGCTGCTAAACAATAGGCCGTTTCACCTTCACTGGCCTATAGCCCAGACCATTACCAGGTACCCTTATGTTGTCTTTGATGGGCTTGGTTCTGCCTTACAGTTGTTGTTAGTATTAGATGGTCTCAAAGCCAATCCGATACTATACATTGATTCAGTTTATTAATAAATGGCATTAATTTATTATGTAATTAATTCGATCCATGTTTATCGTATCACGATGAAGTCCATGAACATGTGAAATAATCTTCGGATTATGATGAGATTATAATTACGGGACTGAAGGTTTATAAACACGTGTTCTTAATTGTTCCTACTCATAGGATGTTTAAGAAGGACATCAAACATCCGAATAGACTAGTATAGGTTACTTTAGCTCATATGATGAGGGTGACTGATCCTATAAGTCACTTGTGTGGAGACACTATACTAGACCTGTAGGTGCTCATTGGCGAATAAGTTCACTGAACTGATTCGACTATGAATCTTTGGATGGTAAAGACCTCACTGTTAACCAGCTCGATTCTTTTGTCACAGTTGCGTAGATGATCCTTGGACCTGAGACGCCAAAGATATCTTGTTGGTAGGTTTCTGAACTTTGACTTTGACTAACGAATCTCTAACCATGGGTTATCAATAAGTCAAGCGATCGGGTTCAGGGAAATGCCCTCGAAAGTAATTGTGTGTTCAATACGGGATCATCCGCTCTCGGTAGTTTGAGAGAGAATGTTCCGGGAATGATACGCTTAAGTCCCTGGCCAGGGTGGACTCTGTATCAGATAAAGAGTTATCTAATATAGATTAGTGGCATCTGATTCAAGTGAATCGACCGGCTAGGGTTTAACAGTATACCATACCTTAGGTCGATTCAGAAACATTGCACGGATGAAGGATTATATCCGCGCGGTAACCGTTGATGGAAAAGTTCCAATAGAGGGTTGCGATAACCCTAGTGCCATCCAGGATCACGCGATGTTGCTTGGCATCCAACGTGATCGGAAACCCGTCCGAATTTATTGTGGGACATTAAATTCGGTTGATTAATTAAATATAAGGATATTAATTAATTCAGTGGGTCCGTAAAGGGTTACTAGGCTTAATGGGCTATTAACTGGACTGGTATTTGGGCCTAGAGGGTCACATGCAAATGGTTTTTAAGTCGATGGATAATCCGACAGGATTTCGGATAAGTCTGGGTTTTTACGAAAAATTGCAAACAAACTTATTATAAAAGAACGGATCCTACGTCGGGGGCCAGCTGTAGGCACCCAGAACGTCCCCCGCCGCTGCTGCGGGCTTTGGATCGAGGGCTTCTCCGTCCGTCTTAGCACTGTGGCGATTTAAAGGGGGTTAGAAATTAAGGTGTGATCGCCAGGAGCATTACCTTACGGTCCCTATGCTCCGCAGGATTGTAAGAGTGATCGCGTTTTGAGGGAGCGGGAAGTGGTGGTTTCTCCTTCTCTTCCTCCGGTCGGCCAGAGGAGGAGAGCTCGGTAGTCTGCGCGCATAATCTGGTAAGAGCCCCTGAAAAGAGAAGACAAACAAAGAAAAGAAATAGCCCGATTAGAACTGTGACATGTAGGATCCGTTCATGCAAACATAAAAATTAACTAAAATTAGAGGGAGACGCACCGGATGGGTGTTTAGGGAGGGAAGGTGACCATATGTTATGGCCACCCACCTCCCATTTTTTTGTTTGAAACCTCTGGGGGTAAAGGGTCCTAAGTCATCCTAAGATGCATGCATGCAGATAGGGTGCTCGTGTGTGAAAAGTGAAGTGATATGTTAGAAGTAAAAAGAAGAGTGAGAAAGGGAGAATGTTACGGCATGGATGGAAAGTGATAATGCAATAGAATGAAGCGGGAAAAAGTAAGAGAGGGTTAAGAAGACAACCCATTTGGAGTGCGAAGGGTTCCTCTTGAAGCTCCTCCTGAAGCTCTTTAACTCCTTAGTCGTTCGACTCCTCAAAACAGACTCGCTTGCCAACCTCCTCTAGGCATTCCCTCCAGGAAAACTCCTCCTTAACCCCCTTGCTCGAGAGGATATGGGGGGTTTAAATAGGTGAAGGAAAAATAGGAGAGAATAAGGGTCTAAATCCCCGTAAATTATCTTGGAGCCAATGGGAAGTGGTCAAGGATTGGAGGTGGTGCGCGCGGCAGTCGCCGGAGTGGGAAGTGATCGGAGTAGTGGAGGTGAGGGCGGCGAGTAGAGGAGATCGTGGGGAAGACGAGGTCAAGGTGGTAGTTAGGGGAGTGGACGGCTAGCCAACATGCTTTCCAATCCCGTAGAAGGCCAAGTAGCTGGCCTTCCACGGAGAGGTGGAAGGCGGCCCGGTTGGCCTTCGAAGGGGGTGGAAGGCAAGGGGTGGCCTTCGAAGGGTGGTGGAAGGCAAGGGGTGGCCTTCGAAGGGTGGTGGAAGGCGGGCCGGCTGGCCTTCGAAGGGTGGTGGAAGGCGGACTGGCTGGCCTTCGAAGGTGGTGGAAGGCAAGAGGTGGCCTTCGAAGGGTGGTGGAAGGCGGGTCGGCTGGCCTTCGAAGGGTAGTGGAAGGCGGACTGGCTGGCCTTCGAAGGGTGGTGGAAGGCGGACTGGCTGGCCTTCGAAGGTGGTGGAAGGCAAGGGGTGGCCTTCGAAGGGTGGTATAAGGCGGATTGGCTGGCCTTCCACGAAAAGGTGGCTAGAGTCGGGACTGGTTAATGGGCCTAGTTATTAGTGGGCTAAGATGGCTAAGGTGAGGGATTTGGTAACGATGGGCTAATGATGGATGGGGTTCATGACCAAAAGGGTGGTCCAAAATCGGTGTCTACAAATGTCCCTCCGGGACACCTGTTCTGCAGTGGAGTGGAACGGAATGATAAATAGGTGTTTCGAAAATTGAAACTGATTTTGGACAGCCCGAAGAAGAATGAGCTATATGCAAAGATGATATGCGAGCGTGGCAAATGCATGAAAGCTAGCTATTTGAATTGCAAAGGAGACTGAGAAGAGGAACCAAATTCAAACTAGAGAATCACAATCCGTGGGACCCTCGGGTGCTGGAACCGCGAGGCCTTGGCGCACCAGGATGCAACGATCTGGTCCAAGGAGATCTCAAGCATGAAAGATGTAGGAGTGTGACTTGAAGAACTCTCGACACAACGGACGCGCGGTGGCCTGGCGCATCATGTGATCGCCAAGTGAGAGAATCTCAAGCACACGTATTGGAAAAAGGATAAGGTCTTGCAATTCGAAGAGTTAACAGACGAACAATTGTCAGACCTACAGATCAACAATGGATTAAGCAGAGTGATAAACTATGGTCATTGCCCCCAGGGCGGGAATGGTTGATGATGCTTATGCAATGTATGCTGGTTTAAAATTTAGAAAACAAATTCCTAATGCAAACAGGAGGAATTTATTGGCCAATCGAATAACTTGGGGAATATAGACTCCTCATTGTTTTGTTCAAAGAGGAACTCAGAGTCTATACGCCCGAAGTTATTAGCCTCCTGTGTCTTCAATCCTACTTGCTTCAGATTCCCTGCAACTACAAGAACGCACATCAGTAAATGTAAATAATCAATGATCCATAATATCTTAATGACAAGCTGCAAGGAAACGAGGGACAAAGGTCCCTGCCGAGTCGAAGCCAGTACGGAAGATATGGCCATTCTCAAAGTAGAATGCCAATCCGGCTGCTTTTGGCTTCGACTCGACAGCAAAAGTGTCCACCTTTTGGACATAGAATCCTTTTCCTGTATGCACAATAATGAGGAGAAAATAGTTAGTAGTATCTGCTTTCGGCCCGTTGCCCAAAATAGAGCAACTACCTTTTCCCTAGCCTTCGCATAGGGTCAAGGAGTTGTGTCCTACTAATCAGACAAAAGGAAGAGCATTGAAATTGATGCGAGAAGTAAGTATGCAAATGCTAGTGGATATTAACAAATGAGGTATGTGGTAGATGAAAACATGTTTTTAGATGCCGACCACCTGGTAACTGTCCAAACTTAGACTGGTTGAATGATGGAAGGGAAATGCACACTCAACTTCCCAGGTATCCTAAGCACACTTCTAGATTGATTTGGGCCTCTAGACTCCTCAAACTAACTTTGACCGGCTAAGACTCATACTGATGACAATACCGTCATGCCATGCTTAGGCTCCCAGCTGCTTCTGACCACCAAGTTTGTCCAAAAAGTTTTCGAGGTAAATGATTTGCCCGACCCGGGTCTCTTTCCTCACAATCTAGAAGGTATAAGATGGAACACCTTGGAACCCTAACAGTCAACCGCGCGACGTTGACCCGGAATCAGACGCCGTCGCACCTATTGGTGACGCGCATGCATTGACCTAAGCCCGAAGTCTTCGAGAGTGCTTATTGAGATTATGGCTAAGGAATTGGTTCACCAGGAACAACGACATTACTCTTCACCCATTTTGGACTCCTGTGATCATGTGAGCATGTGACGATTTTTGAAAAATGAACCATTTTAAAATGATGTTCAGTCTTTAGATAGCCATCTCGTGCAAAAACCTTGAGGGAGAAATAAGTGAAGAAATTATGGAGACAAACCTCACAGGAGGATCGACAAAACCGTTAAAAGGGCGAGCTGTGACAAAAACGAACCCCTTTTGACCTCCTAGATGCCCCTATTTTGACTTTTCAGGCCTTTGGTAGATTTCATGGGCAGGCACGGTCACGACCAGGCTTTTTTGTATGATTGCTTGAACCCCTTTTCTTTTTGGTATTTCTTTTCTACTCTTGACATTTTTCGGGGTTATTTGATATTCCGCCTGCGGGGACACTGCCCTCTTCACGTGCTCTGGTCCTTTGCATTTCATTTTTGGGCCCTTTTTTGAGGGGTTACATCTATCGGGTTGTTGAGGAACCGCAGTTTGCTGAGCTCGACCGTTTAAGGGTGTCGACTGTCCTGATCGGTCGAGAGACGAAGAGCAAAGGTTGCAGTTTGACAGTATACTAAAAACTTTGAACTCATTTTAGGAAGGTTCTCTTTAAAAAAATGTGTAGGTGTGTGCATCTCATGATGATCATAGAGACCCGTATGAAAGTAAAGTAGACACGTCCAAGGTTATGGTGGACCAAAGTCTTAGCCCAAACCTTAATGTTAACCCAATTTATTATGCAACTAGACCTAGACAGGGGGTTTCATGGTAGTCACCAGACAGTTGGATTTTGTGCTTTTTCTGAGTTTTTTTGTCATTTTCATTGAAGTATGTGCATGTTTACAAATATTTTTGTTACTTTTTGGATATTCGATTTGTTTGGAGATTTTGAGATTTTTGATTTTTTTGTGCATTTAAAGGGTAGAAAATTTTTAAGATAGACTCCTATCCAAAGAAAAATATTTTTCAAATATTTATACTTATTTGCTAACTCTTGAACTAAAAATGAAAGAACTTACTTACCTCTACAACTCGTAGATAAAAAGGAAGCTATCCAATCCCTAAGCGATTATGCACAAGACTCTGAGGGTGAGTCAGACATGTTGCAAAGGTGGGTCCTTGAGACAGAGACCCAATGATGGCAGAATTGCCCCAGGAGTGTGCTACGACCGGTGATAAAAGCCTGAGAAGGGAAGGTGTGTGAAATAGTAAGGGAATGAGAGCGGTGGGTACCGGTTCATCCCTCACTAAGGAGGCTCCTTCTCGTCGAGTGGTTGGTTCATAGAACAACAGCTGTGTACCGAAATCTTCTTCATCTTCTCTTTGAACTTCATTTATTGTTTCTTTCAACTCATCCTCAAGATAGTGTATCATGAGTACCTCTTGATTTTCCTTCGCAAAGTGATCCAAGAGAGTCCATTTTCTTGATTCCTCAGTTGGTTTGGTTAGTAGGTAACCCAGTCTGAATCCCTCAATGGTCAGATTTTCAAAGATAGGCTCTTGAATTCCTTGCTCTTCTTTACCTAACCCAGATCCCGAACTATACCCCATTTTGTCCATAAGCTGCCAACCTGTGCTAGGCTGGGGCTTGGCCTGAGAGGCAATCGATGAAAAGATGGGCTCTTTCCCTTTTCCAGAAGTGATCATGGATGGGATTTGTTTAGTCAAGACTGAGTCAAAAGACTCAAGATAGGGAGTTCTCTGCATTTTGACAATCTTCCCATTGTATGGGAATTTATAGCACTGATGATTAGTGGAGGGCACTCCCAGGGTCTGGTCCATCCAAGGCCTTCCCAGAATGGCGTTGTATATGAGCTTGGCATTAAGGATGTAGAATTCAAAGATCATGGCCACTGGGCCAATTTCCAGTTTCTTATTAGCTGGTCTTTGAGATTTGTCATAGGTTGAGACCATCATGGAAGTAGACTCGATCTTCTCTGGATCAATCCCTACTTTCTTGGGGGTCTTGAGTGGACAGACATTGATTGATGCCCCAGTATCCAACAGGATGGAGTCCAATGAGTGACCCTTAAGTGTTGCAGTTAAGCATGAGGGAAGGGATTGGCATTTAGGGGGAGCTAGACCCTTACCTGTGAAGGATATCGTAGGTGTCTGGGTGACTGAGAGAATGGCATTTGTGAGCCCCCTAATAGGAAGATCTTCATTGACTGAAATTCGCTGGAGGAATTTGAACAATGTCTCCCTATGTGTAGGAGATCTCCTAATCAACCCTAGGACCGAAATCTTGGCGGGAGTTTTCCCTAGGTGTTGTAGGATGTCATACTTGGATTGAATAATCCTTTTTGAAGTCTCTTGGGAGTCCAAGGGTTGACTTGTTGGGGGAATGATGCGATTTCTCAGTGTAACACCAATTGGACTGGGGTCTAGTGGTTGAACTGGTGGTGAATTCATTAGGCAGAATTGGGTTACTGGACCTGGCTTTAGTGTTGGACACAAGATGGATAGAGAAGGTTCTCTTATTGAAATTGAGGGAACTTGGGCCAGAATGACTGGGTTGATGGCTGTTGGTTGTTCCCTAGGTCATATCAAGACCAAAGGTTTGTCTTGGATAATAGTGGAGACTCCTTGTAATGGCCTTCTAGGTTTGATCATCCTAGTAGGGTACTCACGTCATACCCCAACCTCTTCATACTCCCAGTACTGTCCTCTGTGATCGACATTCGGTTCCAAATTTTTGACAAGGGTGCTCACCCTTTCTAGAGAGTTAGATGGATCTTGAGCTACCTGATGAGAGGGCGGAGGGCCCTTGACTTTCAAGGTTTCAATAGCCTCTTTCATGTGCCCCCAATTGATCTTGGCGCTAGAGGAAGGTGGAACTGCTGAATATGGTTTCTGATTGGATTGGTTGTCTGATCTGGACATAGGACTGGGTGACCTAAAGGGTTGCCCCAAGGCACTCACCTGTTCCTTGATTGTCACTCCCTCTATTGGTTGAGTTTATGTAGTCTTCTGATTTCTGTTCTGATCTTCAAAGAAGGATGGCAAAGTGGAACTCCAAATCTAAGATTGAACTACCCGAGCTCGATTATAAAGTTGTGCGAATGTGTGAAATTCGCTCAGCATGAGAATAGACCGGAGCCGCGGGGTAGCATTATTGACTAACATGGTGATAGCTTGAGATTCGGGGATTGCCACTTCTGCCCTAGAGGCCATTGCCCTCCACCTGTTGGCAAAATATGTGAACTCCTCTTCAGGCTTCATCTTCTCCATCACAAGATCAAACAAGGTGGGAGGCATGGTTGTCATATGACTAAACTGAGTGATGAATTTTTCAGAAACCATATCAAAATTGATTAGGTCTATGGCGGGGAAGGAAGAAAACTATCTTAAGGCCTCACCTTCTAAGGATTTCTGGAACAGATGGACAAGGAGGACTCTGTCGTAGAGCCATTGATGGGAATCCATGAGGAAACTTGACAGGTGATCATGAGGGTCAGAGGTGCCATCATATTTTCTGTACTTGGGGGCTTTGAATCCTGGCGGAAAGTAGGCTGGTGGGAGCTTGCAATAGCTCAAGAGATAGTGCGGTTGTTTCAGGGTAAGTTTCTCGGCCATGAGCTTACGCACATAGGTTTCAACCTCACTTCTGTAGATGAATTCTTTCTACTCGGGAGGAGGTGCAGTTGGAGAGACTGGAATCGGCATGACGGGTGGAGCAACTGGAGTAGGAGTTGGCTGGTTGATACGGTTCTGAGCTCTGTTGGGAGATCCTTGGAAGTGAGTTCTCCGAGGAGTGGTATCTTGAGCTTTGCCACGGGAGGCCAACTTGATGAGTTGATTAGGGGTGTACCGTGATAACACGGCAATAAGTTTCGGATCCTCACTCGGGTTTTGGAAGGTTCTGTTGGAGATTATAGGATCACTTTCTGAAGAGGAAGATTCATCCAAGTATCTTCCCTTAAGTTCCTCTCTAGGTGTTTGGAACATGCCCACAAATGTTTGTGGATCCTCTTCAATCTCGAACAGAGGGTTGTGTGTGACATTATTACCAAACTCATCCATGTCATCATACACAGTGTTAACATACATTTGGTTCATTATGAAACACAAATCCTAAGAGATTTTATATTTCACTCGAATGGTTAACTGTGCGTTATGAGTGTTGGTTTCTAACAAATCAAGTTCAAGCCCTTAACGACCCTGCACTTTTCAAAACTTGTTCCACCAAGGTTTAATTAGGTGTTAAATTTTGAAATAATTCCCTCAATGACACCTATAGGTGGATGATTGTAAATGGAAAGGTTGAATTAATCTCTCACACAAACCCGAGGTTCCTATGGGGTGGTTTCAGGTACAACCTGCTCGGCGGCCAAGTGGGAATCCCTGGTTCGCGGAGACTCACGGAGGTTCCCAACAAAATAAGACTAGTCACACCCGAGTGGGAATCCTCAGGTGGAGAGTCAGATTCTGCGGGAGAGGTAGCTAGAAGTGTAATGCCAGCTCTTCCTAAAAAAAAACCCCTACGGATAGTACCCTGGAATCAACCCACAGTCCAGCAGACAAGAGAAGACAAGAGAACAGTAAACAAAAAACTAGAACAGGCAACAATTTAATCAGAATAATAATGAAGTAACAGCATGCGGGGGGTCAGAAAGTGAGGAGCTGGACGGCCGGAAGGCTGGCCGTCCAGGGACTTGGACGGCCAAGCAGTTGGCCGTCCACTCTGGACGGCCTAGGGGCTGGCCGTCCAAGCAGATGGACGGCCAAGCCTCTGGCCGTCCAAGGATCTGGACGGCCTAGGGTCTGGCCGTCCAGCCAGGTGGACGGCCAAGACTCTGGCCGTCCAAGTATCTGGACGGCCTCGGTTCTGGCCGTCCAACTGAGATGGACGGCCAGGACTCTAGCCGTCCAAGGCTGGACGGCCAGGAGGTGGGCCGTCCGGGAGAAAAGGGAAAAACTGAAAAAGAAAAAAGAAAATGGAAACTTATAGGAGCTTTTACCTTCTTACCTTTCGTCGTTGTACGTGCAGTAAGCAAGTAGGGGTCCCACCGTGATCGCTAGAGGGCTGTAGGCGCCCGGAACGTCCCCCGCCGCTACTGCGGGCTTTGGATCGAGGGCTTCTCCGTTCGTCTTACCACTATGGCGATTTAAAGGGGGTTAGAAATTAAGGTGTGATCGCCAGGAGCATTACCTTACGGTCCCTGTGCTCCGCAGGATTGTAAGAGTGATCGCGTTCTGAGGGAGCGGGAAGTGGTGGTTTCTCCTTCTCTTCCTCCGGCCGGCCAGAGGAGGAGAGCTCGGTAGTCCGCGCGCATAATCTGGTAAGAGCCCCTGAAAGGAGAAGACAAACAAAGAAAAGAAATAGTCCGATTAAAACTGTGACATGTAGGATCCATTCATGCAAACATAAAAATTAATTAAAATTAGAGGGAGACGCACCGGATGGGTGTTTAGGGAGGGAAGGTGACCATATGTTATGGCCACCCACCTCCCGTTTTTTTGTTTGAAACCTCTGGGGGTAAAGGGTGCTAAGTCATCCTAAGATGCATGCATGCAGATAGGGTGCTCGTGTGTGAAAAGTGAAGTGATATGTTAGAAGTAAAAAGAAGAGTGAGAAAGGGAGAATGTTACGGCATGGATGGAAAGTGATAATGCAATAGAATGAAACGGGGAAAAGTAAGAGAGGGTTAAGAAGACAAGCCCATTTGGAGTGCGAAGGGTTCCTCCTGAAGCTCTTTAACTCCTTAACCGTTCGACTCCTCAAAACAGACTCGCTTGCCAACCTCCTCTGGGCGTTCCCTACAGGAAAACTCCTCCTTAACCCCCTTGCTCGAGAGGATATGGGGGGTTTAAATAGGTGAAGGAAAATAGGAGAGAATAAGGGTCTAAATCCCCGTAAATCATCTTGGAGCCAATGGAAAGTGGTCAAGGATCGGAGGTGGTGCGCGCGGCAGTAGCCGGAGTGGGGAGTGATCGGAGTAGTGGAGGTGAGGGCGGCGAGTAGAGGAGATCGTGGGGAAGACGAGGTCAAGGTAGTAGTTAGGGGAGTGGACGGCCAGCCAACATGCATTCCAATCCCGTGGAAGGCCAGGTAGCTGGCCTTCTACGGAGAGGTGGAAGGCGGCCCGGTTGGCCTTCGAAGGGGGTGGAAGGAAAGGGGTGGCCTTCGAAGGGTGGTGGAAGGCACTGTTGGGATCCGGGCGGAACGCGAAGAACGCAGCGGAAACGAAGAACAAAAATTAATCCCGCCCGATACCCGCTGATCCGATTCGGAACGAAAAACTCAAACCGAAAAATCGAGTTCAAATCTGATTACCGTGCGCGGATTCGAATCCGCTTCCGTTTCGGTTCCGTCGAGGCGATGCCGCAAGCCGCACAAGCGTCCGGCCTCCAGCGGTATCCACGCGATCCTCCGCGGTGGTTCGTCCTCGATCCCTCGTTCGTTACAGCTCGCTCGCTGAAGATCCGTCGCTGCAACGGTTGCGGAAATCCCGCCGACGGGAATTCCCGACTTTCGGGAATCACACGCGGCGGAGACGGAAGCTGTTCTGGCGCGTCGAACGGGACGCCCAGAGGAGGAGAGAGAAAGGGGGGATGACGGCCAGCAAGGGAAATCCTGGAGCTTGGCCCAGGGTTTCTCAACAGCGTGTATATATATTAAGTCGGCGCGACTTTTCACAAAAGTCCCCGAGTTAATATAAATCCCACTTATGTACCACCGACTGAGAATCTTATTGCGTGTGACCCTCTAGGCCCATTTACCAGTCCGATTTTCAGCCCGTTAAGTCCAATAACTAGTTATTGACTTATTGTAATTAATTAATATCTATATATTAACTAATTACTTAACCGAATTGACATCGCATGTGAATTCGGTCGGACTTCTGATCAAGTTGGGTGCCAAGCAACACCGCATGATCCCAGAAGGTAATGGGGTTCAGCAACCCACTCATAGAACCTGTCCGTCCACAGTTACCACGTGGCTATAATCCTTCGTTCGCACAATGCTCTCGAGTTAACCTAGGGTATGGTCAACTGTCAAACCCTAGATTGTTAACTCACTTGAATCAGACTCCACTTTACAATATCCGAAAACCACTTTTCTGATATTGTTTCTTGCTCTGGCCAGAGACTCCTGCGGATCTACTCTAGAGCATTCTCTCTCCAGTTACCTGAGAGCGAACGATCCTTTATTGAACACACAATCACCTTCGAAGGTCTTCCGCTGGACCCGATCCTTGACTATTTGAGATCTCGTGGATAGGGATTCGTAGGTCAAGGTCAAAGTCCAGAAGTCCACCGACAAGGTGTCTTTGGTGTCTCAAGTCCAAGGATCAACCACGCTACTGTGACGATGAATCAAGCCGATTGACAGTCAGGTAAATTACCATTCGGCGATTCATGTCGGATCAGTTCAGTGAACTCATTCCCCAATGAGCACCTACAGGTTTACCATTGTGTCTCCACACTAGTAACTAACGAGATCAGTCACCCTCATCATATGAGCTGGAATAACCTGTACTAGTCTAACCGGATGTTTGATGTCCTTCTCAAACATCCTACGACTAGGAACAATTGAGAATATGTGTTTATAAGTCATCAGTCTCATTATTATGATCTCATCATAATCTGATGACTATTGCACATATTCATGGACTTCATTATGCGCAATTATAAATATGCCAATCTACATAATGAATTTAATGCCATTTATTAGTGAACCAGATTGAAATAGGTGCCTTATGATTGGCTTAGAGGACACCTATATCCATCAGGCAAGGGGTGGCCTTCGAAGGGTGGTGGAAGGCGGGCCGGCTGGCCTTCGAAGGGTGGTGGAAGGCGGACTGGCTGGCCTTCGAAGGTGGTGGAAGGCAAGGGATGGCCTTCGAAGGGTGGTGGAAGGCAAGGGGTGGCCTTCGAAGGGTGGTGGAAGGCGGGCCGGCTGGCCTTCGAAGGGTGGTAGAAGGCGGACTGGCTGGCCTTCCACGGAAAGGTGGCTAGAGTCGGGATTGGTTAATGGGCCTAGTTATTAGTGGGCTAAGATGGCTAAGGTGAGGGATTTGGTGACGATGGGCTAATGATGGATGGGGTTCATGACCAAAAGGGTGGTCCAAAATCGGTGTCTACACCAGAAACCCTAACCTAGCCGTCGTTCCATCTCTATCCTCTCTTCCAGACGCACGACACGAGGCCGGCCCTCTAGAGGCTCCGCTTCGATTCCCGACTGCTCCGCCTTCTGTCCAACGGGAGATTCTAAATCCGCATGTTGCGGCGGATTACGCGAAGCCAGACGGGATGCACAAGCATCGAATCGAGCGAGGAAGCGAGGACGATCCATCGCGAGGAGAACGGCGTGGATACCGCTTGAGGTCGGGCATCTACGCGACTTGCGGCATCGCTCTAACGGAACTGGAAAACGAACGCGGATTCAAATCCGCGCAAGGTAAATCCGATTTACTCCGATTTTATTTTAACGATAGAAACGGGATGGATCTGATCTCGAAATTATTTTTATTCCGCTGCGTTTTCGGTCGGATCCTGACACAGCGATCCCAACAATGGTATCATAACCAGGGTGCCCTAGTCCGAACCCCAGGCTTAGTTAGGCTAAGCCCTGGTTCGACCAAGGGGGGGGGGGGGGGGGGGGGGCTGAACCACCTTGGGATTTTCTTTTGGTTTTTTATTTTAAATTGTTTTTAAAACTTTTAAAATCTCAAAATTGTTTTGAAATTGAAGTTTTATTCAATTTAATTTTCTGGAAACTCATAACAATTTTTATTATTATCCTGATTAACAAATGTTGTTAATAGTTATGGTTAATTATTGATTTAAATGTTAAATAATTAATTAACTTTAACTTTATGATCTAATTGTTAGATTCATATGAGATAATAGTAAATGACATATGTTGATTAATATAATTGTTAGATTAATTTAAAATTAGCATGGAATATTTTAGAAAGTTATATTTTGGAATTTTTATATACCTTTGATGTATGTTGACTGCTTGTTTAAATCTGATTTAAATTAGCATGCATAAATTGATTTTCGAAATTCTAAATTCTCCAAAATTTTGTGTGGTCCCTGATTTTATGAAACCTAAAATTATTATTATTTTTGAAAATCTTGTTTAGCCATTTGATGTGCTATATCATGTGTGGATTGTTTAATTAAAACATACGGTAGTCATGGATGTGCATTTACTTGTGGATGTGGAACTTGATTGTGTGGTTTGTTATTTATTAATAAATAGAAGTCTGCGAGCCTTTCCCTCTCATATTCCAATGTAGTTCTACCACTCTCTCTATGTATTCGCCATAAGGCTTCCTCTTTCAAATTAATGATGTAATTTGATCGAGGCGGCTTCGCACGGAGCGAGGATGATCCACAACTGCCGACCAGATGAAAATGAAGGAGTTCATTGAATCTATGGGTTTGCAGACTCATGATATAAGTTGTTATATTGTGTGTGTGTGTGCGTTTGACTGTCTCGCTCAACTCAAACCACAGTGTCATCCATGACCACACTAATGACATGTATGCGATGCCTGTGTTTTAAATTTACTAGGTTATTAGTATTTAAAATATATATTCGATATATTTAATACTATCACCTAGGATGAGACTAACTTAAATAAGGAAAACCTTCGTAACAAATTCTAAGCCGCAGTGCAAGTCATTGAGAATGCACCGCGTGGCCCTCTATCAATATGATTAATAGAACTTAATTCAGTGGTGGCATATACTATGTGTTTGCCCGAGGTTTGCCATTGACTGATGAAAGGACTATTGATCATGGCATTAGATGCCTTTGGATAAGAGTAGAGGAACGATATAGTCATCCACGTGTTTACCCGGGAACTATATTTCTACTCTACTTTATCACGTATTGATGGTAATGCTTAGACCGGGAATAATGGTCTACTGTGTTTACCCGGGACCATTAATAACCTGAGAGCCGAAATATGATCGGATATTGCAAAGAGTTGCAATTATCATGAGATGATTGCTCTGAGATAGCGATATGATACTACGTATTTACCAGAGGTCATACTGTGATGCTTGGAGATTCTGATCCCCACTAGGAGACAGTCGGCGTCTCCCGTTCTGTATATCTGAAGGTTATACAGTCCGTTGAAAATTAGTGGGAATAAAACTAGATAATAAAAGACCATATCTTATTTTAGTTAATCTGAATATCTGCTAATTATCATTTGATTATCTCCTGTAGGCTAGAATGTCGCACCATAACCCGTTGTGTGGCATACTCTATGCCAACCATTTGGCAGGCACCAATTACTCAGATTGGCTCAGGAACCTGAAGATTGTCCTCAGGTCTGAGCAGATTGCCTATGTCTTGGATAATGAACCTCCTTCTAAACCAGCATTAGATACCCTAGAGGAGGAAATGATAGCGTATGAAAAATGGAAGGAAGATTCCACTATGGGCCAATGCTACATGTTAGCCTCTATAAGTAATGAGTTGCAGAGGCAACATGAAGAGATGGATGCTAGATCCATCATGCTCCATTTGAAGGAGCTATTTGGTGAGCAGAACATAATCGAACGATATGAGATATCGAAGAATCTGTTCAAGGCTCAGATGGCAGAGGGAACTTCAGTACAGAATCACGTGCTGAAGATGATTGAGTGGGTGGAGAGGCTAGATGCTCTTGGGATTACACTTCCGAAGGAGATGCACACAGACCTCGTGTTATCTTCACTTCCACAGTCATATGCTCAGTTCATCGTTAACTTTAACATGAACAAAATCCAGACTACCTTAGATGAACTGCTGAACATGTTAAAGACTGCAGAGGGGAACATTGTGAAGGATAAACCCGAAGTCCTCATGGTTGGTAGGACCAATAGAAAAAGACTTGCAGTCCAAGCTTTTCGGAAAGGTAAGAACATGGTTCAGAGGAAGGCAAAGGTTGTCAAGAAAGACAAAGGTAAAAGTGCTAAGAAAGGTAATTGCTTCTACTGTCACCAAAAGGGCCACTGGAAGAGGAATTGCAAAGAATACCTCAAGGACAAGGCTCAAGAAAATGTAAAGCAGCAGGACGTTTCAAGTATCTATATGATAGATGTAAACTTGTCAATAAGAGATTGTACATCATGGGTATTAGATACTGGATGTGTGTCTCATATCTGCAATTCTGTGCAGGCACTGACAAGAAAACGTAAGCTGAGGACCGGTGAGGTAGAGCTGAGGCTAGGTAACGGCACAAGAGTTGCGGCGATCGCTGTGGGGATAGTGAAGCTCAAGCTACCATCTGGAGACACTTTTTCATTAGATGAATGTTATTATGTACCTAGCATAATAAGAAATATTATTTCTATTTCATGTTTAGATAGAATTAGATACATTTAAATTTTTGGAACAATGGTTGTTCAATTTATTTCGGAAATAAATTAATAGCTTCTGCTATTTTATCCAATAGTTTGTATCTATTAAATGTGTCTCATGAAAATTTACACATCAGTTCTTCAATTAAAAGAAGTATGAAATAAACAAAGCCTACTTGTGGCATTGTAGGCTTGGACACATTGGCGAAAACAGACTCCAAAGGATGCATAAAGATAGATATTTAGATCCATTTGATTATGAATCATATGCAACCTGTGAGTCATGTTTAATAGGTAAAATGGTTAAGTCTCCATTTAGTGGAACTAGAAAACGAGCCAAAGACATATTAGAACTCATACATTCAAATGTATATTGTCCTATGTCAACCCAAGCCATTGGTGGTTTCTCATACTTCATTACATTCATTGATGATTACTCAAGGTTTGGATATATATACTTATTGAAGTATAAATCTGAAGCCTTTGAGAAATTCAGAGAATTTAAGAATGAAGTAGATAAACAAATTGGAAAAAGTATAAAAACCATCCGATCCGATCAGGGTGGTGAATACTTGAGTATAGAGTTCATTAAATACTTAAAAGATAATGGTATCCTTTCTCAGCTTACACCTCAGATGAATGGTGTATCAGAAAGGAGAAATCGCACATTGATGGAAATGGTGCGATCCATGATGAGCATGTCCAAATTACTAGTGTAGTGTCCTTATGGGGATATGCACTTATCTCGGCTATGTATATCCTGAACAAGGTACCCAGCAAGTCTGTTGAAACCACTCCATAAGAGATATGGAATGGAAGGAAACCAGACCTTAAACATGTTAAAGTTTGGAGATGTCCTGCTCATGTTAAAAGACATGACGCAGATAAGCTAGAGTCCAGGACTAACAAATGCAGATTTGTGGGATATCCAAAGGAAACTTATGGATATTACTTTTATCATCCTGGTGAACAAAAGGTATTTGTGGCCAAGATAGCTGTCTTTCTGGAAGAAGATTATATTCTCCATAAGGACAGTGGGAGTAAAGTAACTCTGGTAGAAATTCCAGACCCACAAACTGGTAATGGTTCATTAGATGAACAGTTAGTTTCTGAGCCTATTCAAAATGATACACAGGAACCTCGTAGGTCTGAAAGAGTACCTAAACCACCAGAAAGATATGTGGGACATATTAATTTGAATGGTTCAAGGATGCCCTATAACGAGGATGATAATCGTAAGACTTACTAGGAGGCCATTGAAAGTCCAGAGGCCGGGAAATGGCGGAAAGCCATGAATTCTGAAATACAGTCCATGTACATCAACCAAGTTTGGAACTTGGAAGATTTACCCGATGGTATAGTACCTATCGGCGGCAAATGGATCTTTAAAAGAAAGATCGGTGCAGATGGACGTATTGAGACTTATAAAACAAGATTAGTGGCGAAAGGCTATCATCAAAGACAAGGTGTTGACTATAACGAAACCTTTTCACCCGTTGCTATGATTAAATCTATCAGAATTCTTCTCGCCATTGCTGCCTACCATGATTATGAAATCTTTTAGATGGATGTGAAGACTACCTTCCTCAATGGAAACCTTGAGGAGGAGGTGTATATGATACAACCAGAAGGATTCACATCCAAAGAATCTCCAGACATGGTATGCAAGTTGCAGAGGTCCATTTATGGACTGAAGTAAGTCTCCCATAGTTGGAACAATAACATTTGATGAGGCAATCAAATCTTATGGCTTCATTAAGAATGAATATGAGCCCTGTGTATACAAGAAAAACAGTGGGAGCGCAATCACATTTCTGATTCTTTACGTTGACGACATCCTACTCATTGAGAATGATGTAGGAATGATGTCATCAGTAAAGATATGGCTGTCAAAGAACTTCTCCACGAAGGATTTGGGAGAAGCATCTTACGTATTAGGAATACGGATCTATAGAGATAGATCAAAAAAGATGCTAGCTTTAACCCAATCCATGTACATAGAAACCATTGTCAAAAGGTTTGGCATGAAAAATTCCAAGAGAGGTCTCATATCGATGAGATATGGAATTTCATTCTCTAAAGGTCAGTCTCCCAAGACACTTGAAGAGAAGGCTATGATGGATAAAGTCCCCTATGCTTCTACCATAGGATCCATCATGTATGCCATGCTGTGTACCAGACCTGATGTAGCATATGTTGTAAGTGTTACGAGCAGACATCAAGCAGATCTAGGTGATGAACACTGGAAGGCTGTGAAATGCATCCTTAAGTACTTGAGAAGGACTAAGGATCTATTTCTAGTCTATGGAGGAGGAGACTTAAAGCTGCAAGGATACACTGACTCGAGTTTTCAGTCTGATTCTGATGACAGTAAGTCAACATCAGGTTTTGTTTTCACACTCAATGGGGGAGCAGTGAGCTGGAAAAGTTCCAAGCAGGAAACCACTGCTCATTCGACAACGGAAGCTGAGTATATTGCTGCTGCTAAAGCCGCCAAGGAAGCTGTATGGATGAAGAAATTCATCGGCGATCTTGGTGTGGTTGAAAGCATATCTGGTCCCGTCCCACTGCTGTGTGACAACAATGGAGCGATTGCTCAAGCGAAAAAGCCGAGGTCTCATCAGAAGTCGAAGCACATTCTGCGGCGCTTTCATCTGATTAGAGAGATTATAGTTCGAGGAGATGTCGTGGTGGAAAGGGTTCCTTCAGCCGACAACATAGCAGATCCACTTACAAAGCCTTTTGTCTCAAAATGTCTTTGAGCGTCACTTAGAGAATATGGGTATTCTGTATAAAAGTGATTGGCTTTAGTCCAAGTGGGAGATTATTAGTATTAGATGGTCTCAAAGCCAATCTGCTACTATGTACTGATTCATATTATTAATAAATGGCAAATAATTCATTGTGTGTAATTAATTCGATCTATGTTTATCGTATCACGATGAAGTCCATGAACATGACAGTCTTCGGATTATGATGAGATCATAATTACAGGACCGAAGACTTATAAACACATGTTCTTAATTGTTCCTAGTCATAGGATGTTTGAGATAGGACATCGAACATCCGGATAGACTAGTATAGGTTACTTCAGCTCATATGATGAGGGTGACTGATCCTATAAGTCACTTGTGTGGAGACACTATACTAGACCTGTAGGTGCTCATTGGCGAATGAGTTCACTGAACTGATCCGACTATGAATTGCTGGATGGTAAACACCTCACTGTTAACTAGCTCGATTATTTTGTCACGGTTGCGTAGATGATCCTTAGACCTAAGATGCCAAAGATATCTTGATGGTAGGTTTCTGGACTTTGACCTTGACTAACGAATCCCTAACCATGGGTTATCAATAAGTCAAGCGATCGGATTCAGGAAAATGCCTTCGAACGTAATTGTGTGTTCAATACGGGATCATCCGCTCTCGGTAGTTTGAGAGATAATGTTCTGGGAATGATGCGCTTAAAGTCCCTGGCCAAGGCAGACTCTGTATTCGATAAGGATCTATCAAATTCAGATTAGCGGCATTTGATTCAAGTGAATCGACCGAATAGGGTTTAACAGTAAACCATACCGTAGGTCGATTCGGGAACATTGCACGGATGAAGGATTATATCCGCGCGCTAACCGATGACGGAAAGGTTCCAATAGAGGGTTGCGATAACTCCAGTGCCATCTAGGATCACGCGATGTTGCTTGGCATCCAACGTGATCGGAAGTCCGTCCGAATTTATTATGGGATATTAAATTCGGCTGATTAATTGAATATGAGGATATTAATTAATTCAGTGGGTCAGTAAAGGGTTATTGGGCTTAATGGGCTATTAACTGGACTGGTATTTGGTCCTAGAGGGTCACACGCAAATGGTTTTTAAGTTGATGGATAATCCGACAGGATTTCGGATAAGTCTGGGTTTTTATGAAAAACCGCAAACGGACTTATTATAAAAGAACAGATGCTTCGTCGGGGGCCAGCAACCCCAACCTAGCCGTCGTTCCATCTCTATCCTCTCTTCCAAATGCATGACACGAGGCCGGCCTTCTGGAGGCTCTGCTTCGATTCCCGACCGCTTCGCCTTCCGTCCGACGGGAGATTCTGATTCCGCATGTCGCGGCGGATTACGCAAAGCCAAACGGGATCCACGAACGTCGAATCGAGCGAGGAAGCGAGGACGATCCATCGCAAGGAGAACCGCGTGGATACCGCTAGAGGTCGGGCATCTGCTCGACTTGCGGCATCGCTCCAACGGAACCGAAAAACGAACGCGGATTCGAATCCGCGCAAGATAAATCCGATTTACTCCGATTTTATTTTAACGATTGAAACAGGATGGATCCGATCCCAAAATTATTTTTATTCCGCTGCATTTTCGGTCGGATCCCAACACAGTGATCCCAACATGGTCAACATTTGCAAGAAAGCTGTAGACGCTTGTGTGGTGGACACTGGGGCATCTATCAACGTCTTACCGTCAAAAACACTGGAGCTGTGTGGGGTACCTAAAGAAAAATGGTTGCCTTCTCCTATCTCTATCACTGCTTACGACAACTCCACCCGTTCTCCTCTGGGAATGGTGTACTTGAAAGTTGAATTGGGACCGGTCTGTCTTGTAGAAGTTGAATTCCACATTCTCGAGATTGACCCCTCACTAAAAAGAATACTCGGTCGTCCTTACATTAAACTACTCGAGGCTATCCCATCTATAAATCATCAATGCCATAAGTTTCCCTATAGAGGACAAGTCATCAAGGTCACGAGCATGCCTATTCTTGCTGCAACTCATTCTTTAAATCCAAATCCAACTCCAGTCTCTCCATCTACTCGACAACCTATCTTGTCTATGCTACAGACTTATATTCCAACAGCTGATCCACTGAAACACACCATTCCTTCATCCTATCCAATTGATGCTGTAAAAAGGGAGAAGTTCATGAGTACCCCAGGCTGGAATATCATGATGAAGATCGGGTATCGACCCGGTAAAGACTTGGACACACAGCTCCAGGGTAGAATTAAGCCAGTGAAAGATGGCAGAAGGATGCCTTGCAACGGCCTGGGCTATAGGCCAAAGAAGGTAAGACATACTATTATACAGTAGAAAGAAGGTGAAGATGGTTAGAAGGTGTGGAAGACAATGGTGACACCTTGTAAGAAAAATCAGGACCCTTTGACTTGGACCTTATCCACACAGTTTGTTAGAGGGCCCGTGATCCGACATGACCATGACAATACAGTGGTGATTACCTCTTACTTTGACATGCATGACGTTTATGGGAGAGAACTAGCCAGGCAGTGCACGTCGTTATTGACATACAAATCTTTGAAGGCTCTGCAGCTGATGAAAAGGAGAAAAATTCAAAATCCGGAGTGAGAATGGTACAAGTGGTTTAATACCTGGGACCTGTACATTGCATTGAACAGATTATTCCTACATCCTGCTGAACCACAGCGGCCACCACTGATAGATGAGCTAATAGAAGGGCCTGGGGGCATTTTCGATAAAAGGATTTTGCTGAGTGATGAGACTGATAAAGGGGAACCAGATGACCCCTATGAAGTTGGTTTAACAACTGATCACCTCTGGAGGGCTACTTACCCCTCACATGTTTTCACCCTCTATACTCTATTCCGCACTATGCTTCTGACCTTGACTTGGTTGATGGTCATTACTAAAGATATATCCCGGGCACCGCCCATTATCATTACTCTGTCCCATCGGGACATTCTTCCTCATATTCCTCTTAACCTCGAGAGGATCCATGATTGGATCTGGGACCTACTATTGTATGATCCCCCTAATCCTCTAGCCATGGTGCCACTTTCTCCTCCTCATGATCATCCCTCCTTCCAAATTCATTCCTATTTCATGATAAATATAAAAAATCTCAAAAAAAAAAAAATGTCAATTTGGCAACTTCCTCCTCCCAGATCTTCGTTGAGGAAACATCCTACTACTTGTCCAAATGTACCCCATTGCACAAGTCATTCGGGCAAGATTCTCTTGTAGATATGCTATGTCCCTCCTCTCGGGAAGATTTCCCTGTACTTCCTCATATATCCAATGATTTTTATCCTTCTTCGTCCTCTTTAGGTCAAGATACGGAGTCTAATTGTATGGAGTCTAGTGAAGTTAGGCAATTTAGGGAGTCTAGGAAATCTAAGGGTAGATAAATTCCAAATAGATATCTCCACGAAATAGCTTCTAAGTGCTTTCCATTCTATCAAATCCCTCAGCTGTTAGAGAATCCTATCTAGTTGTCAGAAGAATATGGGGCAGATGAATTGGTTGATGACGGGTATGGAGTGTACAAATTGGTCCATGAGAAAGACCCCATCGTTGAAGAAGAAGAAGATGAGGACGCAGCTGAGGCATATGCCAGTGGTGTAAAAAGATTTGACGAACCCTTAACTGCAGTAGAAGAGCCAACCAAGGAGATCAATCTAGGAACTGAAGAAGAGCTTAAAGTAGTCCTCATTAGTCAGAATCTTTCAAAATTAGATGATTTCCCACTACCTCATATAGATGTGTTGATCAATAATACAGCTGGATTCGAGACTCTATCGTTCATGGATGGCTTTTAAGGGTATAATCAAATTAAATTAGCAGAAGTTGATCAGGAGAAAACATCATTTAGTACTCCATGGGGAATATACTGTTATGTCGGCATGCCATTTGGGTTAAAGACTGTTGGAGCCACTTACCAAAGAGCAATGATAGTCATATTCCATGACATGATGCATATAGATTTGGAAGTGTATGTAGATGACCTTCTGGTTAAGTCTAAGACAAAAGCTGAGCATGCTGAAATCTTGGCAAAAGATCGAGGGAGTATCAGTTCAAGATGAATCCCAAGAAATGCGTGTTTGGTGTATCATCAGGGAAATTGTTATGATTTATTATTAGCAAACGGGGCATTGAAATCAATCCCAACAAGGCCAAAGCTATCATTGAATGTCACTTCCCAGAAACTTGAAAGAGTTGAGAGAATTAATCGGAAGGTTGCAGTTTATTCATCGCTTTGTCTCCCAGCAATCACAAAGGTGTAAGCCGTTCTACTAGCTTACTAAGTAGGGAGTCAAATTCGATTGGGACGATAAGTGCCAGGAGGCATTTGATGGATTGAATAAATATTTGGCAAGTCCTCCGGTTTTAAGACCACCATCTTTAGGCAAACACTTAATTCTCTACATTTCTGTCTTAGATAATGCAGTGGGGGCTGTCCTAGCACAAGAGGATGAAGAAGGAAAGGAGAGGGCAGCCTATTATCTCTTTAAACTTATTAACTCCGCTGAGCAAGGATATACGGTGATGGAGAAAAGATGTGCAGCATTGGTATGGGTAGTTCAGAAGCTGAAACACTATTTTTTGACCCATGAAGTCCATCTCATCGCTAGGATGAATCTTATCAAATTCCATCTTGAGAAATCTGTCCTTACAGATCGATGAGCACATTGGCAGAGCTTTCTATCCCGATTCGACATCATCTATATTTAGCAAAAAGCAATCAAAGGCTATGCCATAGCAGAACACCTTGCTCATTACCCTCTTCCCATATTTGATCCATTTCGATCGGAGATGTCCATAAACAAAATCAAAGACGATATGTGGACTCTACATTTTAACGGAGCTCTGAATTCTCATGGTAAAGGTATAGGCATCGTTCAACTATCACCTAAAGGTGTCACTATTCCCCAAGCCTTTCATCTCGCTTTTCATGTTACAAATAATATAGCTGAATATGAGGCTCTTCTTGCCAGCCTTGAGGCCACTCATCTCCATGGTGCCACCAAGCTGCGGATTGTAGGTGATAGTCAATTAATTCTTCGCCAAGTGCTCACCAAGTATCGCACCCTTGATCCCAAACTCAAGCCATATCAGGAACTCAGCTCAGCTTATGCCAAGCTCTTCACCAAACTGATCTTTGTCCATGTTCCTCGGAATCAGAACATCATAGCTGACGCTCTGGCTTCTCTTGCATCGTTTCTGAATTTCCCAATCAGCAAACACTCCGAATTAATCATCATCCATAGGCATCTCTCTCCTGCTGTAGAAAACCCTTCCTTTCTTAGGATTAAGGAGAAGTTGTTGAGGAAGTTTAAAGATGGAGATATTGTGGAAATGAGAGAAATCATGTTATTGGAATTGCAAGAAGAGATGGAAGATGAAGAGAAACCATGGTTCTTTGAAATTGCTAAATTTTGTGAAGATCAGTCAGATCCTGAAAAAACCACTGCTGAGGAGAAAAGAGTTATCAGGAGAATTGCTCAGAAACACACCTTAGTTGGAGGGGAGTTATATAGATGCGGATTTGATGGTGTTCTTCTATGATGCTTAGATGAAGTTGAGCTTTGGAAGATTATGGAAGTAGTTCATGTTGGAGTTTATGGTGGCCATGTTAATGGACAAATGTTATCAAAGAAAATCCTTAGACAAGGATATTATTGGCCAACCATGGAAGAAGATTGTGCCGGGTATGTCCGTAGGTGTGCTAAGTGTCAACTTCATGCAGATAAAATCCATTCCCCCGTATCTTCACTCCATCCTATTTTCTCCCCATGGCCTTTCTCCATGTGGGCATTCGATATCATTGGACCTCTTGGTGATCCCAACTCCTTGATCAAGCAAAAATCCTTCATACTTACCGCGACGGAGTATTTCACCAAGTGGGCAAAAGTCGAAGCCTACACGGAGGTCAAAGCGTCAACAGTCTGCAAGTTCATTATGAAGAATATCATCACAAGGTTCGGGATTCCAAGTACCATCGTCACCAATAATGGACCACAGTTTATATCACAAGAGTTGAAGGACCTCTGCAACATATATAAAATTGCATTGCATCATCCGTCTCCTTATTATCCGCAAGGCAATGGCCAAGTAGAGGCAACTAATAAAACTTTGATAAAAATCATCAAGAAAATGTGTGAATCTAATCGCTACACAGACTGGCCAGAAAAGCTTACTGAAGCTTTATGGGCTTACCGAACTTCAATCTGCACTCCCACTGCACAGACTCCCTATTCCTTAACATTCGGAATGGAGGCGGTAGTTCCATATGAAATTCTCATTCTGTCATTAAGAGTACAATTGAACAATGAGTTTTCCATTGATGAACAACGTTTTGCACTCCTCGCTCAGTTGGAACTTTTAGACGAGAAGAGACGGTCAGTTGCTAATCATGCACGCGTTTATCAAAACAGACTTGTACGTTTTTATGAAAAGAAGGTTATTGAACGAAAATTCAAAGTCGGTGAAATAGTGGTCAAAAGAATTTTCATAAAACCTGGTAGTCCAAATTCTAAACTCCAACCCAATTGGAAAGGACCTTAGGTTATCTCAAATGCTTTTTTTGGTAACGTTTATAGGTTAGTTAACACAGAAGGTCAGGAGCTATCTCATCTGTGGAATGGTCTGTACTTAAAGAAATACTACCCTTAGATTTTAGGTAGGTCAACTAGCATGGTGCAAAGACCAGTGGAGTTCAAAAATTTGAAGTCCTAAATTCCCTTGTTAGTCTTTGATAGTCTAATTCATGAGCATTATACACACACAAAACACGCTTTGTCCTTGAGTAACAAAAGATGTGAACTCCAAGGAAAATTGACAGCTTGACTGAAAGTGTAAAGTACAACCCATTCTTGCTTTATTATTCCTTTTATTCTCGGCTTGCGATGTCGGAACAAGGCTTAAGATAGACTACTGAAAATACATGCCGTCTTAATAGGAGGCCTTCATAAAAAAAAAGAGAAAAATAAAAGATCCGCCCCGTAGAAAAAAGAAAGCAAAAGGTAAAAGCTAAATCAAGTACAAAATGCCACAAATGTCAAATCAAAAGGCCAAATATCCAAATGAAAGGGAGCGCAAGGTCAAAAATATCCCGTAAAGTGAACATGACCAAACCCCAACAGACAATAGGGTAAAGGATGGACATCTGCCTGGGTCTCCAAAATCCTCTCGTGAGCTTTCTAGACCATTTCTTCCCTTCTCCCTAAGGGGTGTACTCCAAGCTTAAGGAATGGCCTAAGTTAACTAAGGGTTAGATCATCAAATGGGATCGGGGACACGAGTACCATAAAAGCACAATGAACTTGGATTAGGTTATTAAAGAATAATTAGGGAATCAAGATAAAAAATAAGTAAGCACTTTTGATCCACATACCATGCTGGTCTATAGTTTAAATGGATATTTTCAAAACTACAAAAAGAATTGAATATTTCAAAAAAAAAAAATGAATACTTCAAAACCAAAAAAAAAATGAATGAATATTTCAAAACCAAAAAAAAAAAGATGAATATTTCAAAAGTACAAAAAAGTGAATATTTCAAAAATACAAAAAAAGGAATATTTCAAAAATACAAAAAAAATGAATATTTCAAAAATACAAAAAAATAAATATTCCAAAAAAATACAAAAAAATGAATATTTCAAAACCATTAAAAAAATTGAATATTTCAAAACCACCAAAAAATTGAATATTTCAAAAGTAAAAAAAAATGAATATTGCAAAACCACAAAAAAATGGATATTTGAATATGTTGGAATTTCAATCAGCATATGTTTGTCACATCATGTGTGTTGCATGTCTTTAATTTTCAGTGACATATGTGTGCTTGTATGCTGCATTTTCAATTATTGTCTTCAATTACTTTCTTTTCGCCTTCATTGAATAAAGGCTTTGCCCCTTGACCCTTATACCAAGGATAGGATTAAGTAGCCAGTTATTTAACTGGGCAAGGGGCTAAGCTAGAACAGATACTTAACATGTTTGTCAAGACGTGCACAGGACTTAGGTACAAAAGAAGAGACAAAGACAAATCAAGTATGAAAAAATTTCATTCATATTCAAAAGTGTTCATGTACAAGTGTGAGTCCATCAGTAGGACATCAAAGCAAAAGGAAGACACAACAAAAGAAAGATACATCATGTAGCCCTCACGGCTAACTCTCTCCAGCTCCCTCGTCGTACTGACTCTGGGCCTCATCTGGTCCATCTGACCCCTGAGTCGGCAGTGGTGGTGGTCCCATAATACTTGGCCCTACTTGGCCTGAGGAGATGGCGACGCTTGCGTTGAAGGCACTCGCCTGCCTTCGCTCCTAGGCTCGCTGTCGAGCACGCTGGTAGCAGTCCTCCATGCTACGCCACTTATGCTCCTCTACGGACAAACGGCCCTGGAGGCGCTGGACCTCCGCCATCAGCTACGCTCGGTCACGGTCACACTCCTCCGTCAAGATCTCCAGACGCATCCGGAGGCGTGATAGCTCCTGAGGAAGGTCGTCGGCGGAGAGCCTCGCCAGCTGCTCCTCCAGCTCGATGACGCGGGCCACTCTACCTCGAGTCTCTTCCAAGTCGGCTTTGGCCTTCTCAAAGGCCTGGTAGAGCTCACAAACCTGCAACAGAAGATACTGTCAGTGAATCAAGCAAGCAAGATCACCGTACATGAATGAAGAAGTCGAGTTTGAAGACGTACTCGGGCGGTGGCATCTTCTTCGGCCTGGGAGGACCAGCGGATGGCTGAGGCCAATTGGCTCTGTAGGTCGGTGATGGTGTCCTCGTGTGTGGCGCTAGAAGATGAATCTCCGGCTGTGAAAGCAGAAGGGGGGGGCTACATGTGTGTAAGTGGCTTGGTGTAACAGAAGGGAACCATTGTCAATGGATTAGTGTCAAAGCAGTTTAATAATAAAAGATGCATTCATAGTTCATTCATTTCATACTTACCAGTTCGTTCAGTTCCTTCTGGATCTGCTCCAGCTGGGCCTCTGCGTCCTAGAGTTGGGCCCAGAGGGTAATGATTGTTGCGTCTCTAGCATCCTACACATTCACATCATGTCATTCATACATTCACCAATATAAACAAGATAATAAGAAAAATTAAAGATGCATAACATTATACTCACATCGAGAGGACACAATTGCTATAGGTAGGCAGCGTAGTGGGTCTGGTAGTGTTGGAGGTAGCCTTCGCTACTCTCCGCCTGTAACTCGACCGAGACTCTGTCTCGATGACAGTCGTCGAACTGGTCACAAAATTTGGCACGCCAGTCGGTGCGTGCTTGCTTGCCCCACATTGTCCGCCCGATCCCCTCTAGGATCTCCTCCTCGATCCATTCTTGGTGGAGGCCCAACGTCCTCATCACCAATCGCAGTCGCATGATTTCGATCTCGTTTAGGCAGTTGAACCAAATCTGGCGTCCAAAGCGAGCTCGACCCTACTCTACCCATGGCTGACCTGCATCGTCCATACCAAGATACAGACGCCAGATTACCTGCATTCATATAGGTTAGTCGCATTGCATTTCATATAAAAAATTTTTAAAACAACCAACAAAATAAGCCATGTCCTAATAAACATTTAAATCATCTAACATTAAAATAAATAAACAATTGAAATGAATATTCAGTCAAATGTTTAACAAATAAATTTAAATTTTCATAACAATGTTAATTAAGCATTTTAACAAGTATTTAATAAAATATTTAAACATCCTACAAAACATTTTAATTAATTCTAACAAAACATTTTAAAACATGAAACATAATAATTGCAAGAAAAGAATTCTAAAACTTACCAACAACTCTGGGTAGTCCAAGAACTGACGGCGGAGGGCCGTCAGTTGGTGATGTTGTGGTGCCGTGTCCACGATCGGACGCCACCGTCATGCCAGCAGTACTGCCGCCGACAGGAGTGAGGGCCTCGCCCTACCCAAGGGAAAGTAATAATATGTCCAAATCTGCATACACAAACGTATAGGTTAGAATCATCAGCATCATATGCATTACATAATAATTAAATAATCATGAAATAAATTGATAAAACACGCCAACTACCTGAAGGAATGGCGCGAAGCTGCAAATAGTGGTCTCCCGATTAGGCATGACAGTGGAGAGGTCGGTCAAGAGGTGGGCCAGAAGGGCCGCACGCCAGGCATACTCACCTAATCTATCTAAGTCGACAATGAGACTCAGGAAGCAACAATGGATGCAGTTGCCCTTTGTCCCGAAGAGTAGTCTACGAAAGAAAAATACTATAAATCTCCTAAGATCTCTATCTACTCTATCCCTATCACTCTCATCCTAGTAATACACCTCACTAGCTACCCTGGCTAGTCTCGCTCTTAACCCCTCCCAGGACTCATCTGTTCGCTACCTAGGCTTACGGTAGCTGAGGGTTCATCGAATCTCTTCACTCCACTGGCATACGTCTCAGCTGAGGGTTCATCGAATCTCTTCACTCCACTGACATCTTAAAGCTAGATTCTGGAGGTATCTACCCGGAATTCGCCTACCCTTAGGCTTCCTAGACTTCCTAACCTGACAAACCTGCCTAGAACTAGACTTCCTACAACTAGACTTCCTATCCTGACCTAGTGAGGACGAAGAAGGAAAAAAATCATGGGATACATGAAGTGATACATATGAATCCTCCCGAGAGGAGGGACAGAATAGATCTAGGAGAGAATCTTGCCCAAACGACCTGCGCAATGGGACACAATTGGACAAATATGATGTTTCCTCAACGAGGATTTGGGAGGAAGAAGTTGCCAAATTGACGTTTTTTTTTGTTGTGAATTATCTATGTTTATCATAAAGCAGGAATGGATATGAATGGGGGGATGAGATAATGGCATCAGTGCCAAGGGATTGGGGGGATCATACAACAGTATGTCCCAGATCAAATCATAGATCCTCCCAAGATCGAGAGGAGGCCAAGGAATATGGTCTCGTGGCAAAGTAACTAGAATGGGCAAAGCCCATGGGATGTCTTCAGTAATGACCCATGACCAAGTCGAGGTCAAGAGCAGAGTACGGAATAGTGTATGGAGGGTGAAAATATGAGAGGGATAGGTTCCCCTCCAGAGAAGGTCAGTGGTGAATCCGGTTTCATAGGGGTCATCCGGCTCCCTTTTATCAACTTCTTCATGCAACAAAATTCTCTTATCAAATATAGCCCCAAGGCTCTCTATCAACTCATCTATCAGTGGCGGCCACTTCGGCTCCGAGGGATCAAGGAATAATCTGTTCAGGGCTATGTACAGATCCCTTAGGTCGAACCACCGATACCATTCACATTCCAGATCTTGAAATTTTCTCCTTTTCATCGGCCGCAGAGCCTCCAAGGACTGATATGTCAGTAACTCAAAACAGTGTCTAGCCAGATCTCTCCCATATATATCATGTAAATCGAAGTGAGAAGTGATCACCACCGTGTTATCATCATCATGGTTAATCACGGGTCCTTTGATGAAGTGTGTATATAGAGTCCAAGTCAAGGGATTCCGATTTTCTTTACACGACGTGGCCATTGCCTCCCATATCTTCTGGCCATTTTCATCTTCGTGTTGCTAGACGATGTCATGCCTTACTCTTCTTGGCCCATAGCCCAGGCCATTACTAGATGTTCTTCGGTTATCTTCAACGGTCGTAGTTCTGCCCTGTAATTTTGTGCCCAGGCCTTTTCCTAGTTGATAACTGCCTTTCATCATGATGTTCTAGCCAGGGGTACTCATGCACTTCCCCCGCTTTACAACATCGACTGGATATGGATCAAGTGTGGTGGCTCTTAAAGGATCAGTCAAAGGAGAATAGACCTGTAATACCAACAGACTGGGTTGTCGGCCAGGCGAGGGAATTTGCCTGATATTCAAAGAATGAGCAGCAGCAAGGATTGGCATGCTCGTGACTTTAATAATGCATCCCTTATATGGAAATTTGAGACATTGATGGTTTGTAGAGGGTATAGCCTCGAGGGACTTGATGTACGGACGGCCAAGGATGCCTTTTAACGAATGATCAATTTCCAAGATGTGAAACTCGACCTCGGCATGACAAGTGGGGCCTAACTCTACCTTCAAATAGACCATTCCTAGAGGGGAACGAGTAGAGTTGTCATAGGCCGTAACAGAGATAGGAGAAGGCAACCACTTTTCTCTGGGTACACCACAGAGTTCCAGGGTCTTTGGTGATAATACGTTGATGGAAACCCCAGTATCAACTAGACAAGCATCTATAGCCTTCTTGCGTATGTTGACAGTGATGCTCAAGGTCATACTTCTGGCTGCGAGTGGTGCTAGTTCTGATGTATGAAAGGTTATAAAGGGTTGATCCCCCCGTGGAACTAGCAGTGTAGTTATTTTCTCTACTGGCACGTCTTCGTTGACCATTACTTTTTATAAGTACTCCATCAGGACTTCTTGATGGGTCTTTGATCTTTTGATCAGTTCAAGTATGGAGATCCGTGCCGGTGTTCTGTCTAGCTGCTTCAACAAGTCATATTGAGTGCCTGGTGCACTCTCTTCATTCTGTAGTTCCTCTAGCGTCTGCGATGAGCCGTCTCTGACTATGGATTGGGAAAGTCTTTGTTGAAGATTCTCCCGCTCCGGAGCGCATGTTCTTCAATAGTGGAAGGTCTGGGCGTTATCTTGAGCACTGCCGTTTTGATGAGTGGTCTAGAGGGTGTAATGGGTTGGTAAGCAGGTGTTGATGGGTTATTTGGTGGAAGTATCATACGGATGAGTGGTTTGGAGGGTTGTATGGGTGGATAAACGGGTGATGGTGATGGATTATTTGGTGGAGGTATTGTGCGGATGAGCAGCATAGAGGGTTGTATGGTACTGGGATAAGTGGTTGTAGGCGAAGTGGGGAATGGTATGCGTAGCAACGGTTTGGATGGCATGAGAGGTGTATAATTGGTTTGTGGAGGGTTGCTTAGTGAAGGTATGGTGGCGGAGGGGGTAATGGGTTTAATGGTGATGGGTTGCGGTTTGGGTATGCGGAGGATGCGGCGAGGCAGTTGCTCAGTGGTGCTTGGTATGTGACCTGTTGAATAGATAGAGGAAGAGTCCTCTACCTTCCACTGTTGCCCTCTACTAGCCTCAGACTGGCTATTTGTCAGGATGGGGGCAATCTAGTTCTGATGCTGGTGCTCTGGCAGTAGGTTCTGTACTATTCCGATATTTGGTGGTGGTGCTGCCTGTGCTGGTGCTCTCTGTTCCTGTTGCTGCTGGGGTCTCCTCGCTTTCAAAGCGGCTATATATTTTCTCATCTCTTCCCAGTCAATGTCCCCTTGTTCATTGAGATCATGGATATAGTCATGGAATTGGAAACATACATCCACCGTATGCCCAGGTTGTCTGTGGAAGACACAATACCTAAAGGCATCGGCATTCTGGGGCCATATAGTTTTCTCCCTAGGCAGAACCAATGCATTGGCTACCATAAGGGCATTGAAGATGTCTAGGAGAGACTCCGGGAGAGCAGGGTATGATGCCCTCTTCGGGCCTGGAGGCTTTCTTTGCTAATTGTAGTCGCCTGGAGGAGGTACATTCTAATAGGATGGAGGTGGACGAGGTTGATACTGTTGCTGTGGCTGGTATTGCTGTTGCGGCTGATTATAGGTTGGCTAGTACTGCTGCTTGTAGACACGCTAATTTTGACGTCATTTCGAGTAAATTTCATATCATATAATAATGCCTCAGAATGGTCTGATAATTAATCATTAATTAATTTTTATTAATCTTTTTAAGTGTCGGGTTTAACATATGTGTTTAAGTTAATCAATTGAATTGATTTTAGCTCAAATTTGAGTTAAAATATGAAGAATTCTAAAAGACGTCTACCCACGTGGACGCCATTTATAGTTTATTCATGTTTTAACGTTTAAATTTGAATTTTAATTAATTGATTAATTAACTAAAATGCGTCTTATAAGGTAGACGCGTTTTAAGTTTCCTAGGCTGTTTCTACTTCTCTTCCGGATGTTTATCCTTATCTTAATTAGTCTAAAAGACGTCTACACATATGGACGCGTTTTACCTAATAAAGATAAAGATAAGTTTTCCCGGATATTTATCCTTATCTTAATTAATCTGAAAGGCGTCAGCCAAGGTGGACGCGTTTTAGATAATTACAGATAAAGATGAATTAATCAGTAATTATCTGTCGGTTAAGATGGATAAATTCGGGAGTTTTCTATGTTAATCGCGAACGCAAGAAATGCCTATAAATACCCTGCATGTTGAAGAGCAAAAAAAAAAGAGAGAACAGAATTAAGTTGAGTTGAGCCATAGCGTTATAGCGATTTGAAGATCGAAGCAACAACGTCGTAACGCCGGAGCGCTGCTATTTCCAGAAGTCGGCGTCCCTTTCAAGATCTTCATCCTTTCAAGGCTTCAACCAACTGGGCATAACACTCAACAACAACGACAAAAGATCAAAAAGGGGAAATCAAGCACAACTTCTGGACGATCCTCAACCTCAAACTCAACAGCAAGAACAAAGAAACAAAGAAAGGGCTCTCTTTCTTCAGCCGGCTGAGGAAGGGGAACCAAGGACTCAATCTTCCGCATTTTGAAAGGTAGGCGATCATACTCTCTTTTGAAACTTTTAAGTTAAAAGTTTCTGGCGATCACTGCACTTTAGTTGCTGTTTTTAATAGGTTAGTTTACACCTAAACAACATAGATATTTCATGTTAATCACACGGTCATTCTAAGCACCTACAGCTTTTTTGGCGATCACGGTGGGACTTGGTCTCGCCATCTTTTAGTTTCCTTTTATTCTTGCTATCATCATATCGGGCACCCACGGTGCACCACTTGTGTCTCTGGACACGTCCTCACCAATTGGTGAGTGTTTAGTTTAATTGATTTCCCTCGTGCACCACGTGCACACCCCAGTGGCAAGATCTTGCCTCCCCTTTGATTAGTTCAAAAAGCTGTTTTTTGTGATGAAATGCTGTGTGATTGCGTGATTTCTTAGTTGTTTAGATAGTAAATCATCCTGTTTAAAATCTGAAACTAAAAAAAATCTTTGCATGAGTCGATTGTTTACTGCATTTTACCCTGTTTAAGGAGGATTCGACCCAGAAAATCCTTCTGGAAATCTGTTTCTGCGAACTAAAAAGCGTCCAGGAACAGCGACGCGTTTCAAAACCGCGTCGTCACTCCTAGACGCCTTTTAGCCTCCAGGCCTTCTCTGCTGTTTGCATCTCTTTCTGCGAAATAATTAAGTTCTGTGTTGAATAGCGTCGACCATAATCGACGCTATTCAGACAGTTTTTAGTTATTTTCCAGGCTTTCTCTGCTGTTTGCATCTGTTCTCTGCGAAAGAATTAAGTTCTGTTTTGAATAGCGTCGACTATAATCGACGCAATTCAGACAGTTTCTTAATTATTTTTCAGTTTCCAGATTTCTGTGGTTGAGTGCTAGCTACCCATTACTTTATTAAGCATTAGAGGCCGTCCAGGCCACAGGACATACGCATTGAGGCTAAAACCCTCCTTTTCTTAGGAACACATTTCTCGACGTCAGCAACTCTCTCTGATTGGGTTGGTCCCTTGATCAGACTAGAGAAGTTGACGTTGAGACCTCCATAAGTCCCCAAAATCAAGGTATTCCTCCTTGATCATCGGGCTGGTTGTACCAATTGAAGTCCCGGCTAGATTCCGAAAGCGTTGTGAGAGAGAACCCTAGAGAATAACGGTGGAAACTGAACTGAAACTAGGATCCTTCCCTGAGCGAAATTGTGGTTTAATCCAATTCAAATAATTCAACAAGGAATCCTAAAATCACGTTAAGCATCCACTTGTTTGATTAATCTCTGCATAACTTGTCTGATTAAGTCTTTGAAAAGGGAATCTAACATCATGTTGCTACGATCAGGCAGAGATTTGAGTATGGCCCAAGATGCCATTATCAACTACGAGGGAGATGCTAATGCCCCTCGCAATTCAGATTTCAACTACGAGAACGGGAGAGATGCTGATGCCTCTCGTAATTCTGTCCCCATTCCAGTTCGACATGACGGGAATGTCCGAACTCCTCTTTTTCATCCGCACGATCAATATCATGATCTTCCTCCGCATGAATATGCGATTCCTAATCCTGATCTCGAGGGGGACATGAATCAGAATGATCCCTTACCCTCCGATCCTATGGATCTCGTCAACGCTCTGGGAGTTCTTGCCTCCCGACTGGACCCTCAACAGTTCGAGGCCATCCAGTCTATTTTGAAGGGGAAGGCACCCATGCAGCCTGCTGAGCCGAACCCTATGGCTCCCCCTGTTGTTATTCAACAACCTCCTCCTCCTTATATCCATCAGGCCATGGAAGGCCTTCATCTTACTTCTCGGCCCACTGGGCCGCAACTTTCATCATCCAGACAACCGGCTAGACCGCAAACGCCTATTCATCAAAATGCCCTCGGGCATGGCGGAAGCTCTGCCGGACCTCATCCTTATTATCCTCCTTGTCCAACGTACTCTAGGCAGCAGGCCTATCAAGTACTTCCTCCTCCTCCTCCTCCTCAAGCAGATCTGACCACACAAACGCTGTTGGCCAAAATGGAGCGTATGGATGAGCAATTTAATAACCTCCAGAAAATGATGGGGGTCAAAGCTGTGCCAGAAATCAGTCTACCGAGTCTGCCAGTATTCCATCTGCCACCCTCTGAGATGCCAGTGTACCGAAAGTACAACGGTACTGGTAACCCCTTCACACATCTGAAGGAGTTCATGTATGAATCTTCTTTCTGGCAGAATGACAAGAGGTCGTTGGCCTTCTTGTTCAGGAGATCTCTAGAGGGACCAGCCCTCGAGTGGTTCTTTTCCCTGGAACCCTCAGAAGTAGAGGATTACGGTATCGTTTCACGCAAATTCATTCAACGATACCAGGACAGAGTTGCACCCTCCTTGTCTATCACGGACCTCATTGCAGAAAAGATGAAACCTGATGAGGAGTTTGTCAGTTTTGCTGACAGGTGGCGGGGTCTGGCTGAAAAGGTGAAGGATCACTTGTCCGAGTCCGAACAAGTGAAAATGTTAATTTCTAATGCCACCCCCCAGTTCAAGCTGGTCCTCTCCTTGAACAACTTGACTAATATGGCAGAGCTCTATGAAAGAGCACGGTACTGCCAGAATGCTTTCAAGGACGCTACATTCTCTAGCGTCTTTGATCCTCATATACCTAGCAGACCTCCGCCTCGGAAGCCTGCAGTGCCGAATTCTCCCAGCACAGGTCCGACTACTGAGGGCACGCTCTCTCATGAGCAAGTGAGTACCATGAACAATAACTCGCCCCAGTTCGTGAGGAGTCAGCAGCAGTACCAGAGGCCACAGCAGCAAGGGTACAGACAGCAGCAGAACCCCCAGTACCAACAACAGTATCAGCGGCCCCAGCAGCCGAATCAGAATCAGAACCAGCAACAGCTACAGCAACAGCCGCAACGGCAACAGCAGTATCAGAACCAACAACAGCCACAGTACCAGCCGCGCGCACCGCCGGCGTACCACAATGTCCCTCCTCCTGGTGACTACAACCAGCAGAGGAGACCTCCAGGCCCGAAAAGGGCAGAATATCCGGCACTCCCAGAATCCTTGGCCGATATCTTCAGTGCTTTAATGGCAGCCAACGCCTTAGTTTTGCCAAGGGAAAAGGCCGTCTGGCCTCAAAATGCCGATACGTCCAGGTATTGCTACTTCCACAGGCAACCTGGGCATACCATCGACACCTGCTTCCAATTCAGAGATTACATTCATGATCTCAACGAGCAGGGCGGCATAGACTGGGAGGAAATGAAGAAATACATAACAGCCCTGAAGGCGAGGAGACCGCAGCAGCAACAGCAGCAGCAAGTAAGACCACCGGCACAAGCAGCAGCACCACCCAACATGGGCATAGTGCAGAATCCACTCCCGGAGCACCAGAACCAGAACCAGGTTGCTCCCATTCTAACGAACAGCCAGTCTGAGGCTGGTCGTGGGCAACAATGGAGGATAGAGGACTCTTCCTCTCTCTACTCAACGGGTCACGTTCAAAGTACCGCAGAGCGACTACCACGCCGCACCATCCACATACCCAGACCACAACCCGTCACCATCACCCCTCTACCCACACCCACATATCACTCGCCCTCACCCAATAACCCACTACCACTACCCGCCTTCCTTAGACCCATTGCGCCCCGCACCCCTACGCCTCCATCATATACCCCACCGCAAACCAATAACGCACCCCTTTTACCATCAAGGCCATTATTACGCGTACCATTTCCTACTTCGCCCATTACCACTACCACCTACCCAGATATGCCCCAACCATCCAAACCGTTACTACGCGTACCATTCCCCACTTCGCCAACCACTTACCCATCTACCATCCAACCATCTAGGCCTTTAATCTGCACCGCGCCATCACCACCTAACCCTACGCCATCACCATCTAACCCAACGCCACCAACGCATCAACCCTCCGCACCGCTTACGCCACCCGACTCTGCGGTACTCAAGGTGTCACCCGGATCCTCCACGGTCGAGGAACACGCGCTCCGGAGTGGGAGGATTTTCAACAAGGTCTTTCCTCAGTCCACAGTCAGAGACGGCCCATCGCAGCCAACTGAGGAAGCCCATAATGAAGAGAGTGCACCAGGCACTCAATATGACTTGTTGAAACATCTGGACAAAACACCGGCACGGATCACTGTACTGGAATTGATTAAAAGGTCCAAGATTCACCAAGAAGCTTTAATGGAATACCTACAGAAGGTGATGGTTAACGAAGACGTGCCGGTAGAGAAAATTGCAGCACTACTAGTTCCTCAGGGGGATCAGCCCTCAATTACATTCCACACATCGGAACTAGCACCGCCAGCCGCTAGAAGCATGGCTCTGAGCATCACGGTCAATATCTGCAAAAAGGCCGTGGATGCATGCCTGGTTGATACAGGGGCTTCAATTAATGTTTTACCTCCGAAGACCCTGGAGCTATGCGGTGTGCCCAAGGAGAAATGGCTGCCTAGCCCCATCTCAGTTACGGCATATGACAATTCTACCCGTTCCCCTCTGGGAATGGTTTACTTAAAGGTAGAGTTAGGTCCAGTAAGTCATGCAGAGGTTGAATTTCATATTCTAGAAATCGACCCTTCCATAAATGCCATTCTTGGACGTCCTTATATTAAAACTCTTGAGGCGATTCCTTCTACGAATCACCAATGCCTCAAATTCCCTTACAAAGGACGAATTATTAAAGTGACGAGCATGCCGATCCTTGCTGCGGCTCATACATTGAATATTAAATCTGTTGTTTTACCTGGCCGACAACCTTTTCTGTCGGTATTACAGGTCTACCGTCCAGTGGCTGATCCTTTGAAAGCCGCTACCATTTCTCCATATCCAATAGATGCTATCAAAAGGGGGAAGTGCATGAGTACCCCAGGGTGGAGAATCATGATGAAGAACGGCTACAAGCCTGGGAAAGGTCTGGGCACACAGTTGCAAGGCAGGACCACTCCTGTTAAAAATCATCGGGCAGTACCTGGAAGCGGTCTGGGCTATAGGCCGAGGAAACTGAAGCAAGACAGGGTTCAGCAAGAAGACGGTCAAGAAATCTTGGAAACAATGTCCACACCACTGAAAGAAGGCCGAGATCCCTTAACATGGACTCTATATACACACTTTGTGAAAGGGCCCATACTTAGTCACGACAACATGGTGGTCATTACTTCCTGTTTTGACTTCCATGACATATATGGGAGGGATTTGGCCAGACATTGTTCCGAACTACTTACGTACCAATCCTTGGAGGCTCTGCGGCCTATGAAAAGGAGGAAATTCCATGACCCTGAATGCGAATGGTACAGATGGTTCGACCTGAGGGACCTATACATAGCACTGAACAGACTATTCCTGGATCCCGCAAAACCCAAGTGGCCACCGCGGATTGACGAGCTAATTGAGAGCCCTGGCGCAATCTTTGACAAGCGGATACTGCTGTCCGAACAAACTGATGAAGGGGAGCCAGATGACCCCTATGAAGCTGGTTACACAACAGATCTGCTATGGAGGGGGACATATCCTTCACATGTCTTCATGCTCCATACTCTTTTTCGTACACTACTCTTGACCCCGACTTGGTCGCGGGTCATAATTGAAGATATTCCACGGGCTCCGCCCGTTATGATAACTCTGTCCCCTCGGGACTTTATTCCACAACCTCCTCTCGACCTAGAGAGGTTGTATAATCTGATCTGGGACATATTGCTATATGATCCCCCTAATCCTCTGGCCTTGGTGCCGCTTCCTCCGTCCGATTCTCCTCCCATTTGTATTCACTCCTGCTTCATGTTTAATTCCTCGATGGTCCAAAAAAAAACGCCAATTTTACAACAAATTCTTCCCAAATCATTATCGAGGAAACATCTTACTTGTCCGATTACGCCCCATCGCGCGGGTCCGTCGGTCAAGATTCTCTCCTAGATCTACTCTGTCCCTCCCCACGGGAGGATTCCCTTGTATTTCCACCTGTATCTCAGGATTTTCATCCCGTTTCATCTTCCTTAGGTTATGATAAACAGTTTAGTGAAGTTAGTAAGTCCAGTTTTAGGCAGGTTAGTCAGTTTAGGAAGTCTAGGAAGCCTAAGGGTAGGCAAATTCCAGAAAGATACCTCCAGGATTTGGCTGATAAATGTTCATTTTGCTCTTTAATCCCTCATCTTTTAGAAGATCCAATTCAGATGCCAGAAGATTGTACAGATGATGAGTCAGTCAATGATGGGTACGGGGTATATGAGTTAGTACATGAAAAGGACCCCATTGTTGAAGATGAGGAAGATGATGAGGACGCAGCTGAGGCATATGCCAGTGGAGTGAAGAGATTTGATGAACCCTCAGCTGCCGTCGAAGAGCCCACCAAAGAAATAAACTTAGGGACTGAAGACGAACCTAAGGTTGTCCTCGTCAGTAAAAATCTTTCTGCAGAGGATGAGAAGGCAATGGTACAAGTGCTTAAGGATTATAAGGACACTTTCGCCTGGAGTTATGAGGATATGCCGGGGTTAGACTCATCTTTAGTTGAACACAGGTTAACATTAAAAGATGGAGCTAGTCCGGTCAAGCAGAAATTAAGGCGATTCCACCCACAAATGGCTTTAAAGATGAAGGAAGAGGTCGATAAATTACACAAAGCCAAATTCATTAGAGTTGTCCTTTATCCACAATGGGTGGCCAATATAGTCCCGGTTATGAAAAAGGACGGGAAGGTCAGAATTTGCATTGACTTCCGCGATCTGAACCGGGCGTGTCCTAAAGATGATTTTCCATTGCCTCATATTGATGTACTCATCGATAACACTGCTGGCTATGAAACGTTATCGTTTATGGATGGATTTTCAGGATACAACCAGATTAAGCTGGCAGAAGAGGATCAAGAGAAGACTTCATTCACTACACCTTGGGGAACATATTGTTATGTCGTCATGCCATTTGGATTAAAGAATGCTGGAGCCACCTATCAAAGGGCCATGATGGCAATTTTTCATGACATGATGCATATAGATTTGGAAGTGTATGTGGATGATTTATTGGTTAAGTCTAAAACGAAGGCTGAGCATGCCAAAGTTTTGGCAAGGGTATTAGAGAGATCAAGAGAGTATCAGTTGAAGATGAACCCCAAGAAATGTGTATTCGGGGTATCTTCAGGGAAATTGCTTGGATTCATTGTCAGCAAACGGGGAATTGAGATCGATCCCAACAAGGCGAAGGCTATCAGAGAAATGCCACCTCCCAAAAACTTGAAAGAGTTAAGAGGATTAATCGGGAGGTTACAATTTATTCGCCGTTTTGTCTCCCAGCACTCACAAAGGTGTAAGCCGTTTTACGAGCTTACCAAGCCAGGAGTCAAATTCAATTGGGACGATAAGTGTCAGGAGGCATTTGATGGATTAAAGGACTATTTGGCAAGTCCTCCTGTTTTGAGACCACCATCTCCAGGCAGACCATTGATACTTTATATTTCTGTCCTGGATGATGCAGTGGGGGCTGTCCTAGCACAAGAGGATGAAGAAGGAAAAGAGAGGGCGGCCTACTATCTCTCTAAACTTCTCAACCCCGCTGAACAGAGATACACGGCGATGGAGAAAACATGTGCAGCATTAGTTTGGGTTGTTCAGAAATTAAAGCATTATTTTCTGGCCCATGAAGTCCATCTCATCGCTAGGATGAATCCGATCAAATTCCTTCTGGAGAAATCTGTTCTTACTGATAGGTTAGCGCGATGGCAAAGCTTTCTATCCCAATTCGATATCATTTATATTCAACAGAAAGCAATCAAGGGCTATGCCATAGCAGAACATCTCGCTCATCATCCCCTTCCTCGATTTGATCCAGTGCGATCAGAGTTTCCGGATGAGGAACTGATGTCCGTAAATCAAATCAGAGATGATATGTGGACTCTGCATTTTGACGGAGCTCTGAATTCTCATGGAAAGGGTATCGGAATCGTTCTGTTATCACCTGAAGGTGTCACCATTCCACAAGCCTTTCAGCTTGATTTTCCAGTCACCAACAACATAGCTGAATACGAGGCACTTCTTGCTGGTCTCGAGGCTGCTCATTTTCATGGTGCAACCAAACTCAGGATTGTAGGTGATAGCCAATTAATTCTTCGCCAAGTGCTGACCAAGTATCGAACTCTTGATCCCAAGCTCAAGCCATATCAAGAACTTACTTCTGCTTACTCGAAGCTTTTCACAAAGTTGATCTTTGTCCATGTCCCTAGAAATCAAAACATCTTAGCTGACGCTCTAGCTTCACTTGCATCTTCCCTTGATTTTCCTATCAGCAAGCAATCTGAATCAATCATAATTCATAGGCGTCTTTCACCCGCCGTGAAAGATCCTTCATTTCCTAGAACTAAGGAGAAGTTGCTGAAGAAATTCAAAGATGGAAGTATTGTGGAGAAAAGAGAAATCATGTTGATGGAGCTGTTAGAAGAGATGGATGATGAACAGAAGCCATGGTATTATGAAATTGCAAAATATTGTGAAGATCAATCGTATCCTGAAGAAGCTACAACTGAGGAGAAAAGAGCTATCAGGAGAGTTGCTCAACGATACACCCTAGTTGGGGGAGCATTATACAAAAGAGGTTTTGATGGAGTTCTTCTGAGATGTCTAGACGAAGATGAGCTTTGGAAGGTTATGGAAGGAGCTCATAGTGGAATTTGTGGTGGCCATGTCAATGGACAGATGCTAGCAAAGAAGATCCTTAGACAAGGATTTTATTGGCCAACCATGGAAGAAGATTGCGTAGGATATGTCCGTAGGTGTGCTAAGTGTCAACTTCACGCCGACAAAATTCATTCTCCTGCGTCTTCACTCCATCCTGTTTCTTCCCCATGGCCTTTCTCCATGTGGGCTTTCGACATTATTGGACCTCTTGGTAATCCAGATTCCGGCATCAAGCAAAAATCTTTCATTCTCACGGCAACGGAATACTTTACCAAGTGGGCAGAAGCTGAAGCATACGTGGAGATCAAAGCATCAACCGTCTGCAAGTTCGTCATGAAGAACATCATCACAAGATTCGGGATTCCAAGTACCATCGTCACCGACAACGGACCGCAGTTCGTGTCACAGGAATTGAAGGACCTCTGCAACAGGTATAAAATTGCATTGCATCATTCATCTCCTTATTACCCGCAAGGCAATGGCCAAGCAGAGGCAACTAATAAGACTTTGATAAAAATTATCAAAAAGACGTGTAAATCTAACAAATTCGCAGATTGGCCAGAAAAATTGGTTGAGGCTCTATGGGCCTACCGAACTTCAATCCGCACGCCCACTGGGCAAACTCCTTATTCCTTAACATTTGGAATGGAGGCGGTAGTTCCATATGAGATCCTTATACCGTCATTAAGAGTACAATTGAACAAGGAATTCTCTATTGATGAACATCATTCAGCACTCCTTGCTCAATTGGAACTTTTAGACGAGAAAAGATGGTCAGCTGCTAATCATGCAAAGTTTATCAAAACAGATTAGCACGTTTTTATCAAAAGAAAGTCATTGAACGAAAGTTCAAAGTTTGTGAAATGGTCGTTAAAAGAATTTTTGTAAAACCTGGTGGTCCGCGTTCTAAGCTCCAACCCAACTGGGAAGGACCTTATGTTGTATCGCACGCTTATCCTGGTAATGCTTATCGTTTGGTTAATGCAGAAGGAGAAGAGCTAAATCATCCCTGGAATGGTTTACATCTTAAGAAATACTACCCTTAGGATAAAGAGTCGATCAGTATGGTACAAAGACCAGTGGAATCAGAAAGTTTATAAACTCAAATTTCTTTGTTAGTCTGAATAATTAACTTCAAACCCATTACTGCACACACTGACACGTTTGATTCGTGAGTAACAAGAGATGCCAAGTCCTGAAGAATATCAAAAGCTTGACTAAGAGTATAAAGTACAAATCATTCTTTTTAAAGTAGAATTCTGTTTTACACTCGGCCCATGATGTCGGAACGAGGCTTAGAATAGACTACCAAGAATACCCGCCATCTTAGTAGGAGGCCGTCATAAAAAAATGGGGGAGATCCGTTCCAAAGCAAAGCAAAGAAAGAAAAGAATAGAAAAGCAAAAGCAAGGCAAAAAGCCAAATTCAAAATCAAAAGGCCACTACATTACAAACGTTACATCAAGGCCATGAAATGAAACAAAAGGGAACGCAAGGTCGATAAATACCCCGGAAAGAAAATGACCGAACCCCAACAGATATTAGGGTTGGAAAGGGACATCTTTTTAGGTCTCCGGAACCTTCTTATGGGCTTTCTAAATCTATTCTTCCTAAAGAGGTGTACTTCAAGCTTAAAGAATGGCTTAGATTGACTAAGGGTCAAATCATCAAATGGGATCACGAATGGAAACACAAGTTCAAACACGATGGGTTTTAAGTTAAGTTGTTAAAGAACAATTTGGAAATTAAGTTAATAAATAAATATGATCTTTTGATCTAAGTACCATACTGGTCTTTTAGTCAAAATTCAAAAAAAATGTATATGTCAAAATTTTAAAAAAAAAAAAAAAAAAAATTGCATATGTCCAAAAATTCAAAAAAAATTGCATAGTCAAAATTCAAAAAAAGTATATATGTCAAAAAAATTCAAAAAATATATACATTTTTCAAAATTCAAAAAAAATACATATTTCAAAACCCCAAACAAAAATGAAAATTTCAAAACCACAAAAAATATTTCAATTAGCATTTGCTTGTTGCATTTAATATGTTTCATCCCTTTTATTTTCAGTAAGCATATGTTTGCTTGTATGTTGCATTTTGCTTAAATCATGATTACTCTTATTACCTTTGTTAATAAAGGCTATGCCCCTTGACTATTTATTCAAGGAAAAGATTGATCGACCATTTATTCGGTCAGGCAAGGGGCTAAGCCTAAACAGATGCTTAACTTGTTTGTTCAAGTCATATACAGGATACAAGGCATGAAGAGAGTTGGAATCCGAATAAAGAACAGCCAAGAACCTGTTTCTGAAAAGAAATGATTGCAAAGTTGAAAATATCAAGAAGATCCCACTGTGGAATTCAAGTCCCAACCGTGGCTAAAAAGACGGTTATTTCTACCCTTGTATTCTATTTCATGTAATTATTTGCATTCGCATTATTATATGTTAAATATTTATTAGATTATATCAAGGACCTTGTGGTTTTGATGAAACTGGAGTTTGAGTTCCCCTTCAACAAAAACAGTGATAATTCCAGAGAATTCTTAATCGCATGGATAGGCCGTTGGATTGTTGATTAGTGGGGACGATGGTTCCACTTTTGTGAAACGGTGCGTGGATAAACGAGCTTCGGCTTAGCACTGAATTACAAGAATTGGTATCTTGACTCATTAATAACAATTTAACAATATTATCCTTGATTAATTTGTATTTTATTTAACTTTATTTTTTTCTTTTAGCCCAGCATGCATCATATAGGACTTTGAAATCATTGTAATAAGAATTAATTATTGATTAAGTTTCAGACCATTAATTAAATAATCTCAACATGATATGAAATATTCCATTCCGAATTGAGTATCTTGATTATCTTTGAGGTTCGCTTGAAGATATCCTTGGAATTCTATCCTTGATTGGATTCTTTATCCGATATTCTTATTTTCTTTTAAGATCCATCATGGCTGTAGCACGTCCACATTGGCTGGCAAACGCTCCCCATGATGAAACCTGCAGTGTCTACGACCTGGGGTACTTCCCACTCCGAGGAGGTTGATCGACCTTATTTTATTTCCTTGTCTACCTCATCCAGACAGGATTAATTCCATTGATTTCCTTGAGCTATCTTCATTGATGATTTCGAGAAAAATTCCAATCATGTGATGTTAAGAGCGTGTCTCATCACACCTTGGCATCACCTTTTCAGTACATTCCATTCCATTTCACTCCCTTGCAAAGACGATGCCAAGGTGAGGCAGCTGTAGACACGCTAATTTTGACGTCATTTCGAGTAAATTTCATATCATATAATAATGCCTCAGAATGGTCTGATAATTAATCATTAATTAATTTTTATTAATATTTTTAAGTGTCGGGTTTAACAGATGTGTTTAAGTTAATCAATTGAATTGATTTTAGCTCAAATTTGAGTTAAAATATGAAGAATTCTAAAAGACGTCTACCCACGTGGACGCCATTTATAGTTTATTCATGTTTTAACGTTTAAATTTGAATTTTAATTAATTGATTAATTAACTAAAAGGCGTCTTATAAGGTAGACGCGTTTTAAGTTTCCTAGGCTGTTTCTACTTCTCTTCCGGATGTTTATCCTTATCTTAATTAGTCTAAAAGACGTCTACACATATGGACGCGTTTTACCTAATAAAGATAAAGATAAGTTTTCCCGGATATTTATCCTTATCTTAATTAATCTGAAAGGCGTCAGCCAAGGTGGACGCGTTTTAGATAATTACAGATAAAGATGAATTAATCAGTAATTATCTGTCGGTTAAGATGGATAAATTCGGGAGTTTTCTATGTTAATCGCGAACGCAAGAAATGCCTATAAATACCCTGCATGTTGAAGAGCAAAAAAAAAAGAGAGAACAGAATTAAGTTGAGTTGAGCCATAGCGTTATAGCGATTTGAAGATCGAAGCAACAACGTCGTAACGCCGGAGCGCTGCTATTTCCAGAAGTCGGCGTCCCTTTCAAGATCTTCATCCTTTCAAGGCTTCAACCAACTGGGCATAACACTCAACAACAACGACAAAAGATCAAAAAGGGGAAATCAAGCACAACTTCTGGACGATCCTCAACCTCAAACTCAACAGCAAGAACAAAGAAACAAAGAAAGGGCTCTCTTTCTTCAGCCGGCTGAGGAAGGGGAACCAAGGACTCAATCTTCCGCATTTTGAAAGGTAGGCGATCATACTCTCTTTTGAAACTTTTAAGTTAAAAGTTTCTGGCGATCACTGCACTTTAGTTGCTGTTTTTAATAGGTTAGTTTACACCTAAACAACATAGATATTTCATGTTAATCACACGGTCATTCTAAGCACCTACACTGCTGAGGTGGCATGTAGCCCTGCTGGTTCGGCGGTCTCTATCCTGTGTACTGTTGTTGTTGCTACTGGTTTGTCATGAACTGTGGCTGGTTGTTATTCACAATGCTGATTTGTTCGTTGGAGAGTGTGCCCTCAGTTGTCGGACCCATGCTGGGAGAGTTTGGCATAGCAGGCTTCCGAGGTAGAGGTCTGCTAGGTCTGTGAGGATCAAAGACGCTATGGAAAGTAGCATCCTTGAAGGCATTTTGGCAATAACATGTCCTCTCGTAGAGTTCCACCATTCTAGTCAGGTTGTTCAATGTAAGGACTAGCTTGTACTGGGAGGTAGCATTAGAGATCATCATCTTCACTTGTTCGGATTCGGATAGGTGATCTTTGATTTTCTCCGCCATTCCCCTCCATCTATTAGTAAAATTGATGAAGTCCTCATCAGGCTTCATCTTCTCAGCCATTAAGTCAGTTATGGATAGAGACGGTGAAACTCTATCCTGGTATCTTTGGATAAATTTTCTTGACACGATACCATAGTCTTCTATCTCAGACGGCTCCAAAGAGAAAAACCACTCGAGGGTTGGTCCCTCTAGCGATCTTTTGAATAAGAATGCCAGTGACTTCTTATCAATCTGCCATAAAGAAGACTCATACATGAACTCCTTTAGGTGGATGAAGGGGTTACCAAAACCGTTGTACTTCCTATACACTGGCATCTCAGAAGGCGGCAAGTAGGATATTGGCAGACTGGGAAGAGTGATTTCGGGTATTGCCTTGACTCCCATCATCTTCTTGAAGCTACTGAACTGCTCGTCCATGCCGTCCATCTTTGCAAGCAGAGCCTGAGTTACCGAAACAACTTGAGGAGGAGGTGGTGGTGGATCATGATAAGCTTGCTGCCTAGAATAAGTGGGGTAGAGAGAATAATAAAGCTGCGGTCTGGCAGCGCTTCTGCCATGCCCAAAGGTATTTTGGTAAGTCGACGTTAGCGGTCTGGCCGGATGCCTTGAGGAAGATAACTGTAGCCTAGATGGCCGGGAGGTTGAAACATGAAGGCCTTCTATGGCCTGATGAATAGAAGGAGCATGGTGAGGAGGAGGAACTTGCTGAACGACCGGGGGAACCACAAGATTCGGTTCGGTAGGCTGCACGGACGTCTTCCCCTTGAGGATAAATTGGATCACCTTAAGTTGTTGAGGATCCACATGGGAAGCCAGAGCTCCCAGGACAGTAATCAGATCAAGAGGATTAGTAGGTGAGGGCTCAGCTGGATCTGGAGCTCCCTCGAAAGCAAGATTGGAAATCACATGGATATGAGGACGATAAGTACTGGGGTTGTACTGGCCATGAGAAAAGTGGGCCTGACCTTGAGGGGCATAAGCATCTCCCTCATATTCAGGATGATAGGAATCAGTATTACGGAGGGCATTAGCATCTCCTTCATTCTTAGAGTAGTGATCGAATTCCTGAGGGGCATTAGCATCTCCCTCGTATTCGACGATGGCATCCTGCTCGTAAGCAGCCATACCCACATATTTACCTGATCGAAGCATCATGGTATTAGATTTTTAACAATCAAGTTCAAACAAGTTGTGTAAGAGATTAAGCAAACAAATGGTTGTTTACGTTGTCTTAGGATTCCTTGTTAAATTACTTGGATTTTTACACCAATTCTCTTAACGGGTAGGATCCTAGTTTCAGTTCAATTTCCACCGTTATACTCTACGGTTCTTTCTCACAACGATATGAATATCTAACCAAGATTTCAATTGGTACAACCAGCCCAATGAACAAGAAGGAATTCCTTACTTTTGGGGACTTATGAAGGTCTAAACACCAACCACTCTGCTATGATCGATGGACCAATCCAATTAGAGAGAGGTAAAGATGTCAAGAAGGTGTTCCGATGAGGGGGGGGGGGGGGTAGCCCCAGTGCATGCACTGACCTACGGCCTGGATAGCCTCTAATGTATGATAAGATAAATATAAGTAACAATCAAGCCAAGAATCTGAAGGCTAGTGAGCAAAAGAAGAAAGTGCTTGAATAGCGTCACTATTCACCAACGCTATTCGAGATAGAAACTTCCCCTATTCACCAACGCAAACAAACATGAAATAGTGATAAATGGTGTCGGAGTCGGGCGACGCATTTCAAAAATGCGTCACTCTCTAGAGACGCTATTTAGGTTACATAAACAATGAACAGGAAGTGAAAATCAAGGACAATCCCTCCCAGGTTATCAAGGTAAAGCAGTAACTAGCAGATCATGCGAATTCAGTTTTTAACAGGGTTATTTATCCTGCAAACAAACAAAATCCAATCAACCACACACCTTCCTATCACAATCACAACTCCTTAAACAATCAAACGAGAGGGCAAAATCTTGCCACCAGGGATGTGCACTTAGTGCACGTTGGGATGAACGTAATCAAAGTCACCAATTGATGAAAAATGTGCCCAAGGGACACAAGTGGTGCACCGTGGGTGCCCAATGATAAAAGCAAGAACAAAAATATTTAAAAGATGGTAAAACCAAGTCCCACCGTGATCGCCAAAAAGTTGTGAGTGCTCAAATTAGGTGTGTGATTATCATAAAAATTGTGTTGTTTAATGACAATAAAATAATTAGAAACTAACATGTGATCGCCAGAAACTTTTAACTAAAAAGTTTCAAAAGAAAGATTTGATCGCTTACCTATTTGAGACGTGGGAGATATAGATGTTCTTGATTCCCTCTCTTCAGCCGGCTATAAAAAGAGAGCCCTTTTTACTCTTGTTCTTTCTTGATTTGGGGATTGTCCTTTTTGCTCCAGAATTTCTTCTTGATGATCTTTTGATGCTCCTTTGTACTTGCAAAGAATGAGATAAAAGGAAGGAGAAAAGCTATTAGAACTAATAGAATGTAGAATCTATTCTAACAAGATTATTAATCATACAATCAGAATAAGGAGCTCACTTGTTTGATGTTTATTTTAAACCCCTATAACATGTATAAGATTGGAAAAGATTGATTATGTGAGTGGGTGTGTGAAGAGTATGAAGTGGTAAGTATGATTGTATAAATATGAAAGCATGCAAGAACATTAAAGAAGTAGGAAAATTAGATGGCCCCTTGAAGCCTTGGGTCTTGTTTGATCTTAAAGGACGAAGAGGATGAAGAGTTGACCACATTTTTCTCCTTCAAGTGTTCCTGGAAACTGTTATGCAGCACTCCGATCCTTCTTGTTCCAATCTCTTCGAACCTTTTGAACCTCCTTCCAACCTTTTCAAACTCTTTTTAATGACCAATCCCTTCTAATGATCAAGGGCTTGGGTTTATATAGAACTAGTGTTAGGGCTCTCACGCGCCTCCGCGGCCACTTATGGATCAACTTGAAAGAATTTAAAGTCAATCCAACTAGGAAAACAAGATAATCTTGGCCAAATCATCATTATTTGTAATTAACTAAATCGCGTCGCCCGAGGGAGACGTCTTTTAGCTAAATTAAAGCTAATAATAATCCAGAGAAGAAGAAACCGAAAGAAATAGGAAACCTAAATGGCGTCGCGTAACAAAGACGTGTTTTAGTTAATCAGGAAATTAATTAAAAATCAAATTAGAAATAGAAATGAATTAGGAAACCTAAATAGCGTCCACCAAGGGCGACGTCATTTAGCGAAATTTCGTATTTCGATTAAGAATCTGAGTTAAAATCAATCTCATATAATAACTTAAACAGCGTCGCACCTTGTCGACGTCATTCAGACAATTAATGCAGAAATTTAATAAAAATTAATTGATTAAAAACCAGACCATTTTGGGACATCATTATATGATATGAAATTTACTCAATATGATGTCAAAATTAGTGTGTCTACAGTAGGATGTTTGAAGAGGACATCAAACACCCGGTAAGACTAGTACAGGTTATTCCAGCTCATATGATGAGGATGACTGATCTCGTTAGTCACATGTGTGAAGACACAATGGTGAACCTTTAGGTGCTCATTGGGGAATGAGTTCACTGAGCTGATCCGATATGAATCGCCGAATGGTAATTTACCTAACTGTCAACCGGCTTGATTCATCGTCACAATGGCGTGGTTGGTCCTTGAACTTAAGACACTAAAGATACCTTGTCGATGGACTTCTAGACTTTGACCTTAGCTTACGAATCCCTATCCACAGGATTTCTAATAGTCAAGGATCGAGTCCAGCAGAAGACCTTTGAAGGTGAATGTGTGTTCAATAGAGGATCGTTCGCTCTCAAGTAATTAGAGAGAGAATGCTCTAGAATTGATCTGCAAGAGTCTCTAGCTAGAGCAGACACAATATCAGAAAAGGTGTTTTCGGATATTGTAAAGTGGAATCTGATTCAAATGAGTTGACCATCTAGGGTTTGGCAATTGACAATACCCTAGGTTAACTCGAGAGGATTGTGCGAACGAAGGATTATAGCCGCGCAGTAACTGTGGACGGACAGGTTCCATGAATGGGTTGTTGAACCCCATTACCTTCCAGGATCATGCGGTGTTGCTTGGCACCGAACTTGATCAGAAGTTCGACCTAATTTTACATGAGATGTTAATTCGATTAAGTAATTAATTAATATTTAAATATTAATTAATCATAATAAGTCAATAACTAGTTATTGGACTTAATGGGCTGAAAACCGGACTGGTTAATGGGCCTAGAGGGTCACACGCAAATATATTCTAAATCGGTGGTACTTAACTGGGATTTATATTAACTAAGGGACTTTTATGAAAATTCACGCCGACTTTATATTTATATATGCGCGTTGAGAAACCCTGGGCCAAGCTCCAAGAGCTCTCAAGGCTGGCCATCCCCCTCTCTCTCTCCTCCTCCTCTGGGCGCCCCGTTCGAGGCGCCGGGAGACTTCGCGTCTCCGCCGCGCGCATTTCTCGAGAGTCATCATCCGGATGATCCGGACATGGTTGCGGCGAGGATTCTTCACCGAGCGAGCTGATCTGGACGAAGGATCGAGGACGGACCACCGCGGAGGATCGCGTGGATACCGCTGGAGGCCGGACGCTTGTGCGGCTAGCGGCATCGCCTCGATGGAACCGAAACGATTATGGATTCGAATCCGCACACAGTGATACAATCACTTCTCGTTTTTTCGATTTTCTGTTTTTTCATTCTGAATCGGATTAGAGGGCATCCGAGGGGATTTTGTTTGTTGCTTTCGCTGCATTCTTCATGCCCCGCTCAGATCCCAACAATATGTCTCCTAAGATGTGGGAGAGTGGGCTCTCAACTCGTATGACCTGTGGCCTGGGCAAGGACCAAACGCCTCTAATGTAGTAAAGATGAAATACAACAATGAGAACAAAAATACGAATCGCATCGGTGCAGCAAGACGTGATTCATGAATCGCATTACCTAGTGTCAACATGATTCAGCGAAGCACACTTCTCCAATGAAGGTCCTCGAGCAGCAGACAGACCAACTGAATGGCGTCAGTCATGGACGACGTGTTTGAGAAATACGTCACTCTCTTTCAATGTGATTCAAAACCTGTAGTAACAAAAAAGAAGGGACACTTCCCTTCGACCAAACAGAAGATAGGTGAAATAAAAAGATGCACAAAATAGCACGACTTCTAGGTAATAAGGAATTAGCTAAATCAATCAAACACACTTTATTCAAGGCACTTTTGGTAAACCCACAATTGTGAAACAATCATAGAGAGCACCGAACTTGCCGTTATAAACATGTGCATGTGCTATATGGGGGGATAAAAGTAGCAACTGAGTGTGGTTGAGGTGCACTAAGGATGTACACGAGGGTGCCAAAGTGAAAAGAGAGTGAAACAAACATAAGATGGCAAGAAGAGTCCCACTATGATCACCAAGAAGCTGAGAGTGCTCAAAATGTATCAAATAAAGCTAAACGACAATATTACTATGGATAAGAAAATGAACACGTGATCCCCAAAAATCAAAGATCTCAAAGGAAATAACAAATGTGATGGCGCAATTATCTGAAACCGGGAGTGTAGTGCATCCTTCAATTTTCTCTTCCTTAGTCGGCCAAAGAAGAAGAGCCCTTCTTATTGTTCTCGCTCTCTTTGAAACAACATACGACAAATGATGATGCTCTCATTTTACTAGGGTAGAACACTCAAATGACTCACCGGCCAACCTCTTTGAAGCCTCAAAGGGTACCCTATATATAAGATGAATTTCTAGGGTATCAAGGCTCTCAAAACTTCACAAATTCGGAGTAAATCTCCAAAGACATATACCAGCCGAGTAGAGGCCTACAGACCAAGGAAACTTCATTATCTCGTGTGGAAATGGGCTTGTAGGCCATGCAACTGAATCAGGTCAGATATGGACGATGTCTTTTAGAAACATGCCGGCCAACCCAGACATCATCTAGAGGAGCTAATTAAGAAAGATAATCACAAGAAAATCTAGACATAATTATGCAAATACTAAAATGCATCGACCATTAGCAACACCATTAAGATTAATAATAAATCAATTAAAAATCAAATTAGTAATCTATTAAGATTAGCATCATGAAACACATCGACAATGACCGACGTCATTCAGCTTAATCATTATCTGATTAAAATTAGATTAAAAATTGATCGGGCTAAAAATCTAAAGACGCCAACTTGGGACAACACTAATTAGCATTTTGCTGAAATTCAAGAAAAATGAGAAAAAATCAACTCAATGATCAAATCAACGATAATTTTGGGGCATCACGAATATGATATGAAATTTACTCAATGCGAAATCAAAATTAGCGTGTCGACAATAATGAGCGTGACTGATCTCATAGACACATGTGTGGGGACATTAGGGCAAGCACACAGGTGCTCATTAGATAATGAGTTCACTAAACTGATCCGACTTGAATCACTGGATGGTAATTTACCTGATTGTCAGTCAACTTAATTCAAAGTCACAGTTGTGTGGTTGGTCCTTGGACCTGAGACACCAAAGACATCTTGTCGTGGACTTCTGGGTTTTGACCTTGGCTCACGGATTCCTATCTATGGAGTTCTAATCAGTCAAGTGATTGGGTTCAGCATAATACCTTCGAAGGTGATTGAGTCTTCAATACGGGATCATTCACTCTCGATAATGAGAGAGAGAATGCTCCGAGAATAATGTACGACAATCTCTAGCCCGAATGGACACTATACCAAAAAGTAGAGTTTTCTGATATAGTATAGAGACATCTAATCTAAGTGAGTTGATTGGATAGGATTTGACAGTTAACCATGTCCTAGGTTAACTCAATAGCGTTATTTAGATGAAAGACTAAATCCACATGGTAACTGTTGACGAAAAAGTTCCATGAGTAGGTTATGGAACCCCATTACCTTCGTGGATGATGCGGTGTTGTTTGGTACCCAACATGATCGGAGGCCTGATCGATCAATATGTGCGACATTAATTCGATTGATTAATAAGTTAATATGACATATGAACCTAATTAAGTCAGTAAAGTGTCACTGGGTTTGATAGACCATTAACTAGACTGATTTTTGGGCCTACAGGGTTACACGCACAAAGATCCTCAGTTCGAGGTCATTACGTTAGTTTTATATTAAATGAGGGACTTTTGTGAAAGGTCGCCTACACTTAATATAAATAAATGCCATGTGGAAACCCTGGGCCAAGCCCTAGGGTTCCTCCTAGTCTAGCCATCCCCCCTCTCTCTCTCTCTCTCTCCTCTTGTCGTACATTTTTTAGAGAAAAAAATGCACTTGATCTTGATTTTTTTATTTTAGATTTAGATTTGTTATTTGCGCGCTCTACCTGACTCAATCAGATGAATGCGTAGTTCTTCGACCCGATCCCGCTACCCATAAATGGAATAGCGTTAATTACATTCTCCTAAGAGAAAAACCCTTGATTAATCGTCGGAAGAATAGAATAACACCCTTCAAAATGATATGAGTAAGATATACAAGATTGCATTTGAAAAATGAATGAATTTCAATTTTAATTTGAGAAGAAAACTCATTTTTTAGTTTAGAGTTGAGTCTGCGCAAGACTTGATTTATTAATGTTTTATTGATGGATGATGATAAGAGATATTTTTTAGTCCTTTTGGATTGATTTATATGGATGCATTGAAGATTTGTTTGAATTTTTATGTTTGGAAATGAACATGAAGTTGAGTCTGCGCAAGGGTGCGCAGACTCATTTGTTACTAATGTGAATGCTTGTATTTATTTTGATTTTTGATTTATGAGAGGATTGAAGATCCATTTTTATGGTGTTTTGATTGAAGTGGATGACATTTTTTTATCAAGGGAGTCCAATAAACATTTCTTATTGTGTTTTTTCAGATTTGAAGTAAAGAGACTTTGGATTTGATTTGGAAGGTATGGAAAAGTGTTTTTTATGTTTTCTTATTTGATTTGAGTGGAAGATACTTCAAATACTTATACTTTTTATGTTTTGAATTTGTAGTTTTTTAGAGAATGAGCAAGATTGAAGTGAGGCTTCTTATAGGTATTTTTTGTGTTTTACAAAAGGGCAAATTTGAGTTTTATTTGATTTTTTATTTATAAGAAGTATTTTATTCTTATCTTGGGGTTTTTTATTTAATTTTAAAGGAATTAAGGTTGAAAAGATTGGATTTTACCAATTAGGGGTTGAGTCTACGCAGGGTAGCGCAGACTCATCTGTCACAAGCCTATTTTTTCAGTTTTTTAGGTAATTTCAAGGAAAAGGTTATCATTTTTGTTTAGGTTTTGATTTATGGAAAATATAGGATTTATCATTAAGATTTTGATTTGATTTGATGGGAATTTAATAGCTAAAAAGTCAGATTTTAGGAATTTAAGGTTGAGTCTGCGCTATAGAGCGTAGACTCATTGTTTATCAAAGTGTTTAGCATTTCTTTATATATTTTGTTAAAGGAGTTTTAAGATTTTATTTAGGTTTTTGGCTTATATAAAGTATAAGTTTTTATGTAAATTTTTGAATTTAATTTGGAGGAAAATTAAGGTCAAAAAAGTCAAATTTGAGATTTCAGGGTTGAGTCTGCGCTGGGTAGCACAGACTCACTTGTCACCAATGTGTTTTGAGTTGTTTTTTGCATTTTTTCAAGAACAACTTGGTGTTTTTATTTGATATTCTGATGTATAAGAATAAACTTGATTTTTAGAGGGTTTTAGATCATCTTTTAGTGGTCGGGAGGTTGATTTTTTATTTTTTGTGAATTTCAGAGCTGAGTCTGTGCCAGGATACGCAGACTCAAGTCTGAATTGGGGATTTTTTTATTATGAGTTGTTTTATTGGATTTTTGGTGGGATAACTTGATTTTATGTTTTTTTTTATGATTATTTACATATTTGGAGCTGCGGACATGATTTGAGGGTCAAGAGACGAGGTTTTGGCCTCGAGATTGATGCGCAGACTCAAGTTCAAAGAGGATTTTGAACAAGATTCTTAAAAAGATAGAATCTCCTGAGGTTGAGGGGAATTCCAAGAGTTTCAAAGAGCTGGGGAGCTTCAAATATCAAGGAGACAAGAAAAATGGGTTTGAGTCTGCGCAAGAAGTGCGCAGACTCAGCTGAACTTGTAATTTTGGTTTATTTTGAGGGGATTTGGATCCTTTTAGTAAATGGATGTTTATTTAAATAAAATGGAGTGTTTGTTATATGATTGTGAGTGATTTAAGCAATTTGATTTATTGTTTAGTTGATTTTTTCATTTGAAATGAGCTTATGAAAGGTGTGCAGACTCAACTTAAGTTTGGAATTTTATGTTTATTTAAAATAGAAGATGATTATCTTAAACCCTTTTTTGAATGAATTAACTTTAATTATTTGAGTTACTTGAACCATAAATGAGTCTATCAGTCCATGCAAGGCATCTTTGACAGTTTTGAGTTGAGTCTGCGCAAGGGTGCGCAGACTCAGAACAGTGGCGCAGACTCAAGTCTGAAAATTGGATTTTTGAAGTTCCTGCACAGTTCAAGCTGCAATTAAATCCATCAAGGGGTTAGTTTCAACCATTAAAGTTAGAACATGAAATCCGGGGTGGAGAAAAACAGATTGTACACCATTCCCAATTGAATTTCCATGGTTATAGGTGCGCAGACTCAAAATCTGAGCATAACTTCAGGTTTACACCTCTTTCAACTTGAAGTGATCCAAGAATCACCACAAATTTGGGGAGGATAACACTGAGAAATCTCAAAAGTTGAGTATGGCTACATGAGGCCTTTTCAAAGAGTGGTTCTTGTGTGGATTTCTTCAAATGATATGATTTCTTCATGTTTATCTCATTCTTCTTGGATCATTTTATAAAGTATTGAAAATGCTTAATATAATGATTCCAAGTTGAATTTCAACCTTTCATTAGGAAAACCCAATGAAAAGGTTTAAGATCTTCATGAAGGATCATGGCATGAAGGGACCCGAAGGACCAACTCCCTTAAAGGGATATGTAATGACTAATGGACCATAGGGATGGCTATAAAGGGGGGCGTGCCGAGCATCCAACCACTCACCCAATCCCTTAATGCCTTCAAGATGTAAGAAAAACCCACAAGGGGTAATCCAAAGCATCTCTACATTTGGGGAGTAAGGAACTCCACCAATTTCCCTAGAGGATCACATGTAGCCATGAACCATGGCGGTGGCTATACAGGGGGGCGTGCCGAGCATCCAACCACTCACCCAAAGGGTGACCTTAATGCCTTCAAAATGAAAGGGTTATCCACAGGGAATCACCCATTCCATTTCTACATTTAGGGAGCAAGGAACTCCACCAACCCATTGGAACTTCGGGACATATCATCTAAATGAACCTAAAGAAATGGGAACACAAGAATGATGTTTTTTGTATGAGGGCCCTTGATGGGTTACCCAACATTGGATTGTTGGCACCCTTAGATCGGGACATCCTTGGAAAACATCGGAAAAACATTTAAAATCTTAAAACATATAACAAGACTTCGATTTGAAACATTAAGGGCTTCATAACCCAAAGTCCAATCCATTTAGGACCTTCATTGAGCCTCAAAGGGACAGCCCTAGGTCCAAGGAACATTTGGACAGCTTGGGGGAGGATCAAAGAATCACCTCAAGCCCAAAAACCAACTTGAAAGAGGCGCAGACTCAAAACCTGCAACTGGTGCTGAGTCTGCGCAGGGAGGCGCATACTCAACACTGTAGCACCTGCAAACGCAGACTCAGGCTGAAACCCGGATTTTCGGTGAAAAATGGGTTCAAATCTAACCCAAATGGTGGAAAATAAAATATAAAAGGTACAAGGCCTAAAATATTTATTTAAAATATATTTTAGATGCATTTCTTTAGGAAAATATCATGAAAACTTAAGTATGAAAATAAGAGAAACTTAGGCATGCTTTTTAATTTTTCCATAGATCTCTCCTTCTTGGCTCCATGTTAGAGGATTTCTACTCAAAGAAGCTCATCCTCAACTAGTGAGGGAACCTCCTTGAGAACCTCTAGGACCTAAACCCTTAGCCATTAAAGGAAAAAGGTCCAAACAAAACCCATTTGGTTCCAACATGAAAACAGAAATTCAAACTTAATACATATGAAACTTAGGGGATTTCTCTTGATGTTTGGCCTTGGGGGAACATCATCCATGGAGGGGATGTGCTCCTAAGGGTCATGGAAAGCCAAGCCACCTTGAAAAACCCCAAAACCAAAGACAAATAAATGAAAAATCAGTTTTCAGGAAATCTGGATAGCAAAGCACATTTCGAGCCATATCTCCATGTGTCGCAAGGCTTGAGGAGACCATTTATATAAACTAGAAAGGCCCCTCTACCATCTCCATACGAAAAACACATGCCTTATGAAGGAAAAAATAGCATAAAAGCAAGATAACCAGCAGATTCACAAAAACAAACTCAGAAAATCTGAACATTGCATTTCATTGCTTTCAATCATCATGGATGAACATCAAGGGGGAGATAGAAGTTTCTATGAATATCAAAATGAAGGAAAACATTATAATAAAGCAAGGAGACAGAAATAGACCCCTTCTTCACCCCCACTCTACCTTGGAGAGGGGATGAGAGGGGAGAATGGCTCTTGAAGCCTACAATCTTGCTCTCTTCTTCTCTAGCACTCTTCCTTTCTTTTTCTCTTCTTCTCTAACTCTTTTTTCTCTCTTGGGATGCAGGAAATGGAGGGGAAGGAGGAAGGAGACGTGCTCCTCCAAGCTCTCTCACCTTTCTTCTTCTCTTTTCTATTTTTTGGGATTTTTGTCTCCAACTTTTTCTTGTAGAAGATGGGAGTTCTTTTATAGATAAAGTTGGGTTACTTTTTGGGAGTAGATTAGACATCCATTAGCCTTAGATTAGGGATAAGAAACCCCTCTTAAGAGCCCTCCAATAAGGCCACAACACTTGGAGAATCATGATTGGTTTCTCCTTTTACTTTTCACCTATCCTCTTCTAGAAGAATCTTGAGGGGGGGACCACTTGTTTTTCTTCTTATCCTCCTTTGGGCAGATTTGACCATGGGTCAAAGAGGTAAGAATAAGCCATGGGGGAAACCATTTGGGCCCTTTTAAAGGCTACCACGAAATCGGGCTTTGGCCTTCACTTTTTGGGCCCAAATTGGCCCTATTGGGCTTCTTTTGCTTGAGATAATGGGCCCGGACCTGCCCCCTTGGATTTTTTCATCATTTGGGCTGAAAGTAACCCATTTTTGACTTCTTTGGCCTTGCAAGAATGGACATGACAACTGTCCATTAACTTTCTTCACTTGGGCCTTCTTTTGAAAAATTACTTGGACCTCCTTTGCTTGAGATAATGGGCCCGGTTGCACCATTGGATTTCTTCATCATTTGGGCCCTAGAGTAACCCCTTTTTGATTCATTTGGCTTGCAAAATTGGGCTTAGCTGCTGCCCCTTAAATCTTCTCCATTTGGACCTTCTTGGACAATTTTTGTACAATTATTTGGACCTTCTTTGTTTGGGATAATGGGCCCGGTTGTGCCATTGGATTGCTTCACCATTTGGGCCCTAGAGTGGCCCCTTTTTTTATTTATTTAGCTTGTAAAATAGACATGACTGTTGTCCATTAATTCTTCTTCACTTGAGCTTTCTTTGGAAAAAATTGCTTAGACCTTTCTTGCTTGAATTAATGGGCTTGGTTCTTCCTTTCAATTTTCTTTGATTTGGGCCTTTTTTGTTGATCTTTAGGCTCTTCTTCTTGTTCAATTTTTTGGTGACAATACCTCTCTCTGCTGTATGCCCCCCAAGTGGCATCCCCCTGCTACTATGCTTCATCGATTATGTTTCCCGACTGTCAGGAGCTCCATCCGCTGCTGCGGACACTACTGGGGAGAGATAGCTGCGGCAATTGCACTGCATCTAATAAGAAGAGACGAGGACGTGCCCTCAACGAGGATTGCGTGGATATCGTTGGAGGCCTAGCACTTGCGCGGCTAGCGGCATCAACTCGATGGAACCGAGATGGACACGAATCTGATTCTACGCACAATGATGTTTGATTACCCGATTTTTTGTTTTATTGTTCGAAACAGATCGGGAACAGGCAGGATAGATTTTAATATTCGGTTTCCACTGCGTTCTTCGTCATCCCACCCGATCCTAACCGGACAATGACCTCCGATCCTAGCTAGTTGTATTAAGACCGAAGCACTATTTTGTCTAGGTTTTAAGGTATTTATTGACCCCTTATGTTGTGGTTTGAAAGCTTGTCCTAAGGCATGAAAGATTGATAAAACAGGTTAGTGAAAATTTAAACAAATAGGTGAGTTATTCACTACATATGCAATTGATTTTGTATGAAACTGACATGTTAGTATGTGAATTGACTATGTGTAAATTTGATCTACCCTATAACGTGCAGACGAAAGCAAATTGCTTTGTGTAGGTCATTTTTAAAAATAAAATATAAAGAAAAATTTGCTTTGCATTAGATATGACTTACGCGTGTTTTAAGCAAATTGTAAGATATCTATAAGAAAACTCATACACTCTTTTAGTTAAGAATTTATGTATGCTATGGATTGTCAGTCGTACACTGAGGACAACTATTACTAGTTTGCAACTTTAATTCTATGTAAGTATGCTTTTGGTTATAATGCCTACTAAGTTTTACTTACACGCTTAATTATTAAATTTTTCAAGGGACTTTAGTGGGTAATAAATTAGAGGAAGACTTCATATCTGATTTTAAAATTTTTGGAATTGGTTTGTGGTAAATTGTCTTGAAAAAATTATCTCAGATCACAACAATTGATTAAGGTGATACTTCTGAAAGGAGATGATGACAATCTCTCTAAAGGAGTGTCACAACTGCTGCAGCCATCACATGGCCATAGGTGGTTCTACTTCCTAGGCTTAGAGTGAGAAGGGCACCCACTCCGCTAGCGCCAAGCTCTCCTCAACCACTCTCACATTGAGTGTGCATGCTGTGACTTACAACTTAGCCAACACTCATACATGTTTACCACTACAAAGCTCCGGACGCCGGTAAGGTGAAAAGGTGAGTCAAAAATAAGACTAATTGGGACACGTTAGTCTACACAGGATCCACACCCCCGGCCACATGCGAAAACAAGTAGTAACTATTATCCTAACAATTGGATTCCCCTCAATGCCTAGATGATGCTACACAACTGAGGGCCTTGGGACTGGCTCAGACCCAATCACATCTAAGCACAGGGGGATAACCCATGACCCGTATCCTTGTAGGTCACAATATGCTTAAAGGCACCAAGTTTACTACTACTGGAAGAAGTCACTCTTGGGTTCAAACCATGAAGCATGCACATTCGTAACAACAATCACCTCCTCATGAATGATTTAAGCAGGCAACAATATGTAGAAATGTATTTAACATTTATTGAATCTAAATATTTATTTATAGTATGGAACATCATTTAAATATACACGCACACATGAAGTGAAGGATGCCAAAGCTCTCAGCGGTGAAAACATCTAGGAGTATGGACATTTTCTTAGGAAGGCATCCAGTCACTTAGACGTCCCCCAGATAAAAGATCTATGGCCCTAGATGTTTTTATAGACCGAGACCCAAGAAGGGTTTCATACATTTTTTTGATAAGGCGTCCAATCATCTAGACACATATCATGATATGCTTCCAAACCCATGGATATTTTATCAGAGAACCTCACAGGTCGAGGCTCCTTCCTAAGCTCTTCTCAACCGCCCTACACTACCAAACTCCAAACGGATGGAACCCCAAAATACTCCACTTGGAGGACTACAATTCCCACCAAGAAATCAACACTAAAACTTCCAAAATCTCAAGGAAACCACACATGCATGGAGTAGGAAACCTAGCACGCTTTCTAAGGGGATAACCTAGCTTCTAGAGGAGGAGCCTATAGGTGCTCAAAGTGTGTTTTCAAAGACAAATGATAATATTACTATGAATAACAATAGAAATGTGATCGCTTGAGATCAAGGATCTTGAATAAAATAAAATAGAATGATCACAAATTATCTTTCAAAGCAGGGAGCACTGTGAATCCTTTTATTTCTCCTTCCTCAGCCAGCCGAAGAATATGACCCCTTCTTATTGATGCTCACTCTCTTTAAGATGATGTACGGCATGTGAAGATACTCTTCCAACTTATCTTCTAATGCCTCGCAATAAAGACAAAGAAACAAGGAAGAAGATAAAAGATGATTAGAGCTTTGATGGGTAGCATCTATTCTATAAAAAGAGATATCGCGCAACTAAGCTAAAAATACTCACTTTATTGGTGTTTTCTTGAAACCCCTATATGCAAAGGGAAGGATATAGCATGGAACGCTAGTGAGTGTGTGTGAAAAAGTTGATCATGATGATGCATGCAATGCAACTAAGATGGAGAAATTAATGAAAATGAAAGCAAAAGAAAGGAAATAAGAAAGAGTTAGCCCCTCCAATACTACCGGGCTTCCAAGGTTTCTTGAAGATGGAAGAAGAGACTTGGAGGAAGAAGATAAAGCTCCAATGATGTACCCACATTCAGAGCAAGAGAGATCTCTTTTCACTATAGGGAATCACTCTGACAGCATTTCAGCCAACTCTCTTGAAGGCTTAAAGAGGTACCCAATATATAGAAAGAGCATTTTCTAGTGTTTTTGGCTAAAAAATTTCTCTATTTCGGAGAAAATCACGCTGGATAATTACTGGCCGCATGGAGATTTCCCATCCAAGGAAATTAGATAATCTCGGTTAAATTGAACTTGTTCAATACGCACATGAATTGCGTAGGCCTCAAACAATGCCTTCCATAAAGGCGTTGGCCAACCCGACGTCTTTTTTGAGGGGCCAATTAAAGGAAGATAATATCGAGGAAATCAAAGATAATTACATAATCACTAAAACATGTCGACATCGGACGACGCTATTTAGATAAATAGGAAATAAATTAAGATTCAAATTACTAATCGGTCAAGATTAAAAAATAAAATCACGTTGACCAAGGACGATGCCTTTCAGCTTAATCTTTATTCGATTAAGAAACTTGGGCTAAAATTAATTTCGTCTAGAAATCTAAATGGCATCAGCTATGGGCAACGCGAATTAGTGAATTTCTAGAAAAATAGGCAAAATTAACCAATGATTAAACTAAAGACTATTTTGGGACATCATAAGTGTGATATAAAATTTACTAAATGTGAGGTTAAAATTAGCATGTCTACAGCTACCCTACCTTGACATCGACTTTGCAAGGGAATGAAGCGTAATAGAATGAAGCAATGGTGAATAAAATGAAACGGAGTGAATTGAAAAGGTGATGCTAATATGTGATAAGACACGTGCTCAACATTACATAATGAAATTTTTTCAAAAGCGACCATTAAAGTGATTCTAAGAAATCTTTCAAAGGTCAACAAATGTTTGGATAAAGGAAATAAAGTGTACATGAGGGCATGAGAAAAGAGATCAAATTCCACGAGGGAAAGTCCCCTAGGTCACAAACTCTACAGATTTTACCATGGAGAGCGATTACTAGCGAATGTTGATGTACTACAACCATGATGGATCTTAAAGAAAAAAAAAAGAAATGAGGATGAGGAATTCAAACAAGGGTTAATTTTCAAAAATTGTCTCGAAACAACCTCAAAGGTAGTTAAATATTCAATTTAGAATAGAATATTTCATATCACGTTAGGACTAAGTGACAAATGATCTGAAATTTAATCATTAGATACTTTGCACACAATGAATTCAAAAATCTGCATGAATACATCTTAGGCTAAGAAGAAAATTATGATAAAATAAAATATCAATTAATCGAGGATAATATTGTCAAATTGCAACTAATGAGTCAAGACACCAATTCCATAAATTAGCACTAAGCCAAAGCTTGTATATCCTCATACCGGCCTATGAAACAGAACCATCGTCCCCAAAAGATTAACAATTTGACGGCTTATCCGTGCGATTAAGAATACTCTAGAATCATCATTGTTTTTGATAAAGGGAAACTCAAACTCTAGATTCTTCAAAATCACAAGATCCTTGATATAATCTAATAAATAATACCATATAGTAATGCAGATCAAATACATGAAATAATACAGGTAAACAGATAACCATAAATTCTATGATCATAGTGGGACTTTATGGCACTGCGCGCTGAGACAAAGTATATCATTATCTTCATTCTTTGTGTCCCTGCACTCAAAATTTATCAATAATTCTTCCTCACAAAATAAGCAATTAGTGTGGAAAAATAAACCCATCAAGCAAACAATCAATAAATTCTGTAAAAAGCGTCGGCCTGAGCGACGCCTTTCAATTTGAAACGCGTCGCCCCGTCAAGACGTGATTTAACTTCTTGAGATAGATTGCTCTAAATCCATCCCAAACACAACTTTTCACTCTTGTTGACACTTTTTCTCCTTGGAAACAGACTAGGAAAACATAGCTGTGTGAATTCACTCTATAAATTACCTCTTTTGGCCATTATTTGACACCCAGAAGTGCAAGCAAGCTCTTAGAGAGAGGGAGGAACAAAATAATTCATCTTGAAGCAACATCACCATGGTGAATTCAATCAGCTCGATAGAGAGTTCAAACAAGAAGCAAAAGAACGACAAGCATTCGGCGTTGAAGGGACTCTCTGATGTGGAAGAGCATCTAAACAGAAGGAACCTCAATCTCCGGGTATGTAACTCAAACTTCATACTTTCTTCTTCTTCATCTTTTCTGTCTAGTCCAATTCTCATCTTCTTTCTTCACACGGTGGGACTTTGTCAACTTCAAATTCTCACTTCTCTCTTCTCTCTTTTTCTTTTTCAAAGGCCTATCCACACTTTCTAGGTCCATGTTGTTTCTCCAATCTTGCATGGATCCTAAAGCTCATGGAGAACATCACTATTCATACGAGGGCTTACATCACCAAGTGGCATATGGAAGGATTGTAGTGCATGCCAAGCATTATAAAGAAGTCTACATAGATTGGGTGGCTATGGGAGCACTAGTAGAATTGTGGCATCCATAAACACATACTTTCATCTTTCCCACTTTTAAGGCCACTATTCTTCTTGAAGAAGCGGAGTTTCTCTTGGGACTACCTAAATTGAAAAAACTTAGTCATCCTGATGAGATTAACATGCTACTCATGAGGAAGAAGGTCACATCCTGCAAGCTTTTAGGGAAAATCATGAAGACCCATAAGAGATTCATAGCACATTGACTCAAAAGACATCAATTTGGAGAAGCTAGTAGCATGGACATTGAAGAAGATTCCATATGCAAAGGAAGATATAGATGTGGAGGTTGCAATGATTGGCTTCACCATATACTTAGTCGGAGCTCTCTTGTTCCCTGCTCAAGATAATATCCTAGAAGATGATCAACTTAGTGTGATTTGTGACATATTCAGAGGTAAACAAATTGGGCCTACAGTCTTAGCCTATCTCTACAGTGGGCTTACCATGGCGTCCATATGGCAGCATACTTCTTTTCGCCTTATGGATCGATCTCCACTTCAAATTCAACTTCAACTCTGAAGAAGCTCCAAAGATGTCCAAGATCTACCAACAAAGCCCAATTTACCACATTGCTGAAGTGGTGAAGTTTGATGACAACATGATCAACTGGGTGCCCAAACTCAAGACATGAGCAGACTGGCGCAACTACTTCATGAATGGTTTTGATTCTACGCCTCTCACTCTCTTTCAAAAAGAGGTCCAAGTGCGCCACTGCGTGGGTGCAGAACTAAGACTTGTTGTTGCAATTGAGCTCGTGCTCTACAATTCTCACCGGTGCCATCCTTAACTTGGCATGCCTCATTATGATTACCCAAAACTTTCTCATCTTCCTCCAATCAAGAAGCGTGAATTGGGAACCGAACAAGATTCTAAAGATGCAAAGCTCAGTGCCACCTTATGGAAACTCGACTTTACACACCATGTCCAATTCCCAGATGAAAAGAATCGAGAGCTATGGAAAGCCTATGTGAGAAATATCCAGAAAATTAGGCCTATGAACCTTTATTTCCATGTTTGAGTTCATATCACCTTTTGAATTTTATTTTGAAGGAGGGAATCATTCCCTTATGCAATAGAATCACTTCCTTCCTTGTGTAATTTTTTTAGAATTTTTACTCGAATAAAACAACTCATTTTTCCTCAAAAATCACTGTCCTGGGTGAACTTTTTGAGTTGCATGGACTCAAAATGATGCCTTTCAGAAAAAAAATAATTTCCAAAAGTTTAAGATAATTCTCAAAATTTATTAAATCACGTCAACCATGGGCGATGTCTTTCACTTCAATTCTCAAGAATTCTACACAATTTCCCATATACCAACCACCTGAATCGCATCTTAGAAGTACGATGGGGTTCTAAAACACGTCAAGGGTGCGCGACACTTGTCAAACTGTACGTCCAGCTAACAACCGTGCCTTAAAATATGCGCCATCTTAATTAGTGTCGACCATGGATGACGCCTTTCAACCCATCATTTCAAATTCAAACGGCCTCAAACTGAGTACCTCTTAAAAGGCATCAACCTTAGTCGATGTGATTCAAATTATCGAACTGCCTTCGCATGCCTAAGACCTTCTCCCTCATTCTCTCCTACTCTTCCTCTCTCTTCACCTTCTTCTCTGGCGATGACGATGGTGCTCTGGTGCCTCTCTTCCTCTCCGGTGATATCCGACCACCAGTGGCATCCCCAGTGATCATCAGAGCTCCGGCGAGCCCTCTCTCTCCTCCTTCTTTCTCACCTTCCCTCCTTCTCCCCTTCTCCTTCCTCTTTCTTCTCTTTTACATCTCCAGCCGGCAACACAATAGCAGAGTCGAGAGTGACAGTCGACCCCATAGTGGCAGGTGGTGACATTGCTACGGTCCTAGAGGAGGCACTCGGAGCAGCACTAGAGGCAACGGTGGCTGTAGTGGCAGAACCCAAGGGTCGAGGTTGGCCCATGGTAACCACACTTCCAATCTTTATTTGATTATGATTATTGAAATAATTCTGAAACTAACCATAATTTAAAATGTGATGATAGGGTATGATAAGAGTGCGGATCTTATAGGATCTGGTCATCGCCGTACACTGTGGGATGCCTTACTTTTAAAAGGGGCAGTTCCAGCGCATGGGATTTAGTGAGTTACTCTCTATTGAGCCATTTTGGATTGATTTGGTTTCGATTTAGGCTCTTAAGGAGAGATGGCATGAGGAGAGTCGGGCATTTATTATGCCTTGGGGACACATTATCCCCACATTAGAGGATGTGGCCTGGATCACCAGGCTGAGAGTAGAGGGGAGGGCAGTCAGTGTTACGACATACCCTAACTATCGAGAGCGAGCCCATAGACTGCTACAATTGGGTATAGCGGCAGCTGGTTGCGAGTCTCGGACTATAGCTCAAACTGATGTAGAGGATGCTCTGGGGCTGGTAGACCCGAGGAGAGACACTGGAGAGTCCCAGGAGGCGTTTATAGAGCTATTGGAGGCATCCTCCTAGGCATTATATGTAGCAGACCCCCCTACAGAGAGAGGAGGCAGCCTTAGATCTAAGGGGATTTCTATTCTTCTTGTTCAGACGTCTCCTGTTCAGAATGAAGGGGGACGAGATCCATTTCAGGTTCCTTCAGTTGTTGGAGGATCTAGATCATTTGGGAGACTATGCATGGGGTGTAGACCTCTTGGCACACTTGTTCGCGAACCTATCTGTTATGACGATAGACAGGGAGACTATAGTGGGCAGGTTCGCACCATTCTTGCCGGTATGCACTTAAATGCTTCTTTTGTTATTTTATTATGAAATGATTATGACATGAATAAGTGTTTTAACTATATGAAATGTGTGCAGGTGTGGACCTAACATTACTTCCCACTTGGCAGGGCGACGTTGGTTGAGCCAATGGCAGTCCCACTGGCACAACGGTGGCAGCCGATCGTCGATACGGCACCACAATATCACCAACTGATGGCACTGCACCGTCAATTCCTCAACTAACCTGAGCTACGGGTGAGTTTCTTATTCAAATGTATGCCATGTTTTTTTATTATGATTTTACCTAATTATGTAACTATCATGAGGTCATGTAATGCAGGTTATCTCGTACTGAGCCGATGCGATTCAGAACCGATGGCAGCAATCAAGAAGAGACTCTTCCCTTTGGCCAAACAGAAGATAGGTGGAAAGAACAAGATATAGAAAGCATTCCACTTTGCATGTAATTGGCAATCAACCAATTCACTGAAGCATGAATCATTCACAACATTTTTAATGAACTCACAACTTTGAAACAATCATCAGAAGAACCAAAACTTGCTGTTTAAAGATGTACACATGCTGCACAAAGGACAAAAATAACCAGTAAAAAGTGTGCTCAAGGAACACCAATGAGTGTGCACGAGGGTGCCGAAAGGTGCACACGAGGGTGCCAATGTAAAAAAGAGAGTGAAACAAAGGAAGACGGTAAGAATAAATCCCACCATAATCGCCAAAAAGCTATAGGTGCTCAAAGTGTGTCTTCAATGACAAATGATAATATTGCTATCAATAACAATAAAAATGTGATCACCAAAGATCGAGGATCTAGAAGAAAATAAAATAGAATAATTATGAATTACCTTTCAAAGTAAGAGTACTGTGAATCCTTTTATTTCTCCATCCTCAGCCGGCCGAAGAAGAAGAGTCCTTCTTATTTATGCTCACTCTCGTTAAGATGACATACAACAAGTGATGTTGCTCTTCCAATTTCTTTTTCAATGTCTCACAAGAAAGATAAACAAAGAAAGAAGAAGATAAAAGATGATTAGAGCTTTCATGACTTAAGTTCATAAATTCAACTTCCTTCCTATCTTTCACACGCAAGAGAATGTATTTAGCACGAAAGGCATTGAAGACTCCTCCCAACTAATGTCAATATCTTTACCTTTGAAAGTGGTTCTCAGTGCAGACTGTCACCATTTATTTTCTCTATCTATAGCATAACAGTGGCCAATACTACCTTGTCCTAGTCTACATGATAGATATGGTTGTCCTCACAGCCAATCATAAGGCACCTATTTCAATCTGGTTCACTAATAAATGGCATTTATTTCATTATATAGATTGGTGTATTTATAACTACGCATAATGAAGTCCTTGAATGTGTGCAATAGTCATCGGATTATGATGAGATCATAATACTGAGACTGATGACTTATAAACACATATTCTTAATTGTTCCTAGTCGTAAGATGTTTGAGAAGAACATCAAACATCCGATAAGACTAGTACAGGTTATTCCAGCTCATATGATGAGGGTAATTGATCTCGTTAGTCACTTATGTGGAGACACAATGGTGAACCTGTAGGTGCTCATTGTGGAATGAGTTCATTGAACTGATCCGACATGAATCGCCGAATGGTGATTTACGTAACTGTCAACTGGCTCGATTCATCGTCACAGTGGCGTGGTTGATCATTAGACTTGAGACACTAAAGACACATTGTCGGTGGACTTCTAGGCTTTGACCTTGGCTTACGAATTCCTATCCACGGGATTTCTAATAGTCAAGGATCAGGGCCAGCGGAAAACCTTCGAAGGTGATTGTGTAATATAGGATCGTTCGCTCTCAGGTAACTAGAGAGAGAATGCTCTAGAATAGATCCGCATGAGTCTCTGGCCAGAGTAGACACAATATCAGGAAAGGTGTTTTCGGATATTGTACAGCAGAATATGATTCAACTGAGTTGACCATCTAGGGTTTGACAGTTGACCATACCCTAGGTTAACTCGAGAACATTGTACGAACGAAAGATTATAGCCACGCGGTAACTATGAACGGACATATTTTTTGAGTGGGTTGCTGAACCCCATTATCTTTCCGAATCATGCGGTGTTGTTTGGCACCCAACTTGATCAGAAGTCCGGTCGAATTTACATGAGATGTTACTTCGATTAAGTAATTAATTAAATATCATATATTAATTAGTTATAGTAAGTCAATAAAATGTTATTAGACATAACGGGCTAAAAAACCAGACTGGTTAATGGGCGTAGAGGGTCATATGCAAAATGATTCTCAGTCGGTGGTATTTAAGTAGGATTTATATTAACTCGGAGACTTTTATAAAAAGTCACGCCAAGTTAATATATATATACGCGCTGTTGAGAAACCCTGGGCCAAGCTTCAGGGTCTCCCATTGCTGGCCGCCCCCCTCTCTCTCTCTTCCTCCTATGGGCGCCCCTCTCGAGGCACCGAGACAGTTCCCATCTCTGCCGCGCACACTTTCCGAGAGTTGGGAATTCCCGTCCAGGTAATCCGGACAATGTTGCGGCGAGGATTCCTCAGCGAGCGCGCTGATCTAGATGAGGGATTGAGGACGAACCACCATGGAGGATCGTGTGGATACCGCTGGAGGCCGGACGCTTGTGCGGCTAGCGGCATCGCCTCGACGAAACCGAAACAGTTGCGGATTCGAATCCGCGCAAGGTGATGTAATCACAACCGATTTTTGATTTCTGATTTTTGTTTCAAAACGGATCTACGGGCATCGGGTGGGATTTCATTTTTATTTTCGCTGCGTTCTTCACATCCCGCCCGGATCCTAACACTACACGTCTAATAGCATGAAATATCTTTTGTATTTCTCTCACCTAACTCTCCACAATTCCTAGCTGACTCTCCCCCTTAAAAGAAGGAGGTTCCATCTCCTTAAACTTTTCTATCAATAACGCTCCAACTGCCCTATATTGTTGTCCATGCATTTGAGCCTATAACTGAGCTTGCATTTCTACCTGAGCTTAAGCCTATAACTACACAGTCTACACCAATCCCTAAAAAGATTGCATAAAACCTGCCAAATATATTAGGGGTATAACCTGAGCTGGTACAGTTGGTACCACTCATTGCTCATTCTCTCCCATAGCTCTAGCAGATGCTCCATTTAGGGGAACTACCTCCCCCTGCACAAGCTCCACCAATTCTCTCTCCCTCCCTGCCATACCCTACAAGGGAAAACTAACTTAAGTTAATATAACGTTAATATAACGTTTAATATAAAAATTTCAAGATCATATTTAAAAGTCTTTCTCTAATTTATTTGCCTACTAAAATCTTCTGAAAATTTTAATAACTAAGTATGTGAGTAAAACTCAGTAAGCATTAGAACCAAAAGCACGTTACATAGAATTAAAGTTGCAAACTAATAATAATGGTACTTAGCGCATGATCTGCAATCAATAGCATAAATAAATTCTTAATTAAAAGAGTGTGTGAGTTTGCACATACATATCTTACAGTGCAATTTACTTTCATCTGCACTTCATAGGGCATGTCAAATTTACACATAGTCAATTCACACACTAACAGGTCAATTTTACACAAAATCAATTGCATATATATCAAATAACTTACCTAGTAGTTTAAATTTCTACTAACCTATTTTATCAATCTTTCATACCTTAGGATAGGAATCCAAACCACAACATAAGGGGTCAATAAACACCTTAGCACTTGGACAAAATAGTGCTTTGGTTCTGATATAACCAACTGGGATTGGAGGCCAATACACTACATTCCATGAAACCAAAGTTCAGTTTTAGGATTTCAATCCCCTTTGTCTTTGGGTCATTAATTGAGTACTACTACTGCAGACACTTGCTATAGGCTCTTCTAATCATTCCCCCTTAAGATGGCACTATCCACGCATGTTTAAATTTCATTACAATATGTTTCACACAGTATCTCAACTATGTATAGTTCAAAACAAATTCTTGTAACAACTTATTAAGTTCAAACAGTCTAAAATTTATAATAGAATGATTAACAGTGGTATTTTCAGTGCTAAGCCATATACACAACTGAAATATCTCATAAGCAGCACTAAAATCTAATTTTAATGCTCATAATGTCCATATTTTAATTTTTAAAATCAAAAAAATAGAATTAAGTAAATTTAATAACAAATCACATGCAAACAGTTCATCATATACCTACCTAAAATGAAGAATCTCAACTAACTTTATCAATTTCCTAATTTCTTGGATTTTGTTTTAAATCACTTGCACCCTTCTTCTTCTTCTATTTCTTTCTCCATTTCTTATTTTTCTAGATTTTTTGTAGAAGGAATAAGATATTCTTCCACCTAAATCTAGCTAAAACCTACTATAGAACTGTTCAGGCTTGTAACATTGTCATAAAGCACCCACTAGAAGTCCAGGTGTCACTCATGAGTCACCCTTGAAGTAGTAGAAATAGATAACTAAATTCTGACAGGAATCAATTATATGTATTCACATAACTGATAACTTGAAGTAGTAATTGATTAGCTGAACTGGTAATTGATAACTTGAACTGGTAATCGATTAGCTAAACTAGTAATTGATAACTTGAATTAGTAATCGCTTAGCTAAACTGGTAATTAATTAGTTGAACTGGTAATTAATAAGTTGAATTGATAATGGATTAGCTGAACTAGTAACTGATAACTGGAACTAGTAATCGATTAGCTGAACTGGTAGTTGATAATTTGAATTGGTCATCGATTAGTTGAACTAGTAATTGACTTGAAATGGTAATCGATTAGTTGAATTGGTAATTGGAAGCTTGAACTGATAATCGATTAGCTGAACAGGTAATTGATATTTCAATTAGATGAGTTTGGTTACATGATGCTTATTATTTGTTTAATTTAGAGTATCATATTATTTTTGTTATTATTATTATTAAAAGAACTTCCTTAGGTTTTGTTATATTATAGTAGTTTACTGCCTAAGGGGTTTTGACGGTCTTAGCAGGGTCTATAGTTTCCTACATTGCATTTTTCTTCAACCCCGTTTATTCCTACTATAGCTGTAGATTTATTGCTTTCTTTATTTTACACCTACTAATTTGTGTGAGTGTGTGGGAGGTAGGGATCGCTATTCAGCCCTTTTAGTTGTGACCCACTCTCTATCCTTTCAAATGAGGAGTCTCAACGGGAGTAGGAGCATGGTGTGCTTCTTGGGTTGTGTATGCCAGCTGCTACCATTATTCTGGGATATGTCCCGACATAGTTGTATTATTTTTCTTTAGTCTATATGCTTAATTTTATTTTGTGGACTATGTATTTATTACCGGAATGTACTCAAACTGTAATATTTTATTTCCTGAACATTTGCTTACTTTCTCTATTCGATTATCCTATTATTTACATTAGTCTATCATTTACGTCACTAGGTGCGTTTGCTTGAGCCCAGGTGTGAACTCGAAGGTAATGATCCAATACTCATGCTACGTCAATTTCCAAACCGAGGGTGGCAGGTCATTACATGTGGTGCAATAAGTAAAGATGGCCCAAGCTTTCAATACAGTTAATTTATTAGACAGTTACTCGATCTAGAACTATTAATTTATTAGACAGTTCAAGCTTTCAATACATTAGATGGCCCACATCTACCACATAACAAATGTTCTTTAAAGATGTTAGGGATACAACTGCGTCAAATAACCAAAACTTTTTCAAGTGTGTTAGACAGCTTTGTATCTAATAATTTGACAATTTATAGCCAGTTAGTCAATATAATGTATTCAATAATGAGTGAGGTAATTAACAATTATATAATGACAATCAATAGCCAAGTGTGTTAGATGATGTACATATACATATCAAATAATGACTAAACTAACTAATAGTTATATAACGGAGCTATCACAAACAATAACAGTTTAAATAAATTAGATGATCTTCTTATCAAAAATTGAAGCTACCAAAAGTTCAACAAATGTAAGTTTTAGACTATGGAGTTAAAATAACTACTAACAAATATTCTATAAGGCTTAAGACATGAGATGGTACCTCAAGAACTGCAAAATAAATGAACCTAACTAAGGTGGTTGTGTTATATTACATACAGCGATAGTTAGATCACTTGAAAGGCTTCAGGTAGTTTGGACATCATCAAAACTTGGCTTCAACTATAAACCATATGAAACTAGTTCAACATAATTGATATTTACTTGCTTGACCTATTTTTTACTCAAAGAACAAGTATAGAGCCCAATAATATGCATATTATATATTATAAAATAACAAGTTAAATTTGATAATTATTAGAGTTGAAAATAAAAATAGATATGCCCATACCCAATAGATAGTTATTTTTTTAATTTCAACACACACACACAATTACCCCTTAGAGTTGTTCCCATCCCTTATAACTTTATCTTCACCATCCGCTTGGCTTCAACTCTGATCTTGAAACTCAATGGTAGCCATCTATTGGATATTTGTAAATCTGACTTTCAAATAATCATGAAAATTGCTCAAAAATAGAAAATTCGTTAGATTTTTTAGTTATGGTCGTCTGTCAAGTCAATCTCATAACTTTGGTGTACATTCTCATCCTTATTTATAATAATAAAAATATTAAACTCATCATGTATAAATTGTACGAACCGTTTCATAGTGAAGTTCGTATTCATATGCAATGAATATTAAATCATGATGAGATCATGATAATGAGATTAATCTTTTTTTAAACATATACTTCTACGTGTTCCTAGTGGAGGATATCTAAGAATGACATCAAGTATCCGATGAGATTAATATAGGTTATTCCTACTCATAAGATGAGGGTGACTTATCTCATAATCACTTATGTGGAGATCTTAAGGTGAACCTAAGAGTGCTTATTGGAAAATGAGTTCACGAAAATGATCTACCACTAAATCATTTGATGGTAATATATTTAACTGTCAACTAATTGATTCATCGTCACAGTAGCGTTATTAGTTCTTAAACCTGACACACCAAAAACATTTTGTTGATGGACCTTTGGATTTTGATCTTGACTTATAGGTGTCTAACTAAGAGGTCTTAATTAGTTAAGTGGTCAGATCCACCCAAATATCTTCGAATGTGATTGTGTGGTCAATAAGAGATCATTCACTCTCAGTAATCAGAGAGAAAATACTCCAGAGAGTGATGTCCATGAATCCCTGGCCAGGACAGGAAAACATATCAAAAAATAGTATTTATTTATGATACTTTAAAGCATCCTATCCGCATAAGTCGATTAGGGTTTGATGCTCACTATACCCTAAGTTCACTTGAGAGCCTTGTACTGAATGAAGGGTTATAACCACACGATATCTGAAAATGGAAAGGTTGCATGAGTAGGTTGCCTAACCCTAATACCTTCTGGGATCATGTGGTATTGCTTAGCACCTAACTTAATCGATAGTCCGATCGATTAACCATAAGAAGTTTAATTGATAGTATATTTATTTAATGTTGAAAATATTAAATAAATCATTTGAAGTCAGTAAAGTGTTATTAGACTTAATAGATTTTAAATCAAACTAACATTTAGGCCTAAGGGCCCACACCCATAACATTTTCAGTCGATGGGAATTAAGTAGGATTTTATATTAACTCAAGGTTTTTATAAAAAACTCATGAATTAATATAAATAATAGCCAAAGGAAACCCTTGGCCAAGCTCCAGGGTTTCTCGGACCTGACCACCCCCTCTCTCTCCTCTCTATCTAGTCAGCTCATTGAACGGGACACCCCTCTCTGCCTCTCTCCGCCTTAGCTTTCGCTCCACTGGAGGTTGCTACAGGCATCTATGAAGAGAAAGAGAACCAGGGATCACGCCAATCCTACGGGAGATTGAGGGCAATCCATCAACTGGAGAACCGTATGATAGGGGCGAACTTAGGAGGGCAAGGTGTGGGGCCATGGCCCCTCTACCCCACTAGAATTTATATTTCATTTGTATACTATAAGTTTACAAAGAAGCCTCTTCTACATATAATTTCTTTAACTTGCAAACTCCGGTTCCAATTTGTTTTCATGAAATAGATCAGGGATCTTCACATGAATTTTTATTTTTACTGTGTTTGTTTATTAATTTATTTTAAACTCCATATTTCCATGTGATCCATACAAGATTACCCTTAGTGTTGTTCCCATCTCCTAGGATTTTAGTATTCACCATCAATTTGCTCACATCTGATTAGATGGCTACAATCAAATCGAATACAATCAGATGGTGAACATTAAGCTCCAAGGGATCGATGTAAATAATCTTAGGGTAGATAATTGAATATTTAAAAATTAATTATAATTTTTATTTATTTTAACATGAGGATAGGGCCAAAACATACTATGGGGTTTACCCGCACACATGCAAAAACCGCAGTACACCTCTTCTCTCTCTCTCTCTCTCATATATATATATATATATGAGATGGGGCCGACTATAATGAGCCTCAGGAATCATCTAAGTTAGATAAGCCTCCCCTCAAAACTCCTTCTTCTCCATCTTAAGAAAATAAATAAAAATTATAAAATAAATAAAAATTATAAAAAAATTAAAATATTCAAATACCCTCACCTAGGTTGGTTTTCGTCCCTTGGGATTTAACCGTCGAAAAACTCAATTGTAGCCGTCCAATCAAGTGTGTCCTTCGTTAGAGATCAAAACTATACCCCCATGGATGGGATCTACCCTAAGCGTTAATATGATGAATTTCTATTTATTTACTAGTTTTTCAATATTTTTAGACATTATTATATGTACCTCATAATATGGCTCCAATTGATTTTCTAGATCAAACGGTGAAAATTAAACCCTCTAGGATGGAACAATCCTAAGGAGGCTATTTAAATATTATTTATTATTTTTATTATTTTTTTAAACATGAGGAGAAGAAGATTTCGAAGGGGCTCATCTAAGTTAGATGAGTTCTAGGGCTCTCTCTCTCTCTCTCTCTTTATATAGGTGGTGGCAAAATAAGTGGTGGTAAAATAAGAACGATGTGGTGGTGGCAAAATAAGGAGGGTTTCGATGCCATAGGTGGTGGCAAAATAAGAACAATGTCATCTACTCTAAAAACACCTTAGTTGAACTTTAATTTTCAATCCAAACCGTTGAACCTTCTAAAAAATATAAAAAGTATATACATATACAGAATTATTCCATTCTAATAACTACAAGTCATAAATTATATAGTACTAAATATAACACTATCTAGACCATCCATTTTGTTGAGCACCAATGCATGGGAAATACACATCCAATGCATCTAATTTTTCATTAGTAGAGATTTTTTTTAGTGAATAAAGAAGATTCAACAGTTTGAATTGCAATTTAAAGTTTGATTAAGGTATTTTTGGAGTACGTTTTTGTTTTGCCATCGCTGGCGAGGGATCCATCATCACCTATGGAAAAATAAGAATGGTGCCGCCTACTTCAAGAGCATGTTAATCAAACTTTAATTTCTAATCAAAGTCATTGAACTTTTTATAAAATATGAAAACTATATGCATATAAAAAATTATTTCATTCTAATATATAAGTTATAAGTTAGATAGTACTAAATATCATAATATCTAAACCATCCATTTTGTATAGTTACGACGCATGGGAAATACACATCCGATGTATCTGATTTTTCATTCATTAATGCTTTTTAAGTAGTAAAGAAGGTTCAATGGTTTGGATTAGAAATTCGAATCCAATTAGCATATTTTTGAAGTTGTGTTAGTGTGAAGGTGTGCATATGTACGGATTATATTAAGATAGAACAAGGATCCATTCCCAACAATGGCACCAAAATTGTAGTGCTACATACTCCAAAATCCAAGCCACATCATTAAATTTTCTCCATTATTATTAAATTTACGCACAAAAACTATTCTAGTATAATATCAAAAAATCATGAATTTGAGGTGTACCATATATATGTGCACTATTTTAAGCCATTCATTAATTTTCATGCATCTGATGCTTATGAAAATAGCATCATAAGCATATGATTTTTGATACATAAGTTGTCCATTGATAGTAAAGAAGATTTGATAGTATAGATTTAGTATTTGAGATTTAGTTACAAGGGTTTTACAGTAAACAACATCTCACTTTTGGTGCTCGAGGGGCTTATCTCATTGCCAATTGAAGCAATATGTGCATAAATGCTACAAAAAGGAAATCCCAACCTTAGCATGTTGCTTTCTATCTCTCCTCCCAATTTTATTTGCTTTCATTTACCGTGGTGAGGAAGAAAGCAAAAGTTTTTGCTTTTGGCCCTACTTTTGATTCGCAAAACAGAACATTCATTTTTATATTTGCTTCTATCTCAGTTAGGTCTAACAAAAAATAGAAACAAAAATTGCTAATGTCCATTTTTGATCATGTAGTACAGTGGTTAGAAGGTCCTCAACTATAGAGAAGGAACTGGGTTCAAAACCCACCAAGCCTCCATGAGGAGAAATAAATGCACAACCTATCCGCTCCAAACGAAGCGAGAGTTCCCCGTTCCGCGTTTCAGCACACAACAGGAATCGACCCCCCGCACTCCCCATTTGGGGAGACGGGGTAATGTCCATTGCGCCAGTAGGTGCATGCTGCTAATGTCCATTTTTTCTTGAGACTCATTTATGTCTAACATGATACCTATCAGTCTCACTTAGACCTAATGGACCGCAGGTCTAAAGAGAATTGTTAGAAGACATGACATCTTTTAGACCTTTTTAAAAGTATATCCTTATGTGTTTTTGGTGAAAATAATAGTATCATTTTATAGTGTGATGTAAAAAAAAATCTTATAAATGAAGAAAAATCTTTACATCATGTCTGAAGGTACATAAAGACTGTCCCTTTGGTTCTTTGCATTTGACCTTTACCTTTGCTCTAATACCTCTTTACTCGATACCATAGATAACAAGTATTAAAAGATTAGATCTTCCCAATCTCATTCTTTAAAAATTCATTTACACCTTCACCTACGAAGACTAAGAATAGATATAATACTTCACTTATTTTTTGCTCTACTTTGTTCGCCAGATTAGAGAAGCATAAGGTCCCTTATTTTTAGAATAAGGTTAATTCTGCTTTGATGAGAGGAATTGATTATTCCACGTCTGTATTACTTATTCTTAGAATTATGTGAATAAATAATTTCACTTTGTACCTAAGAATTAGGTATTCTGCTTTCAATTTTGTCCACTATAAAAAAAAAATACTTCTTATTTTAGAATAAATAATCCAAAATAATTAAGTCATGATGAGATCATGTTAATGAGATTAATCTTTTTTAAACATGCACTTCTATGTGTTCCCAGTGGAAGATATCTGAGAATGATATCAAATATCCGATGAGACTAGTATAGGTTACTCTTGCTCATAAGATGAGGGTGACTTATCTCATAATCACTTATGTGGAAACCCTAAGGTGAACCTATAGGTGTTTATTGGAAAATGAGTTCACAAAAATGATCTACTACTGAATCATTGGATGGTAATATATCTAACTGTCAACTAATTGATTCATCATCACAGTAGCATTACCTGACACACAAAAGACATCTTATTGATGGACCTTTAGATTTTGATCTCGACTTATAGATGTCTAACTAAGAGATCTTAATTAGGTCGGATCCACCCAAATATCTTTGTATGTGATTATGTGGTCAATAAGAGACCGTCCGCTCTCAGTAATCAAAGGAAAAATACTCCATAGAGTGATGTCCAGGAATCCCTGTCCAGGACAGGATAGAATGTCAGAAAATGGTATTTTTTCATAATAGTTTGAAGCATCCTATCCACATAAGTAAATCGATTAGGGTTTGATTGCTCAACCCATACCCTAAGTTCACTTGAGAGTCTTGTACTGAATGAAGGACTATAACCGCACGATATCTGATGACAGAAAGGTTCCGTGAGTAGGTTGCTTAACTCTAATGCCTTATGGGATCATGCGATATTGCTTAGACACCCAACTTGATTGATAGTTCGACGATTAACCATAAGTTTAATTGATAGTATATTTATTTAACATTAAATATCAAATAAATCATTTGAAGTTAGTAAAGTGTTATTGGACTTAAAAGGCTTTAAATCCGACTAACATTTAGGCCTAGACGATGAGACCTATAACATTCTCAGTCGATGGGAATTAAGTAGGAGTTTATATTAACTCAAGGTTTTATGAAAAACTCATGAATTAATGTAACTAATAGCCAGAGAGAAACCCTTGACCAAGCTCCAGGGTTTCTCGGACCTGACCACCCCCTCTCTCTCCTCTCTATATGGTCAGCTCTTTGAAGGGGACACCCCTCTCCGTCTCTCTCTGCCTTAGCTTTCTCTCCGCTAGAGGTTGCTACAGGCATCTATGAAGAGAAGGAGAACCAGGGATCATGCCAATCCCACGGGAGATTGAGGACAATCCATCAACTAGAGAACCATATGATAGGGGCAGGCTTAGGAGGGCAAGGTGTGAGGCCATGGCCCCTTTGCTACACTAGAATTTATATTACATTTGTATACTATAAAGTTTACAAAGAAGCCTCTTCTACATATCATTTCTTTAACTTGCCCCCATCCCCTTCCCACCCCACGAAAAAGTACTTCTAATTTGCCCCCCCCCCCCCCCCCCCCCCCGCCAAAAAAAAAAAAGAATTTTGAGTCTGTCACTGTGCATAGAAATTGCTGGAAGCTGGGCACCTATGTGGCTAGTAACATTGTCCACCCAAACCAATTGGATGCCGATTCGTATCCACGCAAGATGAGAATCAGAAAACTCTTATTCCAATTTATTTTCGTGAAATAGATCAGGAATCTTCACAGGGATTTTACTTTTACTGTGCTTATTTATTAATTTGTTTTAAACTCCATCTTTCTGTGTGATTCTTACCCTTAGTATTGTTCCCATCTCCTACGATTTTAGTATTCGTCGTCAATTTGCTTACACCTGATTAGATGGCTTCAATCAAATCGAATACAATCAAATGGTGAACAGTAAGCTCCAAGCGATCGATGCAAATAATCTTAGGGTGGATAATTGAATATTTTAAAATTAATTATGATTTTTATTTTTTTAACATGAGGATGGGGCTAAAACATACTATGCAGTTTACCCACACAGATGCAAAAACCGTAGTGCACCACTTCTCTCTCTCGCTCTCTCCCTCTCTCTCTCTCTCTTATATATGTGTATATATATATATATATGAGATGGGGCCGACTATAATGAGCCTCCAGGCTCATCTAAGTTAGGTGAGCTTCCCTCAAACCTCCTTTTTCTCCATCTTAAGAAAATACATAAAAATTATCAAAAATTTTAAAATATTCAAATATGCTCACCTAGGTTGGTTTTCGCCCCTTGGGATTTAATTTTTACCGTTGAAAAACTCAACTATAGCCGTCCAATCAAGTGTGTCTTTCATTAGGGATCAAAACTAAGCCCCCTCGGATGGGGTCTACCCTAAGCATTAAATAGAAATTATTTATAAATGATGAATTTATAAATAGGGATGGAACAATCCTAAGGAGGCTATTTGAATATTTAAAATTATTTATAAATTTTATTACTTTTTTAAACATGAGGAGAAGAAAATTTCGAATGGGCTCATCTAAGTTAGATGAGTTCCGGGGTGCTCTCTCTCTCTCTCTCTCTCTCTCTCTCTCTCTCTATATATATATATATATATATATATATATATATATATATATATATATATATATATATATATATAAGGAGGGTTCTGATGCCACCGGTGGTGGCAAAATAAGAACGATGTCATCTACTCCAAAAACACCTTAGTTGAACTTTAATTTTCAATCCAAACCGTTGAACCTTCTAAAAAATATAAAAAGTATACATAATTATTCCATTCTAATAACTACAAGTCATAAATTAGGTAGTACTAAATATAACATTATCTAGACCATCGATTTTGTAGAGCACCGATGCATGAGAAATATACATCCAATGCATCTAATTTTTCATTCTTAGATATTTTTTTAGTATTAAAGAAGATTCAACGGTTTGAATTGAAAATTAAAGTTTGATTAAGGTATTTTTGGAGTAGGTGGTACCATTTTTGTTTTGCCATCAGTGGGGAGAGATCCATTTTAACCTATGAAAAAATAAGAATGGTGCCACCTACTTCAAGAACATGTTAATCAAACTTTAATTTCTAATCAAAGTCATTGAACTTTTTATAAAATATGAAAACTATATGCATATAAAAAATTATTTCATTCTAATATATAAGTTAGATAGTATTAAATATCATAGTATCTAGACCATTCATTTTGTACAATGCATGGGAAATACACATCCGGTGCATCTGATTTTTCATTTATTAATGCTTTTATAAGTAGTAAAGAAGGTTCAATGGATAAGCCAAAGATAATCAGTATTAAAAGACTAGATCTTCCCAATCTCATTCTTTAAAAATTCATTTACACCTTCACCTACAAAGACTAAGAATAAATATAATACTCCACTTGTTTTTTGCTCTCCCTTTTTTTTTGCTCTACCTTGAGAATAAAGTTAATTCTGTTTTGATGAGAGGAATTGATTATTCCACACCTGTATTACTTATTATTAGAATTAGGTAAATAGTAATTTTACTTTGCACTTAAAAGTTAGGTGCTTTACTTTCAATTTTCTCTACCGTCAAAGTAGAATACTTCTTATTTTAGAATAAAAAATCCAAAATAATTAATCTCTTTGTGATTTATTCTGCTGCCAAAATAGTGATGTTAAGTTATTCTGATGAAAGGACAGAGTTCACTCTCCATCCTTGCAAGCACGAGTTCACCGCATGGCAGCAAAGGCGAAGGAGTGCATAGTATCTCGTGGCTCTGCCAAGTGCCAACAGGGGCGGGCACTTGGAAGTACAGAGGATTCCCTTTCCTCCTTCTCGTACCACCTGACATCGTTGTGGGGTAGAGCCGGACGTGCGCGTGGGCATGTTGCGGCTTAGCTGAACTTGACGTCCAGACAAAGACGAGAGTAAGCAGACAGGTGTATCTCCGGGGAGATCCCCGTTGTGGATTCGACGGGACGTCCATCCAAGCCCCGTTGTCTCTGCTACTGGACGTGGTGGCTAACACTGCTAAAGTGACACCACCCTCCACTGTCCCACGGTGGTGATGGTGGTAACGACAGGAACTCTTCAAACAAGGGACGTCAGCTACACAAAGCCTACATCGGTCAGGATCTAACACAGTCGGCCACTCCTCCCTATCCTACGTACACTATACATACAGTAGTGCAGTACGTAGGCTTTTTAAGTGGCCATATGGAGACAAATGTGATAGGAATAACATCCGAGTTCCGAGCTGACTGCGATGCCAGCGAGGGTGCCATTTAAACACCTGTCCTGCCGTTGTGGCTGCTGTTGCTCGTCCCAGCGTTCAAAAGTTCCGGCACGCAGGTACGGCGTCCAAGAATCGCTCGCCTTGGGAAGCTGCTCGGAAGTGCGAAGCAGCGTCCTGCTCTAAACAACGGACATATTCTTCTACTGGTAACTTTTATCTCTCAAGACGGAGACGAGATCTTATGGATCTCATATATTTTCTTTTATTTACATCAGGTAAGAATAAATCAGATGAACTAGCTTAATTGGTCATTTACCGTATGGCCCTTTTTTCGGATGTATTGCTTGCTGTGGGATATATATTTTTTTGTCCGGAGAACTACTTCTCCATAAATCGAATTTGACTAGAGTTCTCGTCTAATTAGGCAGATTCTTCGGACCGCACAAAATACTCTCCTATTTAAGAGAAAAATTCAAGTTTTACTTAGAAATGAATCTTGGTCCCTTGTAAATGTGTACATCTGGCCACTTGTAAATTCAAGTTTTACTTAGAAATGAATCTTGGTCCCTCGTAAATGTATACATCTGGCCACTACATCACTGTCAAAAAGGAATAAGGATTTTTTTGTATATGTATCTCCGAAAAAATATTATATTTGTATCTATACTTCTAAATCTCATATATTGTCATCAGTATTTGATGAGGCAGAATCCGATTCGGTCCATTAAAATAAGCCCAAGTCCAGTTCAGCTCAGCAGCAGTAGTGGAAGGCTTTCAAGAAGCCTTCGGCCCATCAGCGGCCCAACAGCCTTCGGCCCATAAGCGGCACAGTAGCTCTCGGCCCAGTAGGCTTTGGCCCATCGGCGGCCCAACTCCCTTCGGCCCGATAGCCGTGTCCGGCTCACTCCGGTGGAGGACTAGGCACTATGTCGGTTTACCAGTAAGCCCGAAACATAGTCCTATATCGGCTACCACCGTTAACCATCCGTTATCCTCCGCTATAAATACCCCGCTATTTATTGCCAAAGGTATGTCTCCGAGACCCAAAAGGACCATAGTCCAAATAGCATTAAAGCTACTCTCTGTCTTCTGAATCGAATCATCTTCAGAAGCTAACTTGACCGTCGGAGGGGGTTCCTAAGGGCCGAAGCCCGGGACTCCTGCTGACCGGTTTCTTCTTCTTTCCCTCCTGCAGGGGCTCGGTTCGAATCATCGCCGACCTCCCCGAATCGGTCTCGGCCGCCGACCTCGGACTTCTCCCACCGGTCTCGACGCCGTGCGCCGGCTGCCCCTCGACCGAAGGAGCCTCGGCCCCACTCTTCGGATACAAGCCAGCCTCCGACCGAGCCACTCTCGGCCTCGGACCCTCGGCTTCGCCTCTGCCTCCGTCGCCTTCTGGATCCCTGTCGGGCCTCTTTTATCGATCCGACCCAGCTCCGGATCCTAAAAACTTCGGATTCCAGCTTCGGAATCCGGTCGTGATAGCTTCGGCTACATCACGTGGCGCCGTCTGTGGGAAACTAGCAATAAGTCATGTCTCATCGTCCAGTAACCCGACGATCCGGACAAGACGAGGCAGAGACGCGGGCAACTTCAACAAAGCTGCTTCGTCCAAAGAAGCCTCGGCCTCGCCCTGCGCCGGCTGGCCTGCTTCGTCCAGAGAAGCGTCGGCCTCGCCCTGCGCCGGCTGGCCTGCTTCGTCCAAAGAAGCCTCGGCCTCGCCCTGCGCCGGCTGGCCTGCTTCGTCTAGAGGAGCCTCGGCCTCGCCCTGCGCCGGCTGGCCTGTGGCCTGCTTCGTCCAGAGAAGCCTCGGCCTCGCCCTGCGCCGGCTGGCCTGCTTCGTCCAGAGAAGCCTCGGCCTCGCCCTGCGCCGGCTGGCCTGCTTCGTCCAAAGAAGCCTCGGCCTCGCCCTGCGCCGGCTGGCCTGCTTCGTCCAGAGGAGCCTCGGCCTCGCCCTGCGCCGGCTGGCCTACTTCGTCCAGAGAAGCCTCGGCCTCGCCCTGCGCCGGCTGGCCTGCTTCGTCCAGAGGAGCCTCGGCCTCGCCCTGCGCCGGCTGGCCTGCTTCGTCCAGAGAAGCCTCGGCCTCGCCCTGCGCCGGCTGGCCTGCTTCGTCCAGAGGAGCCTCGGCCTCGCCCTGCACCGGCTGGCCTGCTTCGTCCAGAGAAGCCTCGGCCTCGCCCTGCGCCGGCTGGCCTGCTTCGTCCAGAGAAGCCTCGGCCTCGCCCTTCGCCGGCTGGCCTGCTTCGTCCAGAGAAGCGTCGGCCTCGCCCTGCGCCGGCTGGCCTGCTTCGTCCAGAGAAGCCTCGGCCTCGCCCTGTGCCGGCTGGCCTGCTTCGTCCAGAGAAGCCTCGGCCTCGCCCTTCGCCGGCTGGCCTGCTTCGTCCAGAGAAGCGTCGACCTCGCCCTGCGCCGGCTGGCCTGCTTCGTCCAGAGAAGCCTCGGCCTCGCCCTGCGCCGGCTGGCCTGTGGCCTGCTTCGTCCAGAGAAGCCTCGGCCTAGCCCTGTGCCGGCTGGCCTGCTTCGTCCAGAGAAGCCTCGGCCTCGCCCTGCGCCGGCTGGCCTGCTTCGTCCAAAGAAGCCTCGGCCTCGCCCTGCGCCGGCTGGCCCGCCTCGTCCGAAGAAGCTTCGGCCTAGCCCTGCGCCGGCTGGCCTGCTTCGTCCAAAGAAGCATCGGCCTCGCCCTGCGCCGGCTGGCCTGCTTCGTCCAGAGAAGCCTCGGCCTCACCCTGCCCCGGCTGGCCTGCTTCGTCCAGAGAAGCCTCGGCCTCACCCTGCCCCGGCTGGCCGGCACACATCCATCCAAGGGAGTCTCGGCTTCGCTCCCGGCGAGCCCCCGTCTGGGCACCCCTCGGCTTCGGATCTTCGGCTCTTGAACCACAATGAAGGCTCAAGCTTTGGCCGACCTTATTGCTGAACTCACTCTCGAAGCATCCTCGGCCCCTCAGTCGTAAGTCAAAGCTATTATTGACGCCGAATCCGTTTCGGCTCATTCGTCGGCGCATAGTAACTTTACATCGACGGGTTCCATTATTCTAAGTCCATGTAAACCGTACCGGGAGTGGCTTCGGCCATGCAAACCGTATCGGGAGCGGCATGATATTCTAAGTCCGTGTAAACCGTAACGGGAGTGACTTCGGCCATGCAAACCGTATCGGGAGCGGCATGGTATTCTAAGTCCGTGCAAACCGTACCGGGAGTGGCTTCGGCCATGCAAACCGTATCGGGAGTGGCATGATATTCTAAGTCCGTGTAAACCGTACCGGGAGTGGCTTCGGCCATGCAAACCGTATCGGGAGCGGCATGGTATTCTAAGTCCGTGCAAACCGTACCGGGAGTGGCTTCGGCCATGCAAACCGTATCGGGAGCGGCATGATATTCTAAGTCCTTGTAAACCGTACCGGGAGTGGCTTCGGCCATGCAAACCGTATCGGGAGCGGCATGGTATTCTAAGTCCGTGTAAACCGTATCGGGAGTGGCTTCGGCCATGCAAACCGTATCGGGAGCGGCATGATATTCTAAGTCCGTGTAAACCGTACCGGGAGTGGCTTCGGCCATGCAAACCGTATCGGGAGCAGCATGATATTCTAAGTCCGTGTAAACCGTATCGGGAGTGGCTTCGGCCATGCAAACCGTATCGGGAGCGGCATGATATTCTAAGTCCGTGTAAACCGTACCGGGAGTGGCTTCGGCCATGCAAACCGTATCGGGAGCGGCATGGCTTCGGCCACATACATAATCGAAATTCGGCTATCTACTCAAAGACATGTCATGAAGCAAGCAAACGGAGATCATTTCTATATACACCAAGTCTCGGCCTAAGACGAAGATATCTCCGACAAGGTTCCGGCCTCAGACGAGGCTGTTTTTCACCAGCCCTCGGCCGACCTAAGGCAACTTTTTTACAAAGCAAAGGTTTCAAATGAAGCACATACCGTATTACTCTTCCGAGGAGGCTCCGGATTTTACTCTCGCCGTCTCAAAAATGAGAACGACAAGAGTGGGGGCTATGTGATGAGGCAGAATCCGATTCGGCCCATTAAAACAAGCCCAAGCCCAGTTCAGCCCAGCAACAGTAGTGGAAGGCTTTCAGGAAGCCTTCGGCCCATCAGCGGCCCAACAGCCTTCGGTCCATAAGCGGCACAGTAGCCCTCGGCCCAGCAGGCTTTGGCCCATCGGCGGCCCAACTCCCTTCGGCCCGATAGCCGTGTCCGGCCCACTCCGGTGGAGGACTAGGCACTATGGCGGTTTACCAGTAAGCCCGGAACATAGTCCTATATCGGCTACCACCGTTAACCATCCGTTATCCTCCGCTATAAATACCCCGCTATTTATTGCCAAAGGTATGTCTCCGAGACCCAAAAGGACCATAGTCCAAATAGCATTAAAGCTACTCTCTGTCTTCTGAATCGAATCATCTTCAAAAGCTAACTTGACCGTCGGAGGGGGTTCCTAAGGGCCGAAGCCTGGGACTCCTGCTGACCGGTTTCTTCTTCTTTCCCTCCTGCAGGGGCTCGGTTCGAATCATCGCCGACCTCCCCGAATCGGTCTCGGCCGCCGACTTCGGACTTCTCCCACCGGTCTCGACACCGTGCGCCGGCTGCCCCTCGACCGAAGGAGCCTCGGCCCCACTCTTCGGATACAAGCCAGCCTCCGACCGAGCCACTCTCGGCCTCGGACCTTCGGCTTCGCCTCTGCCTCCGTCGCCTTCTGGATTCCTGTCGGACCTCTTTTATCGATCCGGCCCAGCTCCGGATCCTAAAAACTTCGGATTCCAGCTTCAGAATCCGGTCGTGATAGCTTCGGCTACATCAGTATTCTTAAAATCTTCTGAAAGGTTGCATTTATACTCATCCACCTAATCATTAAAGTTTTGCATATGTACCTTCGACAACTCCGATGTTATCATGATTTATGAAATCTTTTTAACATATTTCGTTGAAATTCATACTAGTTTGACATAAGGGTATAAATGCAACTTTAAAGATTTAGGGGTATGATGACAATATATGACAGTTGGGAGTATAGATGCTAGGTATATAAGTAAAAAAATCCTAAAAAAAGCGTGAATCAAATATTTCACCAAAACAAATAGGTAGAAGACTTAAATTTACTGCTGCCGTATTTGAGTGGGGGCATATTCTCATCTAGAGAACTAAGCACATAAAATCTCATCTCCTTGAAATGGAGACGTCATGGACTTGAAGAATTTTCAACACTGAGGGTCGTAAAATATATTCAAATGAAAAATATTTTTTAAAGAAATTAATTTACAAGAAAATGAAAATATAATCGATTGTTTTATACTTCTGAAATTATTTTCCTGAAAAAAAAATTATTTATTTTCCTGTAAAACATTTTATTGAAAATGACTTCATATTTGTTTATACGTAAAAAAAAAAAAATCACCGAAACTGTATATAAGGAATACTTGGTACTAAAAGTCTGTTTGGTTCTATCAAGGAAAATATTTTATGGAAAAACTATGTTTCTTAAAAGACGGTCAATGCATCAAATTTTTGTTGACCAGTCCTTTTACACGTCGAGCATGTTGCTGGGGTTTACCCATGCAGCAACTTTTATAGGGTACCCATTGGACCCTTAATGAAATCATTTTATGTAGAACATTAATTTGGTCTTTAAGATCATTTATTTGATGGTAATTTCAAACTCAAAACATTGCCCCTGTAAATGCGGCGTACGTCATACACATATACAAGTATTATTCATTCATAGTTATCCAAAAACTAAATATCATTCATCAAAAATATCAAGAATGTGTGGAATGAAATCCTCCCCGTCTAAAGAGACATAAATATTTATTTAGGGCAGTTGAATCCCGTGACGGGAAAAAGATATTCTTCTAGTATATTAGGGATGGACCACATTTCAAATGAATCACATCTCAACCTTTCTCTCCATCGGAGTAGCATGTTGCTGCATGGCAACAGCTTGCCAACTTGACTTTTAGCCATGTGTCATTTTTTGGCTTAATAAAAACTCCATTTAAGAATAGAGATCCTCTATATGTCGGTTTTAATTGAACTCAGTCAGTAAAGAGAGAAAGATTTCAAAAAAAATCTTCATATAATGTTTTTTTCATTCTTGAGAAAGAATTTTTGTGAAAGACTTTTTCTTTTCCTCTTTGTATTTACTGAGTTCAGTCCAAATTCGTACTGAGAGGAACCGCACTCTCTATTTAATGTCCTAAGATTTAAGAATATTGTGAGGAGGGAGTTTTCGCAGTAGCAATTGTTGGTAAGCATACATGTGGTGCGAGCTTAAGTAATTGTAGAGAGCTGGTTTCCCTCTCCCTCCCTACATGCTTCTCCTTCTCCTCCCTCAGGTCATGCACCTAAAGAGAAACTAGTCACCAACCCCATTCCACGGCCTCTCCAAGTAGACAGGATGGGAAGAAGACTCAAAGGGCCAAATGCCTGGGCTGAGCCAATTAACGTTGCTGTACCTCAGAAATGGACGGAAAAAATTTGAAATTTTTTAATGGTTGATTCTACCTTATCTCACACGTCGATGCAATTTGATCTTTAATGAGATGACGTATAAGAATATAATATTTAAAAATAAAATTTAAAAATTAAAAATTATTATTAGGTTCAACCCATTAAAAATATCTCTGGATTGTAAGATGTGAGGTTTGCTGGGGTCGACTTTCAAAAAATTAAATTTTTTTCTTCCACCGCTGCCATTACAGCAAAAGTGGATTGTAGTTATTATTCTCACTTACAGTAGTGTCATTCGTAAGAATACAACATTTTTTACTTTCGAACTTTTTGTATTTTATTATTTTTTAGTTTGTTATTTATAAGAACCGTACGTGTATCGTAACTATCACCGCAAGAAAACTGTTTCTTACTTACGGCTTCGCCTTACGTTTTTTAGTTCGTAAGAATATATCGGGATATCAAACACGAACATGCTTCACACCGTAACTAAATAATTAGACCCAAACTTTTCGCTGGGCGCCGTTGTAATTTTCCCTCCCAGAACCCTACCCACCGCAAGACCGAGTAAAATCCCCAATCCCCGAATTCTAAAATCCTTAATCCCTGTAAACCCCATCTTCTTGGACTCTGTTGTGCCGACCCTGTTGGGGACACAGACGGCGGCCCTGCTCTTGTCGGTGGGCCCCCTCGCCAACGCCGGTCCCGCTCCGTTGGACAGCTCCCTCGCAAACACTGGGTCCCTCCAAACGCCGTTCCACTCGTCAGGTCCCTCACCACGCCGGGCCCCTCCTGCACTGGGCTCCTTCACAGACAGTCCCGCCGGCCATCGGCGTCCCTCTGCTGCTCTGTGGGGCCCCCAGCCTCACTCCTATCAGCGGGCTTTCTCACAGACGTCGGGCCCCTCCTTTCCGTAAACCCTCCAGTCCTGCTCCACACGTCCCTCGCCAACATTGGGCCCCTCGCCAACGCCGGTCCTGTTCCTGTCGTCAGGTCCCTCACCAACGCTGGGCCCGTCCTACGGTGGGCTCCTTCACAGACGTGCCCCCCGCCCCCCCCCCCCCCATCGGCTTCCCTCTGCTGCTCTCCGTGGGGCCGCCAGCCTCACTCCTATCAGTGGGCCCTCTCGCAGACGCCGGCCCGCTCATGTCGGTAAACCCCCTCTCTCTCTCTCTGTAATCTATGCATGTTGGGCGTCGGTAAACCTCTTTCCAGTAGTTGTTCTGCGCTTACAAACTTCCCGTTTTAGATCCTCTAAATATGAGGTCGAGGTATTGATTCATGGTTCCCTTGGATTTCAGTTTTATCCCCTTGTTCTTGGACATTATTATGTTGAAAGTTCGACTTTTGTTGTTTTGTGTGTGCCCAAAAATTGTGATCTAGAATCTGCAGATCACTGGCCCAAACTTGAAGTTTTTTTCGATGGTTTTTCAGAACTATGAAAGCGAGTGATCGACAGGTGTGAATTATGGGATCCGGTAAGTTAATATGATTTGGTAGTGTCTGGCCTAAATCGCATGTTAAATGTCTGGCCTGGATGTTATATGCCTCCGGACCCATGTAATGTAGAGAATATGTCATATGCACGCACTTTTATTGCAATCAATTTATGTTAGCCTTCATCAACAGCTATGAGATGTATTGCCCAAAGAAAAAAAAAAACAGCTATGAGATGTACCTTAAGGTCGTCATACCTTCTGGTGCATGTAGCCACTTACAAGTGGTGCAAATAAGATTGTGGTATGGATCCCAAGAAATTATAAGTATATATTAGTTACAATTTAATTCGATGGTGTATAGTAGTTATCACTTACGGATATGCCGCCGTAACAAAACTTCTAGTAACGATCGTTAGGCCAAGTTCCGTTAGTATAAATAAGATGTAACGATTTTACGTGCACATCTTACGGTTTTCTGTTGTAAGGACAATCTATTTTTGTTGTAGTGTGCGTTGCATCACACATGGTGCAGCAACTCCATAAAATGTGCTCATGAAAGGCCATGACTTACATGGATCATATTAATATTTACTGCAACATGGTAGTGGCAACCTAAATGAGTTTATCCGTACTGTCTATTTTTTTATCTTTAATTGAATTGTTAAAAAGTTTAATATATATATATATAATAAAAAAGAATTTTCTTCAAATGTTTAACCACTCCGATAAAAAATCAGACGGTATGGATAAGCCTGGTTGCCTGTTCCCCTGAGTTTTTAAAAAAAACTTTAAGTAAGGTTAGTGCAGCAATTGTCTGATTAAAACTGATCGAATGGTTAGTGTCGCGCATTTGAGCGCTGCCAGGGATCAAAGCCCGATCTAATCATTCACGTCCAGCTTGTTTAAGGTACGTATCTCAGGCCTTATGCTGGTTGAGATTCAAACATCTTTAGCAATAAGAGTACGACAATATTAGATAAGCATGCATTCTACTAAAGATAAAAGCCAAATACGAAATAGTGCTGACAGAGCAGAAAATGAATACGGTGTGATCCCCCCCTTCACTCTCTACTTTAAGATTTTAAGTTAGATGATCTAATAATTTCATCATAATATCAAATCCAATGACGGACAAAGAAATTTAGTTCAGTGATGTCACTCGGCCAGTGGAGTCATTCTATTGACTTGGAATTAGTAAATCAGTAAGATCACTCTAATTGGTCAAGATCAGTGATCAGTCATTCTAGTAGACTAAAATTAGAAAGTCTTAATAAGTTTTACAAAATTTATTGAGGTCACAAGACTCCACTGACTGTGTGCTGGGTCTGTCACTGATCAGATCCCATGGTCTATCATTAGGATGGTATCTTCTTTACTCCTTACTTTAAGATTTTGGGTTAGACAATCTAATAATTTTATCTTAAAATTAGTGATTCATCTAACTCAAAGTTTTATAATACTCTGATATCATGTTACAATTATTAGGTTAGGATATCTAGCGAACTACCTTAAAGGTAGAGTGCGGATAAGACACCACTATTTTAATGATGTTTTAGTTTATCACTATATTAATTAGATCATGTTAATTAATAAAAAAATTTTAACATCGCTCATAAGACAGTGTTTGTGGCACCAAAATAACAGGCCCAAGTCCGATTCACCTGTTAAATGAGCCGAGCCAAAATTTTCAGCCCAGGGCAAGCTCGTGGAGCAAGTAGCAAATCCCGACCAACGTGGGGCCAAGCCTGGTGGGCCGGTGGATTGAACCAACCTATTTGCACCGTTATCTCCATCTATGACAAAAAAGGAACAGTCCGACTTGCTGCACCGCCCCGTGGCGGTGCAGCCAGTTTTAAAAAAAGGAAAAAAAAGTTAAGATTTTTTTCATCTTTTTCTGAGTTGTCTAATCTAAGATTAGATTGCACGGTCGAGGATGGCACCATGGGGCCTTTCAAAAAAAAAAAAAAAAAGAATACTTGCTGCACCGCCTGGGGGCGTAATAACCACAGGCAAACTCAACTGTCAAAGATGTAGCAATGTTGTCATTATAAAAGTTTGGCTGTCAAAGAACTTCTCCATGAAAGATTTAGGTGAAGCATCCTACGTATTGGGAATACAGATTTATAGTGATAGATCAAAGAGGATGCTTAGATTAATCCAATTTATATACATGGACATCATTGTCAAAAGATTTGATATAGAGAATTCTAAGAGATGTCTTATACCGATGAAACATAAAATTAATCTCTATAAAATCTCCCAAGACTCTTAAACAGAGGACAATCATGGATAGAATACCCTATGCCTCTGTTATACGTTCTATCATATATGTCATGCTATATATAAGACATGATGTGGCCTATGCTCTAAGTATGACGAGTAGGTTTCAGGTTGATCTAGGTGAAGAACACTAGAAGACAGTGAAATGTATCATTAAGTACTTGAGAAGAACTAAAGATATATTTTTAATTTTTGGAGATGATGACTTGAAACTGCGAGACTTCATTGACTCCAGTTTCCAGTCAGATCTGGATGATAACAAGTCTACATGTAGATTTGTGTTCACTTTGAACGGGAGTACAGTGTGCTAGAAGAGTTCCAAGAAGGAGACCACTGCAATCTCGATGACATAAGCTGAGTATATTGCTACAACTGAAGTGTCAAGGAAGCAGCATGGTTGACGAAGTTCATCACAAACCATGGTGTGGTTCCTAATATCTCTGATCACGTCTCCCTATTGTGTGATAACAATGAGACGATTGCACAAGCGAAAAAGCCACAGTCTTGTCAAAAGTCGAAGTACATTCTGAGGTGCTTTCATCTGATCAGAGATATCATTGCCAGAGAAGATGTAGTAGTAGAAAGATTCCTTCCGCCGATAATGTGGCAGATCCACTGACGAAGCATTTGTCTCAAATTGTGTTTGAGCGTCACCTAGAGGCTATAGGTATTCAACACAAAGATAATTGGTTTTAGTCCAAGTGAGAGCTCGTTAATCTTAGGTGGCCTACAAGTCAATCAAACATTATATAATCTTTTTTAGTTATTAATAAAATGGCTTTAATATTCCTTATGTATATATTGTTTATGTGCATTTCATAATCAAGTCCGTGAATATATGTAATAGTGATCAGATTATGATGAGATCATAATAATGAAACTGATCACTTATAAGCGCACCTTGTTAATTGTACCTGGTCAAAAGATATCTGAGAAAGACATTAGATATATTGTGAGACTACTACAGGTTTCTCCAGCTCATATAATGAGGGTGATTGTCTCAAAGTCACTTGTGTGAAGACACTAACGGGAATCTATAGATGCTAATTAGAGAATAAGTTCACTGAATTGATCCAACTTGAATCGCTGGATGGTAATGTACCTAACTATTAGTCAGGTTTATTCAATTGCAGTAGTTATATAGATGGTCCTAGGACCTGAGACACCAAGGACACCTTGTCGGTGGACTTCTGTGTTTTGACTTTGGCTGACGGATCTCTAAACAGGGGATTCTAAATAGTCAAGGATCAGATATAACAGAATACTCTTGAAGGAAATTGAGTGTCAATACGAGATCATTTGTTGTCGGTATTTAGAGAGAGAACACTCTATGAAGGATGCATAAAAATCCCTGGCCAAAGCAGGCGTTTAAGGTTCTCATGTTCCTCGGGATGACGGACACAACGGAATAAATAAAATAATAATACTAACGATCCCTGTCCGTTTTGATAACCAAAAACAAAATCCAATGATCGGTTATCACCTTGCGTGGATTCGGATCCGCGTTCAAATGGTTCCGTCGGTGTGACACCGCCAGCCGCCCAGACGCCCGACCTCTAGCGAAGTCCACACGATCCTCCTCGGGATGGATATCCTTACGTTCCTCATTCCTCACAGTCCACGAACAATTCGTCGCTCGCCGCAACGACCGCCGCTACGCGCGGTTAAACTCCCGTCTTACGGGTGTCGAAGAAGACGTCAGAGTAGACCCCAGAGAGGGGGGCCGGCCAAGGGTGCCAAAGAGAGAGAGGGAGAGAGGAGGGGGCGGCCAGGGCTAAGCAGTAGCTTGGCCTGCTCAGCCCACTCGCTATATTTTATACTTATTGCGCGATTTTTTTCATAAAAACCCCGTAAAAGTATAAAACTCACTTTTAATCCATCGCCTTGAGAATCTTTTGCATGTGACCCTCTAGGCGCAACTACCAGTCCAGTTAATGGCTCAATAAGCCTATTGACTCCTCACTAACTTAATTAATAAATTAATAACTCATATTAATTAATTAATCAACTGAATTAATGTTGTACATTCAATTCGGTCGGGCCTCCGATCACGTTGGGTGCCAAGCAACACCGCTTGAATCCAGAAGGTATTGGAGTTAAGCAACCCACTTTTGGAACCTTTCCGTCGATAGTTACCACATGGATTTAATCCTTCATTTGCACAATGCTCTCGAGTCAATTCAGGATATAGTGAACCGTCATACCCTAACCAGTCGACTCACTTGGATCTAATGTTACCGTATAATATCAGAAAACTCCTTCCTCGATATTATTGTCTACCCTAGCTAAGGTCTCCTACGCATCCTACCAAGATCATTCTCTCTCTTAGCACCGAGAGCGAATGATTCCTTATTGAACACTCAATTCCCTTCGACAGTATTCCGCGGTACCCGATCTTTGACTCTTTAGAATCCCGTGGATAGAGATCCGTAAACCAAAATCAAATTACATAAGTCCACCGACAAGGTGTCCTTAGTGTCTTAGGTCCGAGGACCATCCACGCAACTGCGACAATAGAATCAAGTTGATTGACAGTTAGGTACATTACTATCCAGCGATTCAGTCGGATTAGTTCAGTGAACTCATTCTCTAATGAGCACCTACATATTCGTCTTAGTGTCTCCACACAAAGTGACTATGAGATCAGTCACCCTCATCATATGAGCAGGAGTAATCTGTACTAATCTAACCGGACATCTGATGTCCTTCTCAGATATTCTCCAACTATGAACAATTAAGAATATATATGTACAAGTGATCAGTCTCATTAGTATGATCTCATCATAATCTGATCACTATTGCACATATCTACGGACTTCATTATGAGACGATAATAAAACGAATTACACATAATGAAATAATGTCATATTATTAATAAATGAACGAAATTATAAAAAGTCATATTGGCTTGTAGGGCACCTAAGACTAACAATCTCCCACTTCGACTAAAGCCAATCACCTTTATGCAATATACCTATAGCCTCTAGGTGACGCTCAAAAATAATTTGAGACAATGGCTTTGTTAGTAGATCTGCTACATTATCGGCGGACAGAACTCTTTCCACCACTACATCTCCTCTAAAAATAATATCTCTGATAAGATGAAAGCACCTCAAAATATGCTTCGATTTCTGATGAGACTGCGGCTCTTTCGCTTGAGCAATTACCCCATTGTTGTCGCACAACAACGAAATAGGATCTGAGATACTGGGAACTACGCTGAGGTCAGTGATGAACTTCTTCAACCACATTGCTTCCATGGCGACTTCAGCTGCAGCGATGTACTCAGCTTCCGTCGTTGAATCTGCAATAGTTTCCTACTTGGAACTCTTCCAGCACCCTGCACCTCTGTTTAGAGTGAACACAAAACCAGATGTAAACCTGCTATCATCTGGATCTAACTGGAAACTCGAGTCTATAAAGCCTCGCAGTTTCAAGTCACTTCTTCCATAGATAAGAAACATATTCTTAATTCTTCTTAAGTACTTAAGGATACATTTCACTGCCTTCTAGTACTCTTCGTCTAGATCAGCCTGAAGTCTGCTCGTAACACTTAGAGTATATGCCACATCAGACTTTGTATATAGCATGGCATACATGATAGATCCTATGGCAGAGGCATAGAGCACTCTATCTATAAATACCCTCTCTTTGGGAGTCTTAGGAGACTGCTCCTTTGAGAGATAGATTCCATGTGTCATCAATATAAGACCTCTCTTGGAATTTTCCATGCCAAACTTTTTGACGATGTTATCTATGTACATAGATTGAGTCATTCCGAGTATCCTCTTTGATCTATCTTTATAGATCCGTACATGTGTCATCATTATAAGATCTCTCTTGGAATTTTTCATACCAAACCTTTTGACGATGTTATCTATGTACATAGATTGAGTCATTCTGAGCATCCTCTTTGATCTATCTTTATAGATCCGTATTCCCAATACGTAGAATGTTTCTCCCAAATCCTTCATACATAAGTTTTTTGATAGTCAAACCTTTATCGATGACATCATAGGTACATCATTCCTAATGAGTAGAATGTTATCTACGTAAAGAACTAAGAAGGTGATTTCACTTCCACTGGTCTTCTTATACACATAAAGCTTATCGTCATTCTTAATAAAGTTATAAGACTTAACAGCCTCGTCAAATCTTTTGTTACATCTCCAGGAAGCCTGCTTCAGTCCATAAATGGATTTCTGAAGCTTGCACACTTTATCTGGAAACTCTTTAGATGTGAAACTTTCTGGCTGTATCATATACACCTCTTTCCCAAAGTTACCGATGAGGAAGGCAGTGTTCACATCCATCTGCCAGATCTCATAATCGTAGTGTGCAACTATGACGAGGAGAACTCTAATCGACTTTATCATGGTAACTGGCGAGAAAGTCTCGTCATAGTCAATTCCCTATCTTTGACGATATCTCTTTGCCACCAACCTTGCCTTACAAGTGTCGATCCGTCCATCTGTACCGATCTTTCTTTTAAACATCTACTTGCACCCAATGGGTACAATACTCTCGGCAAGTCCTCCAAGTTCCAAACTTGGTTGGTGTACATAGACTGGATTTCAGAATTAATGGCTTCTCGCCATTTCCCAGCTTTTGGGCCTTCTATGGCCTCCTGGTAGGATTTAGGATCATCATCCTCATTATATTCCACCTTAGACTCACCTTTCGCGATATGTCCCACATACTGTTCAGGTAGTCTAGGTACTCTACCAGATCTACGAGGTTCATCTGCTTGTACTTGAATAGATTCATGAACTAATAGCTCATCTGATGATATTGCAGCTGTTTGGAGATTTGGAACCTCTTCTAATACTGTTTTACTCCCATCGTCCTCCTGGAGAAGGTATTCCACTTCTAAGAAGATAGTTTTTTTGGCCACAAACACCTTTTGTTCACCAGAATGCTAAAAATAGTATCCAAACGTCTTCTCTGGATATTCCACAAATCTGCATCTGTCAGTTATTGATTCCAACTTGTCTGGATCATGCCTCTTTACATAAGCAGGACAACTCTAGACTTTAACATGTTTAAATTCTGGTTTTCTGTCTTTTCATATCTCATATGGAGTAGAGGTCACAGACTTCTTGGGTACTCTGTTCAGTAGGTATACTGTTGACTTTAGAGCATACCCCTAGAGGGACACTGGTAAACCCGAAAAGCTTATCATAGATCACACCATGTCCAACAAAGTGCTATTCCTCCTTTCAGATACACCATTCATCTGTGGTGTATATAGAGGGGTCAGCTGAGAAAGGATACCATTATCCTTTAAGAATTGTATGAAACTAGTACTCAAGTATTATCTTCCCCGATCAAATCAAAGTGCTTTAATACTCTTTCATGTCTGCTTCTCTATCTCATTTTTTAACTCTTTGAACTTTTCAAATGCTTCTGACTTATACTTTATTAAGTACACATAACCGAATCTCGAGAAGTCATCGATGAACGTAATGAAGTATGAAAAGGCACATTTGGCTTGGGTGGACATGGGACCACATACATCCGAATGTATTAGTTCCAAAATGTCCTTAGCACGTTCTCCATGTCCAGTAAATAGAGACTTTGCTTTCCCATAAGGCAGGACTCATATATTACAAATGATTTATAATCGAATGTATTGAAATATCTATGTTTATGCAACTTTTGCAGCCTGCTTTCACCAATGTGTTCAAGTCTACAATGCCATATGTAGGCTTGGTTCACACAATTCTTACTCTTCTTAAGAGCATTATCAATATAAAGATTATAATAAGAAATATCTAAGAGATATAAACCATTGACTAAAGGTGCCAAAGCAATTAATTTATTATTATAATGAATCAAATAACTTTTGTTCTCAATAGTCAATCTGTATCCTATCTTATCCAAACAAGAAATAGAAATGATATTCTTTATTATGCTAGGTACATAATAACAATCATCTAATGATAAGATGTCTCCCAATGGAAACTTGAGATTTGTTGTCCCTACAGCAATTGTCACAACTTTTGCGTCGTTTCTTAGCCTTAGATCCACCTCGCCTTTTCTCAGCTTGCACTTACTTGACAGCATCTGTACATCATGGCAGACATGAGAAGCACATCTAGTATATAATACCCAAGATGTGGAATCTCTTACAAATAAGTTGATATTTATCATATAGATATATGAAGCTTCTGATAGCTTCACCTTTCCATGAGTTTTATCGTAGAGGCGTTCCTTGCAGTTCCTCTTCCAGTGACCATTCTACTTATAGTAGAAGTAGTTATCCTTTTCTACTCCTTTTCCATTGTCCTTTTTAGGCATAGACTTTAGCTTATTCAGCTTCTTGTTCTTACCTTTCTTAGAGGCAATTGTTGTTTTCCTCTTCTTATTGGTCTCACCAGTAATAAGGACATAGGGCTTTTCCTTCACAAGCTTGCCCTCCGCAGTTATGAGCATATTAAGAAGCTCAACCAATGAAGTCTGCATCTTGTTCATGTTAAAGTTAACTATGAACGGTGCATATGATGCAGTCAGTGAAGCAAGTATAAGGTCAATGTGCATCTCATTGGGCAAAGGAATCCCAATATCTTCTAACCTCTCAATCCACTCAATCATCTTCAGCACATGGGTATGTACTGAAGATCCCTCTGTATCTGAGCTTTAAACAGGGATTTGGATATCTCATATCTCTCTACCCTGGTTTGCTCCTCAAACAGCTCCATCAAATGGAGCAAGATGGCTTTGACACCCATGTTCTCATGTTGCCTCTGCAACTCATTATTCATAGTGTAACAACACGAATATAGGCAATTTAAATAAAGCAGTAAACACAACTCCGAAACCACTCCACTACAGAGTCCACAACCAACGTCTCAGCTAAACACGCAAATCACGTGGCCGAACGCGGAAAACACCGACCCGCTGAGATCAAATAGCAACCCCTCGGATAGCACGCTGGCTACTCCGGCCTGACCGGCTCTAGGTGGTTCTGCTTCCCTCAGCACGAGTGACACTCCGAATGTACCACTCCCACACCGGTACTAGCTATACCCCGGGGTACACCAGGTGACCCTCTCTCTAGGCGTCACCCCACCACTCCCACACCGGTGCCATGTCACTCCCACACCGATACAGGGTGCTTAAGCGCTAACAACTGTCACTCTAGGTCCACGATCGCACAAAACACATTACAGTGCGATCCGACCACGTAGAAATCCTCGACTTTGAAATATGGTTTTAAGCATGCATTTTAACCAAACTATCTAACAATGTAAACACGTGTTAATTACATGGATTAATGAAGTTCTGTCTTGAATCGCGTCGCCCGTGGCCGACATCATTCCAGACTCTTAAGCCGGTTCACGTAAAACCTGGCCTCGAAAGATGGCCTAAATCGCGTCGTGCAAGGTAGTCACCTTTTAAAAGGCGTCGCTGTCGCTAGTCGCCTATTCACGACAGAAACAGAATCAGGCCTCGGGGTGAACCGAACTAAATCGTGTCTTGGGAGGCAGCCACCATTCAAAATGGCGTCGCTGTCCTAAGACGCCATTTAGTGTTCGCAAACAGGTTCCCTCCAACCTTTCGAGTACAAAAGTGGAAATTCTACCCCCAATTCGCATAAAAACGTACCAAAATGGGGAAGGAAGAGGAAAATCCAAATACCCGTTAAAACCTACCATTCCCCAATTTTATAAAGTGACCATTTCACCCCAAAAATCTCCTAAACATGCTTCAAAGCGGGAAAAACATGGTTTTAATCAAAACACAACGGAGATCGTCACCCTATCGGTTACTTGAACTCCTCCGAGCTCCAAGCCACCGAACCATCACGCCACAAGCCGCCGCCGGTACCGCCGTAGACGCCGTTACTCCACCAGGACGTCGGCCGCCGTCCGGAGAGCAATACGCCGCAAAGGAAATGGTTGTGGTAGTGGTGGAAGTTAGAGGGGGGGGTTGATGGAGTGAAGGGAGAAGAAAGGAAGGAGAAGGGGAACGGGAGAGCGAAGGGTTCGAAGAGAGGGAGGAGAGAGAAGAAGATGAGAGAAATAAGGGAAAGGAGGAAGGGTTCGCAGGGTTAAACCGAAACTAGCTAAAACGTGTCGCCCAATACTGACGTCATTCAGACGATAAGACCGGGGCCGTACTCTCGCAATCCGAAACTGGCCCACATGGCGCCTACGTGGCACCGACGTAGCACACTCTAAAACGCGTCCCCTTAATAGGACGCCGTTTGAAGCGCGTCTCGCAAGCTCGATGCGATAAAGAACCTATACTCCAGCCCCACAAGGGCCCAAACCAAGGGGTCCGACACCGAAACTGACCCAATAACTGGATCCGAAACCTCAATCCTTATATTCTCCCCCCCTTAAAAGAATTTCGTCTCCGAAATTACCGCAACGAAACTAGCACTAATAATAGGATTGCATAGGTAAAAAGGAGAACTTACGAGAAAAGGTAGGAAAATTGATCTCGCAATCGCTCCCAGATCACCTCGCCTCCGGAGCAATGCTACCAAATTACCTTAACTAGAGGAACAACCTTGTTCCGAAGGACCTGCTCCCTGCGATCCTCAATACTCACTGGAAATTTAAAAAAGGACAAGTCCTCAGCGACCTCCAACTCCGAAATGTCTAAGACATAAGATGGATCCTGAACATACTTCCTCAGCAAAGAAACATGGAACACATAGTGCACTCCTACAAGACTGGGCGGCAAAGCTAGCTGATACGCCGTTTCCCCAATTCGAGTAAGAATGGGAAAAAGCCCAATATATCGCGGACTCAGCTTACCTCGCTTTCCGAATCTCATCACACCCTTAGAGGGTGAGACTCGGAGAAACACGTAGTCCCCAACCTCAAACTCAAGCGGTCTCCTACGGTTATCTACATAACACTTTTGCCTGTTCTGAGTTGTAATCAAACTCTGCTGCACTACCCTAGCAACCTCAACACACTGTTGTACCAATTCTGGCCATGCTATTTGCCTGTCGCCAATCTCAGACCAATTCACAGGAGATCGGCACGGCCGCTCGTACAATGCCTCGAATGGCGCCATACCGATACTAGAATGATAATTGTTGTTGTAAGCAAACTCCACTGTAGACAAGTGTTGCTCCCAAGAACCTTTCCAATCTAGGCAACAAGCCCTGAGCATATCCTCCAATGTCTAAATGACTGTCCATCGGTCTCAAGATGGTAAGCCGAGCTAAAGGCTAACTGCGCACCCAAGGCCTTCTGAAAACTCTTCTAAAACCTAGAAGTGAATCTCGGATCCCGATCTAACACGATGGACAAAGGCACCCCATACAGAGAGATGATCCAGTCCACAAATAACTTAGCCAACTTACCGACTGACCAGTCCTTTCTAATAGTTAGAAAATGCGCAGACTTGGTCAATCGATCAATAATGACCCAGATTGCATCCCTCTTGCCAGGTGACTGTTAGTATTCGATGGTCTCAAAGCCAATCCGATACTATGTACTGATTCATATTATTAATAAATGGCAATAATTCATTATGTGTAATTAATTCGATCTATGTTTATCGTATCACGATGAAGTCCATGAACATGTGCAACAGTCTTCGGATTATGATGAGATCATAATTACGGGACCGAAGACTTATAAACACATGTTCTTAATTGTTCCTAGTCATAGGATGTTTGAGATAAGACATCGAACATCCGGATAGACTAGTATAGGTTACTTCAGCTCATATGATGAGGGTGACTGATCCTATAAGTCACTTGTGTGGAGACACTATGTTGGACCTGTAGGTGCTCATTGGCGAATGAGTTCACTGAACTGATTCGACTATGAATCGCTGGATGGTAAACACCTCACTATTAACCAGCTCAATTCTTTTGTCACAGTTGCGTGGATGATCCTTGGACCTAAGACGCCAAAGATATCTTGTTGGTACGTTTCTAAACTTTGACCTTGACTAACAAATCCCTAACCATAGGATATCAATAAGTCAAGTGATCAGGTTCAGGGAAATGCCCTCGAAGGTAATTGTGTGTTCAATACGGAATCATCCGTTCTCGGTAGTTTAAGAGAGAATGTTCCAGGAATGATGCGCTTAAAGTCCCTGGCTAGGGCGGACTCTGTATTCGATAAGGAGTTATCGGATTCAGATTAGCGGCATCTGATTCAAGTGAATCGACCGAATAGGGTTTAAGAGTAAACCATACCTCAAGTCGATTCGGAAACATTGCACAGATGAAGGATTATGTCCGCGCGCTAACCGATGATAGAAAGGTTCCAATAGAGGGTTGCGATAACTCTAGTGCCATCCAGGATCACGCGATATTGCTTGGCATCCAACGTAATCAGAAGTCCGTCTGAATTTATTTGGGACATTAAATTCGGCTGATTAATTGAATATAAGGATATTAATTAATTCAGTGAGTCAGTAAAGGGTTACTGGGCTTAATGGGCTATTAACTGGACTGGTATTTGGGCCTAGAGGGTCACACGTAAATGGTTTTCAAGTCGATGGATAATCCGACAGGATTTCGAATAAGTCTGGGTTTTTACAAAAAACCGCAAACAGACTTATTATAAAAGAACATATACTACATCGTGGGCCAGCAACCCTAACCTAGCCGTCGTACTTTCTCTCTCTCTCCTCTCTACTGGGCGTGTAACACAAGGCGGCCATCTAGAGGCTCCGCTTCGATTCCCGACTACTCCGCCTTCTGTCTGATGGGAGATTCCGAATCTACATGTCGCGGCGGATTACGCGCAGCCAGACGGGATCCACGAACGCTGCATCGAGCGAGGAGGCGAGGATGATCCATCGCAAGGAGAACCGCGTGGATACCGCTAGAGGTCGGGCATCTGCGCGACTTGCGGCATCGCTCCGACGGAACCGGAAAATGAACGCGGATTCGAATCCGCGCAAGGTAAATCCGATTTACTCCGGTCTTGTTTTGTTGATCGAAACGGGATGGATCCAATCCCGAAATTAAATTTATTCCGCTGCGTTTTCGGTCGGATCCTGATACAGCGATCCCAACAGTGGTATCAGAGCCAGGTTGCACTGTGTTTTCGCCGTTCCGGTCTCTAAAATTGTGGTTTTAGAATTTAAATCCATGCTGGTAATTATGTTCTTGAAAGATTTATATTCATGAGATGATTGCTGCGATGAGATCGCGATTTAAATCTGAAGATTTTTTTTTTTTTTTTTTTGGGTCTTTTCGTTGTGTTCTTCGTTGGACGAAGAACTGGATATTGACGAGGGAATCGAATCCATAAACATGGATCTTAGGGGTTTTTTATCACTGTAAATCATGCCCACTGACCCTGGATGAATTGTTGGTGGCATGGGAAGCTGTGGATGAACGTCCATGGACCTTCTTCTTCCTCTCCACGGGTTTGAGAAACCTGCAAAACAACGTTTTTAGGGAGGTTAAAGGAAGAAAATAAATCCCCTTCTGGAGCGCCTCCAGGGCCCTCGCCGGAGGTATGGACATCGCCGGCGGCAAGGTCCGGTCCCCAGTCGCCGCCGGGATCGGCGCCAGAGAAGACCCCAACAAGGGGGTTTCCTAGCCACCGACCGGGCCCAGCCCGGCTGGACCCTGGCCCGGGCCAGTGGTCCGAGCCAGGACCAGCCAGAGGGCCGGACCAGGCCTGCGAGCCGAGGTCCGGGCCCCTGGCTGAGCCCTGGCTCGAGCCAGGGGCTCAGCTGGGCTGAGCCCATTGAGGGCCCAATTATATATATATATATTATTTTTTCAAAAATATATATAATTGAAATAGTTGATTGATTTGTAAAATATGATTTTACTTTTTGTTATTAAATTCAATTTTAATTGGGTCCTAATTAAGGTTTATTTTGTTAATTAATTAACAAAAGTTGTTAATTGAATTAATTCTAAATGTTAGATTAAACCGTATATGATCTAATTGTTAGATTAACCCCAAATTATTTGAATTGTTCAGATTAAGCATGGAATATTTCTAAAGCCATTAATTTTAGATTTTGTGCATATTTGATGTGTTATTAATTGTTTGTTTAAATTCGATTTAAGTTAAGCATGCATAAAATGTTTTTTTGAAAAATTCTAAATTCTCCAAAATTTTGTTTGGTCCCTGGTTTTATGAAACCAAAATTTTAGTTATTTTCGAAAATTTTAATTACCCATTTGATGTGCTATTTCATGTGTGGATTGTTTAAATAAAACACATGGTAGTTATGGACGAGCATTAATTGTGGATGTGGAATGTGATTGTGTGGTTTATTGTTTATTAATAAATAGAGGTCTGTGAACCTCTTCCTCTCATATTCCAATGTATTTCTACCTCCCTCCTTAATGTAATCGCCATAAGGCTTCCTCTTTCTATAAATTATCTTGTAATTGCGAATTATGAAGTAATTTGATCGAGGCGGCTGTGCGCGGAGCGAGGATGATCTACAACTGCAACCAGATGAAGATGAAGGAGTTCATCAAATCTATGAGTTTGCAGACTCATGATATAAACTGTTATGTTGTGTGTATGTGCGTGTTTGACTGTCTGGCTCAAGTCAAACCGCAGTGCCGTCCATGACCACACTAATGACATGTATGTGATGCGTGTGTTTCTATTTTGATTGTGAATCAAATTAGCTAGGTTATTAGTATTTATAACATATTCGATATATTTAATACTATCACCTAGAATGAGACCAAACTAAATAAGTAAAACCTTCGTAACAAACTCTAAGCCGTAGCGCGAGTCATTGAGAATGCACCGCGTGGCTCTCCATCAATATGATTGATAGAACTTAATTCAATGATGGTATATACTATGTGTTTACCCGAGGTCATATTGTGATGTTTGGAGATTCTGATCCCCACTAGGAGACAGTCGGCGTCTCCAGTTCTATATATCTGAAGGTTATACAGTCCGTCGAAAATTAGTGGGAGTAAAACTAGATAATAAAAGACCATATCTTGTTTTAGTTAATCTAAATACCTGCTAATTATCATTTGATTATCTCCTACAGACTAGAATGTCGCACCATAACCCGTTGCGAGACATACTTGATGCCAACCGTTTGACAGGCACCAACTATTCAGACTGGCTCAGGAACCTGAAGATTGTCCTCAAGTCTGAGCAGATTGCCTACGTCTTAGATAATGAACCATCTACTGAACCAGCATTAGATGCCCCAGAGGAGGAAATGATAGCGTATGAAAAATGGAAGGAAGATTCCACCATGGCCTAATGCTACATGTTAGCCTCTATGAGCAATGAGTTGCAGAGGCAACATGAACAGATAGATGCTAGATCCATTATGCTCCATTTGAAGGAGCTATTTGGTGAGTAGAGCAGAATCGAACGATATGAGATATCGAAGAATCTGTTCAAGGTTCAGATGGCAGAGGGAACTTCAGTACATAATCACGTGTTGAAGATGATTGAGTGGGTGGATAGGTTGGATGCTCTTGGGATTACACTTCCTAAGGAGATGCACACAGACCTCGTGTTATCTTCACTTCCACAATCATATGCTCAGTTCATCGTTAATTTTAACATGAACAAGATCCAGGCCACCTTAGCTGAACTACTGAACATGTTAAAGATTGCAGAGGGGAACCTTGTGAAGGATAAACCCCAAGTCCTCATAGTTGGTAAGACCAACAGAAAAAGACTTGCAGTCTAAGCTTTTCGTAAGAATAAGAATAAGGTTCAGAGAAAGGCAAAGGTTGTCAAGAAAGACAAAGGCAAGAGTGTTGAGAAAAGTGATTGCTTCTACTGTCACCAGAAGGGCCACTGGAAGAGGAATTGCAAAGAATACCTTAAGGACGAAGCTCAAGGAACTGTGAAGCAGCAGGACGCTTCAGGTATCTATATGATAGATGTAAACTTGTCAATAAGAGATTGTACATCATGGCTATTAGATACTGGATGTGTATCTCATATCTGCAATTCTGTGCAAGTACTGACAAGAAGACGTAAGCTGAGGACCGGCGAGGTGGAGCTGAGGCTAGGTAACGGCCCAAGAGTTGCGGCGATCGCTGTAGGGACAGTGAAGCTCAAGCTACCATCCGGAGACACATTTTCATTAGATGAATGTTATTATATACCTAGTATAATAAGGAACATCATTTCTATTTCATGTTTAGATAGAATTGGATACAATTTAAATTTTGGGAAAAATAGTTATTCAATTTATTTTGGAAATAAATTAATAGCTTCTGCTATTTTGTCCAATGGTTTGTATCTATTAAATGTGTCTCATGAAAATTTACATTTTGGTTCTTCAATTAAAAGAAGTAAGTATGAAATGAACAAAGTCTGCTTGTGACATTGTAGGCTTGGACACATTGGTGAAAACAGACTCCAAAGGATGCATAAAGATAGATATTTAGATCCATTCGATTATGAATAATATGCAACCTGTGAGTCATGTTTAATGGGTAAAATGGCTAAGTCTCCATTTAGTAGAACTGGAGAACGAGCCAAAGACATATTAGAACTTATACATTCAGATGTACGTGGTCCTATGTCAACCCAAGCCATTGGTGGTTTATCATACTTCATTACATTCACTGATGATTACTCAATGTTTGGATATATATATATACTTATTGAAGTATAAATCTGAAGCCTTTGAGAAATTCAGTGAATTTAAGAAGGAAGTAGAAAAACAAACAGGAAAGAGTATAAAAACCATCCGATCTGATCGGGGTGGTGAATACTTGAGTACTGAATTCATTAAATACTTAAAGGATAATGGTATCCTTTCTTAGCTTACACCTCCTTATACACCTCAAATGAATATTGTATCAGAAAGGAGAAATCGCACATTAATGAAAATAGTGCGATCCGTGATGAGCATGTCCAAATTACTAGTGTCCTTATGGGGATATGCACTTAGCTTGGCTATGTATATTCTGAACAAGGTATCTAGCAAATCTGTTGAAACCACTCCATATGAGATATGGAATGGAAGGAAACCAGACCTTAAACATGTTAAAGTCTGGGGACGTCCTGCTCATGTTAAAAGACATGACCCAGATAAGCTAGAATCCAGAACTGACAAATGCAAATTTGTGGGATATCCAAAGGAAACTTATGGATATTACTTTTATCTTCCTGGCGCGCAAAAGGTGTTTGTGGCCAGGAGAGCTGTCTTTCTGGAAGAAGATTATATTCTCCAGAAGGACAGTGGGAGTAAAGTAATACTGGAAGAAATTCCATACCCACAAATTGGCATTGGTTCATCAGATGAACCGTCAGTTTCTGAACTTGTTCAAAATGATACACAGGAACCTCGTAGGTCTGAAAGAGTACCTAAACCACCAGAAAGATGTGTAGGACATATTAATTTGGATGGTTCAAGGGTACTCTATTATGAGGATGATGATCCTAAGACTTACCAGGAGGCCATTGAAAGTCCAGAGGCCGGGAAATGGCGGGAAGCCATGAATTCTGAAATAGAGTCCATGTACATCAACCAAGTTTGGAGCTTGGTAGATTTGTCCGATGGTATAGTACCTATCGGCTGCAAATGGATCTTTAAAAGAAAGATCGGTGCAAATGGACGTATTGAGACTTATAAAGCAAGATTAGTGGCGAAAGGCTATCGTCAAAGACAAGGTGTTGACTATGACGAAACCTTTTCACCCGTTGCTATCATTAAGTCCATCAGAATTCTTCTCGCCATTGTTGCCTATCATGATTATGAGATCTAGCAGATGGATGTGAAGACTGCATTCTTCAATGGAAACCTTGAGGAGGAGGTGTATATGATACAACCAGAAGGATTCACATCCAAAGAATCTCCAGACATGGTATGCAAGTTGCAGAGGTCCATTTATGAACTGAAGCAAGCTTCCCGAAGCTGGAACATAAGATTTGATAAGGCGATCAAATCTTGTGGCTTCATTAAGAATGAAGATGAATCCTGTGTATACAAGAAAAATAGTGGGAGCGCAATCACATTTCTGGTTCTTTACGTTGACGACATCCTACTCATTAGGAATGATGTAGGAATTGTTAGTTTAGGTAGCCTACAAGCCAATCTGACTATGTAAATCTCGTTCATTTATTAATATAATGGCATAATATTCATTATGTATAAATTGCATTAATTATCGTTTCATAATGAAGTCCGTGAATATGTGTTATAGTGATCAGATTAAGATGAGATCATACTAATGAGACTGATCACTTAAACACACATATTCTTAATCGTTCCTAGTCGGAGGATATCCGAGAAGGACATCGGATATCCAGTTAGACTAGTACAGATTACTCCTGCTCATATGATAAGGGTGACTGATCTCATAAGTCACTTGTGTGGAGACACTAAGGCGAATCTGTAGGTGCTCATTGGAGAATGAGTTCACTGAACTGATCCGACTGAATCGTTGGATGGTATTGTACCTCACTGTCAACCAGCTTGATTCTATTGTCGTAGTTGCGTGGATGGTCCTCGAACCTGAGACACCAAGGACACTTTGTCGGTGGACTTCTGTGCTTTAACCTTGGTTTACGAATCTCTAGCCACGGGATTCTAAAATGCCAAGGATTGGGTACAGTAGAATACCGTCGAAGGGAATTGTGTGTCAATAAGGAATCATTCGCTCTCGGTACTTAGAGAGAGAATGCTCTAGGAAGGATACGCGGAAGTCCCTATGCTATCACCTAGGAGAAATCAAGATAAAAGTTATCTAAATACCCTCAGATAAACTCTAAGCCGTAACACGAGTAGTTAAGAACTTACCGCGTGGTCCACCATCATTATAGTCATAGGATTTGAATCACTTTAGATAGGTTTGTTGTGCTATCCACAAGGCCTGTTTAATTGCGAGGAGAAACAATGGCTATGGCATCAGATGCCTATATGATCGGAGTGGAGGAACCATGTAGCTTTGTTGTGCTATCCACAATGGCTGCATGCAAATCTATACTCATCGCGTAACGATGGTTAGCTTAGACCAGAATTAGTGGTTTGTTGTGCTATCCACAAGGCCATTAAATCTCTGGGGACCGAAGCTATGATCAGATATTGCAAGGAGTTGCAAGTCCCATGAGTTGGGTGCTCTTTGATTGTATTACAGTTTGTTGTGCTATCCACAAGGCTGTAGTGCAAGTCATTGAGATTTTAATCCCTACTAGGAGACTGTCGGCGTCTCCCGTTCTGTATAACTGAGGGTTATACAGTCCGTCGAAAATTAGTGGGAGTTAAAACTTGAACAGAAGACCATGTCTTGTTTTATATTTAATATTTGAACATCTGCTAAAATAGAACTTATCTCCTATAGGGAATAATGTTGTCGAATAACCCACTCTGTGGCATACTTAATGCCAAACGTTTGACTAGCCTGTACTATTCGGATTGGTTCAGAAACCTGAAGAATGTCTTCAGATCTGAACACATTGGCTATGTCATTGGAGCTGATCCTCCTGCTGAATCGGCATTAGATGTCCCTGAAGCAGAGATAGCAGCTAACGATAAAAAATCGACGGACAAAGGCAAAAGAGTAGAGTGACTGCTTCTACTATAAGCAGTATGGTCACTGGAAGAGGAACTGCAAGGAGTTCCTTAACTATAAAGCTCATGGAAAGGTGAAGTTGTCTAAAGCTTCAGATATCTATATGATAGATATTAACTTGTCAGTTAGAGATTCCACATCTTGGGTATTAGATACCGGATGTGCTTCTCATATCTATCATGATGCGCAGATGCTGACAAGTAAGCGCAAGCTGAGACAAGGTGAGGTGGAATTGAGGCTAGGAAACTGCGCAAAAGTTGCGGCGATTGCTGTTGGGACAGCAAACCTCAGACTTCCATCAGGAGACGCCTTACTATTAGAAGATTGTTATTATGTTCCTAGCATAATAAAGAACATCATATCAGTGTCTTGTTTGGACAAGATAGGATATAAGTTGACTATTGAAAATAGAAGTTGTTCGATTTATTATGGTAATAAATCAATAGCTTCAGCATCTTTAGTTAACGGTCTATATCTCTTAGATGCTTCTTATTGCAATCTTCAAATTGATAATGTTCTTAAAAAGAGCAAGAATTATGTGAACCAAGCCTACATGTGGCATTGTAGATTTAGGCACATTGGCAAAAGCAGGTTGCAAAAGTTGCACAAGCATGGTTACTTAACAGCATTCGATTACGAATCGTTTGCAACATGTGAATCCTGCCTTAAAGGGAAAGATGGCAAAATCTCCATTTACTGGACATGGAGAACGTGCCGAGGACATTCTGGAACTAATACATTCGGATGTATGTGGTCACATGTCCACCCTAGCCAAAGGTGGCTACTCATACTTCATCACGTTCACCGATGACTTCTCAAGATTCGGCTATGTGTACTTAATGAAGTACAAGTCGGAAGCATTTGAGAAATTCAAGGAGTTCAAGAATGAGGTAGAAAAGCAGTTAGGAAAGAGTATTAAAGCTCTTCAATCAGATCGAGGAGGAGAATACTTGAGTACTAATTTCACACAATTCTTAAAGGATAGTGGTATCCTTTCTCAACTAACCCCTCCATATACACCACAGATGAATGGTGTATCAGAAAGGAGGAATCGCACTTTGTTGGACATGGTGCGATCCATAATGAGCTTTTCGGGATTACCAGTGTCCCTCTAGGGTATGCTCTAGAGTCAGTAGCATACCTACTGAACAGAGTACCCAGCAAGTATGTGACCTCTACTCCATATGAGATATGGAAAGGCAGGAAACCATAATTTAAACATATTAAAGTCTGGGGTTGTCCTGCTCATGTAAAGAGGCATGATCCAGACAAGTTGGAATCACAAACTGATAAATGCAGGTTTGTGGGATATCCAAAGGAAACCTTTGGATACTATTTTTACCATCCTGGTGAACAAAAGGTATTTGTCGCTAGGAAAGCTATCTTCCTGGAAGAGGAATACCTTCTCCAGGAGGACAGCGGGAGTAAAATAGTACTGGAAGAGGTTCCAGATCCCCAAACAGCTGCATTATCATCAGATGAGATATCAGTTTCTGAATCTGTTCAGGTACACACACATGAGCCTCGTAGATCTGGTAGATTACCTAGACTACCCGAACGATATGTGGGACATATCGCTAAAGGTGAGTCTAAGGTAGAATATAATGAGGATGATGATCCTAAAACCTACCAGGAGGCCATAGAAGGCCCAAAAGCCGGGAAATGGCGAGAAGCCATGAACTCAGAAATCTAGTCCATGTACACCAACTAAGTTTGGAACTTGGAGGACTTGCCCGAGGGTATTGTACCTATCAGTTGCAAGTGAATCTTTAAGAGAAAGATCAGTGTTGATGGACTGATCGACATTTATAAGACAAGGTTGGTGGCAAAGGGATATCGTCAAAGGCAAGGAATTGACTATGACGAGACTTTCTCACCAGTTGCTATGATAAAGTCGATCAGAGTTATACTCGCCATTGCTGCACATTTTGATTATGAGATTTGGCAGATGGATGTGAAGACTGCCTTCCTCAATGGTAACCTTGAGGAAGAGGTGTATATGATACAACCAGAAGGTTTCACATCCAAAGAATCTCCAGATAAAATGTGCAAGTTTCAGAGGTCTATTTATGGACTGAACCAGGCTTCCCGGAGCTGGAACATAAGATTTGATGAGGCTGTCAAGTCTTATGACTTCATTAAGAATGAAGATGAGCCTTGTGTGTACAAGAAGACCAGTGGGAGTGCAGTCACTTTTCTAGTTCTTTACGTAGATGACATACTACTCATTGGGAATGATGTAGCTATGACGTCATCAGTAAAGATCTGGCTGTCGAAAAACTTCTCCATAAAGGATTTGGGAGAAGCATCCTACATATTGGGAATACAGATCTATAGAGATAGATCAAAGAGGATGTTTGGAATGACCTAATCCGTGTATATAGTTACCATAGTCAAAAGGTTTGGCATGGAAAACTCCAAGAGAGGTCTCATACCGATGAGACATGGAATTAGTCTCTCAAAGGAGCAGTCTCCTAAGACTCCTAATGAGAGGGCATTCATGGATAGAATCTATGCCTCTGCCATAGGATCTATCATGTATGCCATGCTATGTACACGGCCTGATGTTGCATTTGCTCTAAGTATTACGAGTAGATTTCAGGCTGATCCAGGCGAAGAGTACTGGAAGGCAGTGAAATGTATCCTTAAGTACTTGAGAAGAACTAAGGATATGTTTCTTGTCTATAGAGGAGGTGACTTGAAACTGCGAGGCTTTACTGACTCGAGTTTCCAGTCGGATCCTGATGATAGCAAGTTTACATCTGGATTCGTGTTTACTTTGAACTGAGGTGCAGTGTGCTGGAAGAGTTCCAAGCAAGTAACCACTGCAGATTCAACGACTAAAGCTGAGTACATCGATGTAGCTGAAGCCGCCAATGAAGCAATGTGGTTGAAGAAATTCATCATCGACCTCGGCGTAGTTTCCAGTATTTCTGAACCAGTTCCGCTGTTGTGCGACAACAATGGAGCCATTGCGCAAGCGAAAGAGCCGCGGTCTCATAAAAAATCGAAGCATATTCTGAGGCGCTTTCACCTTATCAGAGAGATTATATCCAGAGGAGATGTAGTACTGGAAAGAGTTCCATCCGTCGACAATATAGCAGATCCACTGACAAAGCTGTTGGCACAAATTATGTTTGAGCGTCACCTAGAGTCTATAGACTTATTGTATAAAGGTGATTGGCTTTAGTCCAAGTGGGAGATTGTTAGTTTTAGGTGGCCTACAAGCCAATCTGACTATGCAAATCTCGTTCATTTATTAATATAATGGCATAATATTCATTATGTGTAAATTGCATTAATTATCGTTTCATAATGAAGTCCGTGAATATGTGTTATAGTGATCAGATTAAGATGAGATCATACTAATGAGACTGATCACTTAAACACACATATTCTTAATCGTTCCTAGTCGGAGGATATCCGAGAAGGACATCGGATATTCAGTTAGACTAGTACAGATTACTCCTGCTCATATGATAAGGGTGACTGATCTCATTAGTCACTTGTGTGGAGACACTAAGGCGAATCTGTAGGTGCTCATTGGAGAATGAGTTCACTGAACTGATCCGACTAAATCTCCGAATGGTATTGTACCTTACTGTTAACCAGCTTGATTCTATTGTCGCAGTTGCATGGATGGTCCTCGGACCTGAGACATCAAGGACACCTTGTCGGTGGACTTCTGTGCTTTGACCTTGGTTTACGAATCTCTAGCCACGGGATTCTAAAACGCCAAGGATTGGGTACAGCGGAATACCGTCGAAGGGAATTGTGTGTCAATAAGGAATCATTCGCTCTCGGTACTTAGAGAGAGCGAATCTCTAGCCACGGGATTCTAAAACGCCAAGGATTGGGTACAGCAGAATACCGTCGAAGGGAATTGTGTGTCAATAAGGAATCATTTGCTCTCGGTACTTAGAGAGAGAATGCTCTAGGAAGGATGCGCGGAAGTCCCTGGCCAGGGCGGACGATAATATTGGGAAAAGAGTTTTTCGATATTTATTAGCGACATCCAATCCAAGTGAGTCGACCAGTTAGGGTTTGACAGCACGCCATACCTTGAGTTGATTCGAAAGCATTATACGAATGAAGGATTATATCCACGCGGTAACTGTCGGCGGAAAGGTTCCAAGAGTGGGTTACTTAACCCCGATACCTTCCGGGTTCACGCGGTGTTGCTTGGCACCCAACGTGATCGGAGGCCCGGTCGAATTCGATGTACGACATAAATTCAATTGATTAATTAATTAATAAAGGGTTATTAATTGATTAATAAAGCCAATGAGGAGTCACTGAGCTTGTTGGGCTATTAACTGGACTGGTAATTGGGCCTAGAGGGTCACATGCAAATGATTCTCAAGGCGATGGATAAATAAGTGGGTTTATATAAACCAGGGGTTTTTATGAAAAACCGCGCAGTTAGTATAAAACATAGCAAACGGGCTGAGCAGGCCAAGCTACTGCTAACCCTAGCCGCCCCTCCTCTGTTTCTCTCTCTCTCTGGCGTCCCAGACAGATCTGGATCTTCTCTGCCGCTTCTCCGAATCCCGTTTGACGGAAAATCGTCCGCGCGTTGCGGCGATCATTACGGCGACTGGCGGAGGTTTCGTGGGCTGCGAAGAACAAGGAACGTGAGGATATCCGTCGCGAGGAAGATCGCGTAGACTTCGTTAGAGGCCGGGCTCTTGCGCGGCTTACGATGTCGCACCGACGGAACCGAACGGTTGCGGATTCGAATCCGCACACGATGAGAACTGATTATCCGATAATCTGGTTTTTCCAAATTTCGAAATGGGAACGGATCACCGTTTTTATTTTATTTTCGGTACGCGTGAGATCCGAAGAAACCCGAGAACCCAACAGGAATGATGTCATCAGTAAAGATATGGCTATCAAAGAACTTCTCCATGAAGGATTTGGGAGAAGCATCTTACGTATTAGGAATACGGATCTATAGAGATAGATCAAAGAAGATGCTAGCTTTAACCAAATCCATGTACATAGAAACCATTGTCAAAAGGTTTGGCATGGAAAATTCCAAGAGAGGGCTCATACCGATGAGACATGGAATTTCACTCTCTAAAGGTCAGTCTCCCAAGACACCTGAAGAGAGGGTTGTGATGGATAAAGTCCCCTATGCTTCTGCCATAGGCTCCATCATGTATGTCATGCTATGTACTAGACCTGATATAGCATATGCTTTAAGTGTTACGAGCAGACATCAAGCAGATCTAGGTGATGAACACTGGAAGGCTGTGAAATGCATCCTTAAGTACTTGAGAAGGACTAAGGATCTATTTCTAGTCTATGGTGGAGGAGACTTAAAGCTGTAAGGATACACTGACTCGAGTTTTCAGTCTGATCCTGACGACAGCAAGTCAACATCAGGTTTTATTTTCACACTCAATGGGGGAGCAGTGAGCTGGAAAAGTTCCAAGTAGGAAACCACTGCTGATTCGACAATGGAAGCCGAGTATATTGCTGCTGCTGAAGCCGCCAAGGAAGCTGTATAGATGAAGAAATTCATCGGCGATGTTGATGTGGTGGAAAGCATATCTGGTCCCGTCCCGCTGTTGTGTGACAACAATGGGGCGATTGCTCAATCGAAAGAGCCGAGGTCTCATCAGAAGTCAAAGCACATTTTGCGACGCTTTCATCTGATCAGAAAGATTATAGCTCGATGAGATGTCGTTGTAGAAAGAGTTCCTTCAGCCAACAACATAGCAGATCCACTTACAAAGCCTTTGTCTCAAAAAGTTTTTGAGCGTCACTTAGAGAATATGGGTATTATGTATAAAAGTGATTGGCTTTAGTCTAAGTCGGAGATTGTTAGTATTAGATGATCTCAAAGCCAATCCGATACTATGTACTGATTTAGATTATTAATACATGGCAACAATTCATTGTGTGTAATTAATTCGATCTATGTTTATCGTATCACGATGAAGTCCATGAACATGTGCAACAGTCTTCGGATTACAATGAGATCATAATTACGGGACCGAAGACTTATAAACACATGTTCTTAATTGTTCATAGTCATAGGATGTTTCAGATAGGACATCGAACATCCAGATAGACTAGTATAGGTTACTTCAGCTCATATGATGTGGGTGACTAATCCCATAAGTCACTTGTGTGGAGACACTATGCTGGACCTGTAGGTGCTCATTGGCGAATGAGTTCACTGAACTGATCTAACTATGAATCGCTGGATGGTAAACACCTCACTGTTAATCAGCCCGATTCTTTTGTCATGGTTGCGTAGATGATCCTTGGACCTGAGACGCCAAAGATATCTTGTTAGTACGTTTATGAACTTTGACCTTGACTAACGAATCCCTGACCATGGGTTATCAATAAGTCAAGTGATCGGGTTCAGGGAAATGCCCTCGAAGGTAATTGTGTGTTCAATACGGGATCACCGTTGACAGAAAGGTTCCAATAGAGGATTGCGATAATCTCAGTGCCATCCAGGATCACGCGATGTTGCTTGGCATCCAACGTGATCGGAAGTCCGTCTGAATTTATTGTGGGACATTAAGTTCGTCTGATTAATTGAATATAAGGATACTAATTAATTTAGTGAGTCAGTAAAGGGTTACTAGGCTTAATGGGCTATTAACTGGACTGGTATTTGGGCCTAGAGGGTCACACACAAATAGTTTTCAAGTCGATGGATAATCCGACAGGATTTCAGATAAGTCTGGATTTTTACGAAAAACCGCAAACAGACTTATTATAAAAGAACGGATACTACGTCGAGGGCCAGCAACCCTAACCTAGCCATCGTTCTTTCTCTCTCTCTCTCCTCTCTACTGGGCGTGCAACACGAGGCGGCCATCTGGAGGCTCCGCTTTGATTCTCGACTGCTCCGCCTTCCGTCCGACGGGAGATTCCGAATCCGCATGTCGCGGTGGATTACGCGCAGCCAGACGGGATCTACGAACACTGCATCGAGCGAGGAGCTGAGGACGATCCATCGCGAGGAGATCTGCGTGGATACTGCTAGAGGTCGGGCATCTGTGCGACTTGCGGCATCGCTCCGACGGAACCGAAAAATGAACGCGGATTCGAATCTGCGCAAGGTAAATCCGATTTACTCCGGTCTTGTTTTGTTGATCGAAACGGGATGGATCCGATCCCGAAATTAAATTTATTCCGCTGCGTTTTCGGTCGGGTCCCGACACAGCGATCCCAACAGTGGCACGGGCAATCCCATCACAAAGTCCATAGTTACGTGCTCCCATTTCCACTCTGAGATCGATAACGGCTGCAACAACCCTCTTGGTCTCTGGTGCTTTGCCTTAACTTGCTGACAAGTCAGGCACCTTGCCACATATTCAGCTACGTCCTTCTTCATACCAGGCCACCAAAAGTGCCTCCTCAAACAATGATACATCTTAGTCGTTCCGGGATGCACTGCATATCTAGAACAGTGTGCCTCATCCAGGACACTCCTGCGCACCTCTTCCTCAGCTGGAACATAGAGTCTACCTCTAAATCTGACCGTGCCATTATCCCACAACTCTACTTCTGATATCTGGAGAATCTTTGGTAGCTCTGCATCCGCCCTCTGAGCCTCAATCACTGCATGGTATACCGCTTGCCTCACAATCAAGCTGGCCAACACGGCTCTATCGGCCTCTCGAGGAATCCTAAAGGAAGATTCCACAACCTACTCATATAATCTCCATTCCTTAATCATAAGATGTGATACGATCGCCTTCTGACTCAAGGCATCTACCACCACGTTCGCCTTACCCGGATGATAAGAAAGGTCGAGATCATAATCCTTGATAAACTCCATCCACCTGCGTTGCCTCAAATTCAGATCCCTCGGAGTGAAAACATACTTCAGACTCTTGTGATCAGTGAAGAGCTGAAACTTCTCCTTATATAAGTAGTGCCGTCAGATCTTCAGAGCAAATACCACAGCCACCAACTCTAAGTCATGAGTAGGGTAGTTTTCCTCATGCTTCTTCAGCTGCCTAGAAGCATAGGCCACAACCTTACCATACTGCATCAGAACCGCACCCAAACCTCGACGAGATGCGTCGGAGTAAACCACGAATCCACCTGAACCTGATGGAAACACCAAAACTGGAGCCGAAGTGAAACGAGCCTTCAATTCAGCAAAACTCTGCTCGCACTCTTCGCTCCACACGAAACGAACACCCTTACGAGTCAACCTTGACAAGGGGGTTGCTATTGAAGAAAAATCCTAGACAAATTGTCTGTAATATCCTGCTAACCCCAGGAAACTCCTGATCTCAGTCACTATTGTCAGTCTGCCCCAATCCACCATTGCCTCAATCTTGGCTGGATCCACTGCAATGCCATCACCAGAAATGACATTTCCCACGAAATGTACCTTATCTAGCCAGAATTCGCACTTGCTAAACTTGGCATAGAGTTGGTGCTCTCTCAGAACCCGCAACACCATCTGAAGATGCGTGGCATGCTCTTCCTCAGAAGAAGAATATATCAAAATATCATCTACAAACACCACCACAAACTGATCTAGGTAGGCCCTGAAGACCCGGTTCATCAAATCCATAAAAGCCACCGGAGCATTGGTTAAGCCGAAAGGCATAACCAAAAACTCATAATACCCGTACCGAGTCCTAAAAGCTGTCTTACTCACATCAACCTCACGGATCCTCATCTGGTAGTACCATGATCTCAAGTCAATCTTCGAAAACACCTTTGTAGACTACAACTGATCCATCAAATCATCAATTCTCGGAAGTGGATACTTGTTCTTTATAGTTACTTGGTTCAGCTGTTTATAATCAATGCACAGCCTCAGAGAACCATCCTTCTTCCTAACAAACAGAACGGGAGCACCCCACGGAGAAGTACTGGGACGAATAAAACCCTTATCCAACAATTCCTACAACGGTACTTTCAACTCAGCGAGTTCAGCTGGTGCCATCCGATATAGGGCCTTAGACAAGGGCGTCGTACCTAGTGCGAGCTCAATAGTGAACTCAACCTCCCGCTGAGGAGGAAGGCCAGGCAACTCCTCAGGAAACACATCAACAAAGTCACAGACTACATGCATCTCCCAAGGATTGGAACCACTACTAACACCAGCTACAACTACCGGGGCAAGGAAAGCCTCACAGCCACCAACAAGCAATCTCTGGGCCTTAAAAGCAGAAATAAGAATATCACGAGAAGAAAGCCTAATACCTTGGAAGTAGAAGGCCAGGATACCCGGAATGGAGAAACGCACCATCTTCCTGTGGCAGTAGCCTCCAACCAATCCATACCCAAGATGACATCAAAGTCACGAATGGCAATCACAACTAACTGGGCAGGTAACTCATGACCCTCAATGGTTAAGGGAATCTCGCTCAAACAATTATAAGACAACATGAAATCCCCAAAAGGAACCTCAACCATCAGTCCATCAGATAACTCATCAACGGGTGCAGAAAGAATATCTACAAACTGCTCAAAAATAAAGGAATACAAAGCACTCGAATCAATCAACACATGCGCGGAGTTCCTAAGGACAGGAAGTATACCTTCCACCAAGTTGGACGCACGAGCCTCCTTCTTGGTGATATCAAGAACTCTCCCCTCGATCCTCAGCTTCTTCTGATCACCTGGTCCCTGCCTCTGACCATGCCCCTGTGGGCAATACCTCGCCAAATGGCCCTACTAGCCAAAAGTATAACACCTCCCAGAAAAAGCAAGACACTAAGTCTCACCATGAGTACCACCACAATGACGACAAGCTGCCGGAAGCCTTTGAGCTACCTCCTGCTGAGCACTGGACACCGACTGACTCTGCTGACTTTGCCTGGGTCTGCTGCCACTGCTACTGCCACCGCCTCGAAAGAACCTCTTGAATCTGGAGCCGAGTGAAGACGATCCTGATCCGGACGAAGAAGTTTCTTCTGCTGTCTTCCCCTTGCCGTAAGTCGGCCCTTGAGTAACCAGTCCCCTCTCCCGAGCCGAGTGATCGTGCTATGCCTCGACTACCGCGGCACACTTAACTGCTGACGCCAAGTCTGTACAACAGTGGGATGCCACAAAACTCCTCAAGTTGTATCTCAGTCCATCCACGAACCTCTCAGTCCGACACCCTTCGTCTCCTGAAATAAAGGGCACAAACCTCCCAAGCAAAACAAATTTCATCTGGTACTCAAGCACTGTCATGCTCCCTTGGGTCAACTCCATAAATTCCCTCTCCTTGGCCTTCTTGACATGCCTAGGGAAGTACTGCGCATAAAACTCCTTAACAAATGTATCCCATGGAATCTCCCTGAGATTCCTATCTGCATAAGACAAGCTCTTCAAAGTAGTCCACCAGTCATAGGCATCATCCTTCAACATGAAGGTAGCCAACAGAGTCCTCTCAACTGCCGCACAATCCATGGTATCGAAAGTCTTCTCCAACTCCTTCAGCCAATGAACGGCCTCATCAGGGTTGGGACGACCGGTAAAATGAGGCGGCTTCAGCTTCAGGAATCTCTCCAAAGCAGCTGAAGGCCCTCCCCGAGTACTAGAACTCTCACTAGGGTCTCGAGTCTGATATTTGGTCATCATGTCCATCATAGCCTCCATAAAATGCTCCATATTCGGCCTACCGGCCTCAGACCCACTAGGAACATCTCCCTACTCCCTAATAACTGGTACTCTCTTTCAGCCATCTAATCGCCTACAGTCATAACAACTGAAAATTCTAATTAGAACTCAAGACCTATACTACTGTCGTGCCTGTACGGGATAATGCATTTATTTGCTGAAATTTCGGTATTTAACCTAGTTATTCATTTATTTGCCAGACCGAATGCTCTGATACTAATTGTAACAACACGAATATAGGCAATTTAAATAAAGCAGTAAACACAACTCCTAAACCACTCCACTATGGAGTCCACAACCAACGTCTCGGCTAAACACGCAAACCACGTGGCCGAATGCGGAAAACACCGACCCGCTGAGACCATACAGCAACCCCTCAGCACGAGTGACACTCCGAATGTACCACTCCCACACCGGTACTAGCTATATCCCGGGGTACACCAAGTGACCCTCTCTCTAGGCGTCACCCACCATTCCCACACTGGCACCGTGTCACTCCCACACCGACACAGGGTAACTAAGTGCTAACAACTGTCACTCTACGTCCACGATTGCACAAAACACGTATTAATTACATGGATTAATGAAGTTCTGTCTTGAGTCGTGTCGCCCGTAGCCAACGTCATTCAAGACTTCTAAATTGGTTCACGTAAAACCTGGCCTCAAAAGATGGCCTAAATCGCGTCGTGCAAGGTAGTCACCTTTTAAAAGGCGTCGCTGTCCCTAGTCACCTATTCACGACAGAAACAGAATCAGGCCTCGGGGTGAACTGAACTAAATTGTGTCTTGGGAGGCAGCCGCCATTCAAAATGGCGTCGCTGTCCCAATACGCCATTTAGCGTTCGCAAACAAGTTCCCCCAAGCCTTTTGAGTACAAAAGTGGAAATTCTACCCCCAATTCGCATAAAAACGTACCAAAATGGGAAAGGAAGAGGAGAATCCAAATACCCGTTAAAATCTACCATTCCCCAATTTTATAAAGTGACCATTTTCACCCCAAAGATCCCCTAAACATGCTTCAAAGCGGGAAAAACATGGTTTTAATCAAAACACAATGGAGATCGTCACTCTACCGGTTAATTGAACTCCTCCGAGCTCCAAGCCATCGAACCGCCACGCCACAAGCCGCCGTCGATACCACCGTGAACGCCGTTACTCCACCGGAACGTCGGCCGCCGTCCAGAGAGCAATACGCCGTAGAGGAAATGGTGGTAGTAGTGGTGGAAGTTAGGGGGGGGTTAATAAAGTGGAGGGAGAGGAAAGGAAGGAGAAGGGGGAAGGGAGAGCGAAGGGTTCGGAAAGAGGGAGGAGAGAGAAGAAGATGAGAGAAATGAGGGAAAGGAGGGAGGATTCGCGGGGTTAAACCGAAACTAACTAAAACGCGTCGCCCAATACCGATGCCAGTCAGACGATAAGACCGGGGCCGTACTCTCGCAGTCCGAAACTGGCCTACGTGACGCCTACATGGCACCGACGTGGCACACTCTAAAACGCGTCCCCCTAACAAGACGCCGCTTGAACCGCGTCGAGCTTGCCTATGCCCCAGCCCTACAAGGGCCCAAACCAAGAGGTCCGACACCAAAACTGATCCAATAACTAGATCTGAAACCTCAATCCTTACACATAGAGGCAAGCATATAACCTTATACCAGAGTGGAGTCCTCCTTCCATTTATCATATGCGATCATCTCTGCCTCAGGGGCATCTAATGTTGGTTCAGCAAGAGGATCATCTCCAAGGACGTAGGCAATGTGCTCAGACTTGAGGACAATCTTCAAGTTTATGAGCCACTCTGCCTGTCAAATGATTGGCATCAAGTATGTCACAGAGTGAGTTATTCGACGACATATTTTCCTACAGGAGATAAATGAAATTTATTTAACAGATATTCAATTATTAAATCTAAAACAAGATATGGACTTTTAATCAAGTTTTAACTCCCACTAATTTTTGACAAACTGTATAACTCTCAAATATATAGAACGGGAGATGTCAACAGTCTCCTAGTAGGGATCAAAATCTCAATGACTTGCAGTACAGCCTTGTGGATAGCACAACAAGCTGTAATACAATCAAATAGCACCCATCTCATGATACTTGCAACTCTTTGCAATATCCGATCATAACTTCGGTCTCCAGAGATTAATAGTCTTGTAGATATCACAACAAACCATTAATTCTGGTCTAAGCATTACCATCGTTACGAAATGGGCATAAATTTGCATGCAACTCTTGTGGATAGTATAACAAGGCTACATGGTTCCTCTATCTCGATTAATAGGTATCTCATGCCATAGCCAGAGTCTCTCCTTACAATTAGACAAGCCTTGTGGATAGCACAACAAACCTTTCTAAAATAATTTTAGTCTTATCACTATAACGATGGAAGACCACGCAGTAAGTTCTCAACTACTCACGTTGCGGCTTAGAATTTAGCAATGATTTTAGATAACTTTTATCTTGGTCTCTCCTAGGTGATAGTATATAAATATATCGTATATATTTATTACATACTATACTTGCTTTGATTCATAATCAAAATAAAACTAAGTATTACATATATGTTAAGTGTGGTCATGAACAACACAGTGGTTTGACTGGAGCCAAACAGTCAAACGCACATACAATCTAACATAACACTTATATTAGAAAAGCTGCAAATACATAGGCAAGATATCTTCATCATATCGCCTTCCTGATAGCAGTTATGGACCATCCTCGTTCCTTTCTCGGTTGCCTTGATCAATTTACATTGAATTCTAAATTTCCATGTAAAATAGAAGAAGGCCTTATGGCGAGTACAAAAGGGAGGGAGGTAGAAGTACATCGGAGTATGAGAGAGAGAGAGAGGTACGTAGACTTCTATTTATTAACAATTAATAAATATTCAAACATACATCTATGATCCACATACATCATCACATGAAGTATTCTAAAGTGCACATCTATGACCACGATGTGTTTTATCCATTCCACACAAGATAAGTATATCACATGACTAAAATAAAAGAGTTTCGAAAATAAATAATTTTGGCTTTCAAAAAGCTCTGTTCCAATCAACTCATTTTGGCCTTTAAAACTCATTTTATTATCTTAAGCATACAATTAAATCAAATTTAAAAGCATTAAAACACACATCACATATACACACACTCCAAATTAATATTTTTCATAAAATTCTATGCCAATTAGAACACTTCTAATAATTAAAAATAATCTAAAATTTAGGTTAATCAATAATTAATAATCTAATATTTAGACTATTAATTATTAACCACTAATCTAACTCTTAGATTAGTCAATTAAAGTTAATTACTAATTTAACACTTAAACTAATAATTAACTATAATTAATTAACAACTAATTGTTAATTAAAATCATTTATAGCCCAATTAAATAATATTCAATAAAAATTTAACTTGAAAAATAATTTTGAAACTTTAAAATTAAAATCCAATTTTAATGGGCTTAGGTGTTTAATTGGGAAAGGGGAAATGGGCTCAGCCCCCTGGTTGAGCTAGGGCTCGGGCCAGGGTCGATCCCGACCCAGCCAGTGGGCTCGGGTCCACGTACCCAATGGGTGGGCACCTGGCCCGAGCCCCTGGCTCTAGCCCAGCCTTGCCAGGGGCTCGACCCCGTCGGGTCGGGCTAGGGCGCCCAGCCGCCAGACGCAGTCCCCCCCTTTCCCTACAGTAATCTTTCAGGCGAGGCGAGATCTTGCAGGAACTTCCACCAGCGGCCGGCAGTTTGCATGGGCTCCTAGCAGTCGGCTCCTCGGCACCGCATGGCCCCGCCGGCGACGCCCCCAGCGCCGGCGGGCCCGTCGGCGGTCGGCTAGCCGCCGCTAGCTTGCCCTCTTCGACGCCAGCAGTGGGGCTGGTGGTGACCAGTGATGCACTCTCGGAGGATTTGGGGCGCTGGCCCACCTCCCCAACGCTTGGAGATGCCCGAACGAAGCCGCAAAGCCTGCCGTTCTTCGTCACTCAATGAACACGAAAAGCCCATAGAAAAATCCAAATTTTGCAAAATAAAATAATCTAATTATTCGTGTTCATTGTATGAACACAGTTCTATCATTGTTATCGGATTAAACGTATGGAATATTACAAAAATAATTAATTTGGAGATCGAAACGGATGATAAATAGTGGAACCTAGCTCTGATACCACTGTAAGGTTCTCATGTTTCTCGAGATCGCGGACGCAGCGGAACAAATAAAATAATAACACCAGCGATCCATGTCCGTTTCAGTAAACAAAAACAAAATCTAGTAATCAGTTATCACCTTGCGCGGATTCGAATCTGCGTTCGAATGGTTCCCTCGGTGTGACACCACCAGCCGCGTAGACACCCGGCCTCTATCAAAGTCCACGCGATCCTCCTCGCGACGGATATCCTCATGTTCCTCGTTCCTCGCAGCCCACGAACAATTCGCCGTTGGCCACAACGACTGCCGCAACGCGCAGTCGAAATCTCATCTCATGAGAGTCGAGGAAGACGTCAGAGCAGACCCCAGAGAGGGGGGCCGACCAGGGGTGCCAGAGAGAGAGGGAGAAAAGAGGGGACGGCCAGGGCTGAGCAACAGCTTGGCATGCTCAGCCCACTCGCTATATTTTATACTTACCGTGCGATTTTTCATAAAAAATCCAAAAAAGTATAAAACCCACTTAATCCATCGCCTTGAGAATCTTTTATGTGTGACCCTCTAAGCCCAACCACCAGTCTAGTTAGTGGCCCAATAAGCCCAGTGACTTCTCCTTGACTTAATTAATCAATTAATAACTCATATTAATTAATTAATCAACTGAATTACTATCGTATATTCGATTCGGTCGAGCCTCCGATCAGGTTGGGTGCCAAGCAACACCGCGTGAACCCGGAAGGTATTGGGGTTAAGAAACCCACTTTTGGAATCTTTTAGTCGACAGTTACCACGTGGATTTAATCTTTCATTCGCATAATGCTCTCGAATCAACTCAAGGTATAGTGAACCATCAACCTTAATCGGTCGACTCACTTGGAACGGATGCTGCAATATAATATCTGAAAACTCCTTTCTCGATATTATTGTCCCCTTGGCCAGGGACTCCTACGCATCCTACCTAGAGCATTCTCTCTCTTAGTACCGAGAGTGAATGATTCCTTATTGAACACGCAATTCCCTTCGACGGTATTCCACTGTACCCGATCCTTGGCTATTTAGACTCCCGTGGTTAGATATCTGTAAACCAAAGCCAAAGTACAGAAGTTCACCGACAAGGTGTTCTTGGTGTCTCAGGTCCGAGGACTATCCACCAAATGTGACAATATAATCAAACTAGTTGACGGTTAGGTACATTACCATCGAACGATTCAGTCGGATTAGTTCAGTGAACTCATTCTCTAATGAGCACCTACAGATTCGTCTTAGTGTCTCCACACAAAGTGACTATGAGATCAGTCACCTTCATCATATGAGCAGGAGTAATCTGTACTAGTCTAACCACATATCTAATGTCCTTCTCAGATATCCTCCGACTAAGAACAATTAAGAATGTATGTATAAGTGATCAGTCTCATTAGTATGATTTCATCATAATCTGATCATTATTGCACATATTCACAGACTTCATTATGAGACGATAATAAAACGAATTACACATAATGAAATAATGCTATATTATCAATAAATGAACGAGATTGTACAAAGTCATATTGGCTTGTAGGGCATATAAGACTAACAAGCATAATATCAAGAAAGGAGTTTACTGATATTATATAACAACATCTTAACCAAATGAGTCAACCGGTTAGACTTTAACAATATACTATGTCCTGGGTCGACTCGAGAGCATTGCATAAGGGAAGGATTTTATCCACACGATAATTGTTGACGGAAAGGTTCCTTAAGTGGGTTGCTGAACCCCAATGCCTTCCGAGATCATGCGATATTGATTGGCACCCAACATGATTGGAGGTCCAACCGATTTAAGTTTTCGAACTTAATCGGATAAGTTAATTAATTAATATAGAGATATTAATTAATTAAGTCAGTAAGGAGTTACTAGGTTTAATGGACTGTTAACCAAACTAGTACTTGGACTTAGAGGGTCATACGCACGAGATTCTCAGTTGACGGGTCAGGGATTTTTGAGAAAAACCGCGAGCGACTTATTATGAATAAACATCTAGAGGGCAGCCCTAGGCCAAGCATCTAGCACTACCCTGGTGTCATAGTGCAGGCCCCCTCTGAGTGTTACTGCATCGCCGTCTTCGACTCCCGATTGTCGGGAAGTCTACGTCTGTATGTCACGCGTACCTGGATAGAGATGGGCGACAAGCATGGGCGCTTCACCGAGGGAGACCTAGCGTAAGGAGGATCGCGTAGATACTACTAGAGACCAGGCGATTGCGCAACTCGTAGCGTCACACTGTCAGAACCACACAAACGCCGATTCAATTCCGCGCAAGGTGAAATTCATTCACCGAATCTTTGATTTTTAGTTCTTTGAAACCAACTGGGAACAGACTATTATTTTAATTTTTATTTCCACTGCATTGAATGTTCCCGCATGGAGAGATCCTTACAGTTCGGTCAAGCCAAAACCTATTGGCTCAACGTTGAGCATGTTCATGCTGCAAGGCAGTAGAGACCAATCTCCACATGAGAGGAAATGAGAAAGAAACTAAGGGAAAAATATGTGCCTCCCTCCTATGAGCAACACCTCCTAGACTAGTGGTAGAGGTTGTCCCAAGAAGGTCGAATGGTGTCTGATTACATCACCGAATTTGATGAGTATTGCCTTAGGTGTGGCATTGGTGAGGATAGTAGGCTTACCCTATCAAGGTTCCAGGCAGAGTTACATGAGAGCATCCAACATGAGCTATTCCTACATAAGGTGATTACACTTGAGAAGGCCAATCAGATTGTCTTAGATGTGGAGTAATTTTAGAGGCCATCTAGCCCACCCATTTTTCGACAGCGAGGCACGACCAGTCACCCCATGCACTTGCTCTAGAGGCCTGGAACTACTCCCATCACTCCCGTGAGGGCCCCTACTGCCGCCACCCCGAGCCCTTCTTACCCCTACCTCCAGCCATCCCGACTCAGACTTCCACCATCCCTCGAGTTGAGAGGAGAGACGACAGAGGGGCAGGATTAGCTAGCAGGAATAGCCAGCAGGTGGGTAGCTCTCAAAATCATTGCTTTAGGTGTCATGGGGTGGGACATTATGAAGTCAGTGCCCCACCAGGGTCCTTTTAGTTGAGCATGAACCAGATAACTATAACACCTTGATCCTTCGGTTCACGATTTTCAAACTGATTTATTAGCTTTGACTAAGTTTGACCAAAATCAAACTAGCTTAAATTCTTTAATCTCACTTATTTTGGGTTAAATTGATCGTGTGTTGAATATTTGGTGAATTATGTTTAATTGAACAAGTTAAATGTGATTTAAGCAGATTGGATTAAAGTTTGTCTTTTAGCGTGTTGACTCAATTAGAGATACTTTGGATTATATTATTACGTGAATTAGCAAAATTTTGATTAGTGGATTAGATATTGGACCCATTGGAGTGTTATTGGGCTTATTTGGATGGATTTTGGATAGCCCATTAGGTGTATAAGTGGATGTAGGGGATATTTTGACTAAGAGAGGGCTTATTTATAATTTTGTTTTTATATAGGGGGCATGTGTTAGATCCGACCCCCTTCCCTTCCTACTTACTCCAACTCTCATCTCTCTTGTTCTTGGTGCTTAAACGAGGTTTGGAGGCTACATGTGGGTGTGAGAAACTTGGATGAGTGGATTGAAAGCTCTCTTCGTGTTTAGGAGCTCTTTTAAAGGTTCTTGGTGGTAGCTTTGAGATCTTTTGGTATAGTATGGTGGGGTTCTTGGAGGAGGATGACCCCTCTAGCTTGGGTCACTTGGATCATCATCTTTTTCCTCTTCTTTTTGAACTTAGGGTGGTTCTAGAAGGCCCTTTGGGTTGGAGGAGATCAAGACCATGTTGGTTCTAATAGATTAGATGGACTTGCATGTGGCTGAAATGACATTCCTTTGTTATTCTTATGATCTATATTCAGGATTTATCATTTTGTTGCAGTTTAAGTGATGATTTGCATGGGATTCATACTTAACAAGTCTGCTATCTGAACCTGAGATTTTACCTAAATTATTATGCTTGTTATGGTTTCTATAGTAGCTAGATTGGCATTCATGTCATGTAATTTATCGATATATATGTCTAGTTATCCCAGTTTAAATTTCGTGACTTTTGTTTTTAGTTTGAGTGAGATCCAACCCCATCTTCATAGATGCGTAGTTGACTCCGAAATAGGACAATCAATGAGTGTTTTAATTACTACACTTTGGATAGTACTCCAATTGATTTGATTTTTGGATATGTTGTCTCTTACTTGGTCAGCTTTCATAAAAAAAAAAAAAGACAGATCTTGATTCGCATGTGTATATTTTAAATGGCATACGTTTGAAGTCGGAGTACCACAACAGTTTTATGCTGAAACCTCTCGGGTTTGTAGAACTATACAAGATGGTCAACCGACCTGAACCAATCGGTCCACCGATTTTTCCAGTTTTGTAGAAACTGGGAATTTTAGTTTTGTTTTGGGCCAACGTTCAACCAATTCCTGGCGCCGGTCAACCGATTTGACCCTGGATGGTGATTTTGAGTTTTAATAACTCTGTTTGATGCTTGGTCTTTGTATTTTAATATTGGAAATATGATTTGTAATTGAGATTGACATAAGTTATTTGAATAGTTTTCTCATGTGATTAAGTTTCACACATGATGCTTTAATTATTTAGAGAATTTTCATGAAATGTTTTATGTTCCTAGATTTAAATGGTTGACTAGTCTCACTAGCATTTGATACCCACATAAATTTGTCCTTTTAAGAAGGGGGCAAGGGTTTTAGCCACATAGATGGGGTCAGGTCAAGGTCTAGCTTAGCTACATCGATGGGGTCTAGACGTCCGGATCCAGCTTATTTTGGGACTACTTTCTGATGTTAGCTATTCCCACATGAGGTAATTACACTTGAGTAGGCCTATCAGATTGCCTTAGATGTGAAGCAATTTTAGAGGCCCTCTAGGCCACCCATTTCCTGACAGCCCAACCCTCGAGGTGCGACCAGTCGCCCGATGCACTTGCCCGAGAGGCTTGGAACTACTCCCATCACTATCGCGAGGGCCCCTACTATAAGGACTGAGGTTTAGGATCTGGTTATCAGGTCGATTTCGATGTCGGATCCCTTGGTTTGGGCCCTTGTGGGGCTGGGCCATGGACTCTTTCTCGATGCGATTTTAAACGACATCGGCCTATGGGGACGACATTTTGGAGCTTTGCAGGGGTGCCGCGTGGGCGGGCGTGGGGGCACGTGTGTATGGCCCTGGTCGTGTTGTCTTAATGGCATCTTGCACGCGCGACGTGATTCAGAGATCTGCCAATATACGATCCATGTTCTGTCGTCTGAATGGTGTCTTCCTAGAACAACGCGATTTAGGCTTGTTCAGTTTGATGCCCGAGCCTTTCCTCATTTCTCTCATTCCCTCTCTCTCTCCTCCCTCTCTCTGAATCCTCCGACGCCCCTTCCCCTTCTCCTTCCCTTCCTCTCCCCATTCCTCCTCTCCCTCCACTCGAACAACCTCCTAACTTCCACCACTACCACCACCATCTCCTCCGCGGCGCATTTCTCTCCGGACGGCGGCCGACGTCCCGATGGAGTAACGGCGTCCACGGCGGTATCGGCGGCGGCTTGTGGCATGACGATTCGACGGCTAGGAGTTAGGAGGAGTTCAAGTAACTGGTACGGTGACAATCTCCATTGTGTTTTGTTTAAAACCATGATTTTTCCGCTTTGAAGCATGCGATGTGTGTGGATATTTTCAGGTAGAAAGCATGTTTAAGGGGGTTTTTAAGGAAAAAAGGCATTTTTATAAATAGGGTTTTGGGTGATTAATTGGTTATTAGATTTCTTCTCTTATCTCCTTTGTGTTTTTGAGTTTTTGAGCGTTTTGGGGGAGAAGAGAGACTCTTCGGTCTGGCTCGGTTTCGAGCGTAAAACACGTCCACTCAGGCTGACGCTATTTGATATAGGCGTCGACCTGAGTCGACGTCATTTACGGCCCATTTCTTCTGGTTGCCGAGGCCAGCGCGGGATAAAGAGTTGAATAGCGTCAGCCATGGGCGACGCCATTCAAGCTAATATCCCTGACCCCATTTACTCTGCAAAATTTGAACCAGTTTAGGAGTCTTGAATGACGTCGGCCACGGGAGACGCGATTCAAGACAGAACCCCATTAATTCATGCAATTAACATGTATTTACATTGTTAGATAGTTTGGTTAAATGCATGCTTGAAAACGTACTTCGAAGACGAAGATTTCTACGTATCGGATCGCACTGTGTTGCGTTTTGTGCGATCGTAGACCTAGAGTAACAGTTGTTAGAGCTTAGGTACCCTGTGTCGGTGTGGGAGTGACACGGCGCCGGTGTGGGAGTGGTGAAGTGACGCTTAGAAAGAGGGTCACCTGGTGTACCCTGGGGTATAGTTAGTACCGATGTGGGAGTGGTACATTCAGAGTGTCACTCGTAGCTGGGAGAAGTAGAACCATCTAGAGCTAGACAGGCCGGAGTAGTCAACGCGCTATCCGAGGGGTTGCTGTTTGGTTCCAGCGGATCGGTGTTTTCTGCGTTCGGCTGTATAGTTTGTGTGTTTAGCCGAGACGCTGGTTGTGGACTTCGTGGTGGAGGGGTTTCAGAGTTGTGCATGTTGCATTTACAAATGCATATGTTTTATATCGTAATTTGGGAATCTTTGGGAGTTGTATTTACTGCTTTACTTATTTAATTGCCTATATATTGTGTTGTTGCACTTGTGGGTGCGTGAGTGGGTAGTGGGGATCGGAAGATCCTTAATGAGTCCATTTTGATGAGACTCACCCCTATGATTTTCAGGTGAGGGTTCCAGGTAGGCGTAGCGTGGAGGGTCTCATCTCAAGTTGCGTGCCAGCAGCCATTGTTCTAGGGTATGCCCCGATGTAGTTGTTATTTCCTTTTCAGGCATGTATGCTTAATTATTTCTTTTCAGCTAGAATATGTAATTATTTACTGAGTCGAGTCGAATTGTAATAATTTTTAATTCCTGTACTTCCTTTACAATTCGATGTGATGTAGGATTTTTAGCTTAGTTTATCATTTATTTTCCAAACTTATCGAGATCTTGGTTTGGCTTCTAATTTTAATAATTCTGTACCTATTTAGTAATCGGATCCCCGATTATAGGGTGGCGGGTCATTACACCTATTGCCGCTACGGGTTTCGGCTCAATAACACACCGAGCCAAGTGAGCCAACCCAGAGCGGTTCGGTATCATTTGGACCGAGTGTTACAATAACCGTCCCACTCATGAGGAGGAGGTGAACTATGTAACTGATCCATCTCTAACCGAGGCTTAAGGAGAACGGTGCCACTCTAAGATGATACGCTAGAGTTGAGGATATTGTAGACTCACCGACTGGTACCAGGCTTGGTGTGGTGAGATGCATTCCTACACAATCCAAAGAGGATGAGTAGCATCGAACCTCCATTTTCTACACCTACACCAAGGTAGTCAACCACCCATACAAGATCATAATTGACAGGGGGAGTTATATCAATACAATCTCCATTGATTTTGTCTCCTGTCTAGGGTTGCCTCCTGAGACTCACCCTGAGCCTTACCAAGTCTCTTGGACTCATGCCTCATCCATACCCAACAGGACTCGCTGCCTATTATCTTTTCAATTCCAATCTTATCAGAGGTCGATTTGGTGTAACATCCTTCCTATGGAGGTAGGAAGTATCATCTTGGGTAGGCCATAGATCTATGATGAGGATGCCACTCTACTTAGCAAGACCAACATCTGTATTTTCAAATACAATGGTAGGAAGATTCTCTTGCATCCCTCCCCACCTAAGACCCTCACCAAGGGAGAGACCCCATCTCGGGAGAGGTCTCCTACCACACCCACACCCTTACCTTCACCCAACCCCTCCCCACCCAGTCCTTCCCCATCCAACCCACTCGACCGAGAGTAGGCCTTAGAGTTAAAGGCGAGGGTGTCTCTTCACTTGATCAAGGCTAGTGAGTTCGAGGGAGTGATTGTCTAAAGATCCTCAGTTTGGGTTGTCGTAATGAATGAGTCACTTAAAAGTTGTCCCATCCCATAGATTGAGGAGGTGAGAGCCATACTGGATGAGTAGCACGATATATTCCATGAGGATCACTCGAATCAACTACTACCCATGTGTGACATCCAATACACCATTGATTTTGTCCCCGGGTCCACCTTACCCAACTTGCCTCATTATCACTTGAATCCTACTAAGCATGAAAAATTGTAGAGGCATGTTGAGGAGCTCATCAAGAAGGACTTTTTGAGAGTTAGCACCAACCCTTATGTTGTACCAGCCCTCCTGACCCTCGAGAAGGATGGCACCTGGCGGATGTGTATTGATAGCCGCTCCATCAATAGGATCACTATGAAATATATGTTCCCCATTCTCCAACTTGATGACATGATTGACATGATGACGCGAGCCACTATCTTTTCCAAGATTGACCTAAAGAGCGGGCACCATCATGTCCGAATCTGGCCAAGGGATGAGTGAAAAATAGCTTTTAAGACTAAGGATGATCTTTATGAGTTGCTCGTTATATCTTATGGACTATCTAATGCCCCTAGCACTTTCATGAGGTTGATTACCTAGGTCCTAGGACCCTTTATAGGCTCCTTTATTGTTGTCTACTTTGATGACATTCTCATTTACAATAAGATCAGGGAGGACCACTTGAGCTATCTCTACCAAGTCTGTGAGGTACTGAGAAAAGAGAGTTTGTATGCAAACCCAACGAAGTGCGAATTTTTAAATGATCAGATGACCTTCTTGGGTTTCATAGTATTACACAGGGGAGTTTCCGCCAACCCTGAATAGGTTAAGGCGATCGTTCAGTGGCCCAGCCTATGAGCACCCATGATGTTCGAAGCTTCCATAGGTTAGCATCTTTTTATAAGAGATTCATTAGAGGATTCAACACTATGATGACCCCATTTTTCGGAGGTCGAGTTGGATAGAACTCTGAAGTTAAGCATACTCGGTTGGGAGAAGTCTCAGGATAGGTAACTTTCTTGGAAAGTCTACTAACTGGCACAGTTGTTGGACCAGTTAGCTGATTAGGTCGTTACACCTCAATCACTGATTGCACCCATAAGGAGCCTTTTGAGTGGACCAAGGCTAGTTTCAAAGCTTTCACAGGTCAAGAATTGAATCACTCAGGCCCCTATAATTTGCGTCCCCCCTCCCCCCCCCTCCCCCCATTTCTCCAAATTTCTCTAAGGTCTTTTAGGTCTCTTGTGATGCTTCTGATGTGGGCATAGGAGGAGTGTTAAGTCAGAGGGACACCCTGTGGCATATTTCAGTGAGAAGCTAACTAAGGCCAAACTGAGATATTTCACTTGTGATAAGGAGTTCTATACCATTGTTCAAGCCCTTCGATAGTGGTGGCATTACTTGTTGCCTTAGAAGTTTGTCTTGTATTGATCATATGGCCCTGCACTTCCTCAGCACCCAAAAAAAACCTGAATCCCAGGCACAATCGTTGGGTAGAGTTGTTGTAGACTTGTACTTTTATATTGAAGCACAAAATGGGAGTTAAGAATAGGGTTGTGGACACTCTCAGTCGACACATGTCCTTCTTTCTGTGATGAACATTGAGGTGACTGGATTCCACAAACTCAAGGAGTTGTATGAGGAATGTCCTGATTTTGGGGAGATCTATACCACACTTAAAGATGGGCCTTCTAGGGACTTGAGTGAGTAACTCCTGCAACATGTGCACCTTTTTAGGGGCCAACAACTTTGTGTACCATGCACTTATGTTTGGGATTTTTTCATTTAGGAGGTACACACAGGCGGCCTAGCCGATCACTTTGGTCAAAACAAAACCATTGAAGCTGTTGAGGGCCAATTCCATTGGCCAAGCTTGAAGCGTAATGTGGCTTGTTTAGTGGCCCAATGTCGCACTTGTATCACTGCCAAACAAACTCGGCATAACACCGGTGTCTACACTCTCCCCATCCTTGATCATCCTTGGCAGGACGTGAGTATGGATTTTATGCTGGGTTGCCGCACACTCCTCATAAGCATGACTTCATCTTTGTGGTGGTTGATCAGTTCTAAAAAATGGCCTATTTCATCCATTGCTCCAAAACCTCAGATGTATCTAGGGTGGCTTGTTCGTTCTTTGATTAAGTAGTCCATCTACATAGTCTTCCCAAGACCATAGTCTCAGATAGAAATGTGAGGTTCACTAGCTACTTTTGGAAGATGCTCTGACACAAGGTAGGTACTTTGCTCAAGTTTTCCACTACCTACCATCCTCAAACTGATGGTCAAATTGAGATGGCCAATAGGAGCCTAGGGAACCTTTTAAAATGTTTAGTAAGAGATCACACGGGGGATGTTGGATTTGATCCTACTTTGAGCTAAGTTTGCCTATAACAGTTCTGTCAATAGGACCACTAGGATGAGCCCATTTGAAGTCGTGCATGGTTACAAGCCTAACAAATCCCATGATCTCATCCCCACCCCTTTGCATGCTCGAGTCTCTAAATCAGCTAAATCATTTGCCCAACATATCTAGAGTCTGCACGAATGAATTAGCAAGCAAATTGGTGAGAGCAACCAGCTCTACAAAAGGTTGGTTGCTGCACATAGGCGAGGGTAGGAGTTTCAAGAGGGTGATCATGTCATGGTTAGGATGCGGCCCGAATGATTCCCCTCGAGGATCGTTAAAAGGCTGCAAGCCCGTGGTGCTGACCCATTTAGGATCCTAAAAAGGATCGGGTCAAATGCTTATATTGTGGACTTACCAACAAACTATAGGATCAATCCTACATTTAATGTGACAGACCTCGTAGCTTACAAGGAGCCCACAACAATTCCCAATGATTCATTTGGGCCTTTGTCATCCCTTGAGAGTGACCCACCTGCGGAGTGTCCACCAGCCCCACCCTCTGCTCGGCACGAGTAAATTGAGCGAATACTATATGAACTGGTAATCATTACTAGGAACAAGGAGTATCAGCGCTTTATTGTTTGCTGGCGAGATTAGCCACCGTCCAACGACAGGTAGATCAGCCGAGAGGATATGCAACACCTTAATCCAAATCTTCTCGAGCGCCATTAGAGTGGTGTGGACCCTTACTCGACGGGGTCGAGTTTCCAGCACCCTAGGAGGTTTGGTGGGGACACTGAGCAACAGACGGGCAGACGTCGACCATGCGCTACATGTCATCCCTGTCGCAGAGTGATGAGCTCTGTATCTAAGATCAACTCTAGTTCCTTCCTTGTGTATTTTCTTTTTAGTTAGGACCTACAGAGGCGTGTCTGCTTACTATTGGCCTTAGGGGAGTCTCTTAGTTTAGTTGTAAAGGGCTTTCACATGATTTCATGCCCTTTAGGATAGGTTTAGCATTTTCCTTTTGAGTAGGGCTATTTTGGTCTTGTTAAGGATTGTCACTCCCTATATAAGGTGGTCATCCCCTCCCTTGTAACCCCAATAGTTGAATGAATGAAATTTGCTTGCTTGTGTTCTCTCCTTAGAGTAAGAATAAAGAGTTCTTCCCCTTATTGGGGTCTCTTGAGAGAGGATCCGGCGTGAGGCCATGGGCATGAGGCCCATGTTACCACCGCCACCTCCACATCGTCCCGCCTCCGTGTCATGGTCTCACATCAATTAATATGCTATTATGTCAAAAATTAATATTACTAGGGGCAACATTATTAGGTCACTTCATTATTATGGTACACCATTAATAGTTAATATTATAAGGAGCAACATTATTCGGTCACTTCATTATAGTGGTACTATGTTATTGTTATTTGAGTATCCTTTATGAATAGAAGGGATGGAAAATAATCAATAAAAAATTGATAGGTCTAAACAATAATGTCAAACTTTGGGTTCAAATCCAATTTTTCTGTGTAACTTTTCCATATATATATATATATATTATGATATGTAGGATAATACGCAAGTAAACATGGAATTTTTGAAATTTAGCATATAAGAGTGGTTAAAGTAAAATTATCTTTTCGTAGAATTACTTATGTTTTAATCGCTTGTTAAAAAGATAACTCTTGCATTCAACTGTAGTTGTAAGTTTCAATTTTATAGAAAGTATTACTGTAAAAAAGTCTCATATCATAGGACTCTAACTTGAGTGTTTTTTGTGTACACACCTAAAGTTTATTATTTCAAATTATATGCGAGTACTAATGATCCACTCATGAATAGACCGTATTTTACGATGTATTTAGAAAGAGAAATAACGAGAGAGAAGATTTTTATTCTTAACATTGGAAAAACATAACCAACAAAAAATTAACAGCATCCGACAAAACAAAAGATGGCTATCATCCAACCTGAATTTAATAAATAAATAAATAAAATAAGGGATAATACACAAGAGGGTGTTTTCAAAATATGGGATTTTTTTGATATCGTAACATAGTGAATTCAGAATAGGTTCATATATCTTGTGTATTTTAATTTTAGATCCTATAACCTTAAACTTTTTAATTTTTAATCCTTACCATTTGCATCCATAATTTTTTATTAACTCTACCATAGTTAAACATGAGATTAAATTTAATTAACTCTAAAAAGCCATTTTTACCCTTATTTAAAATTTGAATTTTACTTGTTACACTAATGTTGCAATGGCTGCTGGTGCAGTTAAAATTTAGAAAAAAATAATTTTTTAGGTCACACCAATGTCCCATATGTTTGAACAACTCAATTTCCGATTGAACAATAAAAAAAATCTTAAAAAATAAAAAAATCTATTAAACTCGATCCATTAACATCACTATTTACTGTTTATTGGAGCTCAATTTTTACTTATTTAAATTTTAAGTAGTTCTATCTATTTTAACATTTATTTGAAGAATATTTTGTGAATATTTACTTCTTTTAAATGATTCTTAATAGAAAAGATTTATTAGGTTTAAAGGGACTAACGTCAAAATATGTAAGATACGGAAGACTTATTTCAAATTCACTATATTTATAAGGGTCGATATCTAAGAAGTCTTAAAAAATAAAGTAATGCTTGCTGCACAATCACGTTGCTCAGCAAGTCTAGTCACACTACACAATTCTTTGTGGTTAGGCCACGTAACTAACTTAGTCAACTGGACGAACTGACATAACCATCTCCATAATATTTGGATTGACGAATACCGTTTTCAACTGACAAATACATATTACGATTGACAAATATAGTTTTTGATTAATAGATACAGTTTCGACTGACAAATACAGTTTTCGATTGACAAATATAATTTCGATTAACAAATACAAATTGCGATTGGTCAATCAAAAATTATATTTGTCAATCGAAAACTACATTCGTCAATCAAAAATTATATTTGTCGGTCGAAAACTATATTTGTCAATTGAAATTATATTTGTCAATCGAAATCTGTATTTGTCAATCAAAAATAATATTTGTCAATCGAAAACTACATTTGTCAATCGAAAATTATATTTGTCCAGTGAAACTGTATTTGCCAATTGAAAATAATATTTGTCAATCGTAATATATATTTGTCAATTGAAAACGGTATTTGTCAATCCAAATATTACGAAGGTGGCCATGTCGGCTCATCCAGTTGGCTAAATTAGTCACATGGCCCAAACACAAAAGATTATACAGTATGACTTGACTTAATTGTGCAGCAAGTATTATTTTAAAATATAACATATAAAAACGATTAATTCGATTATGATAAATTTTTTTAGCGTACAACATCAAATATACAAAATGTCAGGGGTTGGCGAGCAAGAGAAACTCTTGGAACACCGGAGGCCCAAGGCTTTCTGTTTTCTGCTATGTAAGCCGATAAATACTCGCATTAGCACCCTCTTTTGTTCTTTTTTTTTAATTCTTCCGGCGCAGCAAACCAATTCTGATACGCGCAGGGAGGCCGCAGAGCTCGATTCCGAGGCTTCTATCAGCAGCCATGGTGAGGAATCAAACCCCTCTTCCTCTCCTTGCTGCTCTCCGTAGAGCGCTGACCCGCCCGCTCTGCTCTTCTGCAGACGTTCAAGCGCAGGAACGGCGGCCGCAACAAGCACGGTCGCGGCCACGTCAAGTTCATCCGCTGCTCCAACTGCGGCAAGTGCTGCCCCAAGGTGCGCACTTCCCCCCGTTGATCTTTCCTGCTCGGGTGACGATTGCTCCGGCGCAAAACCCTCGATCTGGGTTTTTGGCGGACGCCGATTTGACGATGGGATGCGTCAGCTGTAGTGGTCTTTTGTTTTTGGCGTGTTTGTGGGTCTTGTGCTGACTGGTTCTGTTTTGTTTTGGCCCTAGCTGTAGATTGGGTTTGGTGGAAATCACAGTCTCATGTGTTGATATGCATGTTATAATGGCATGTTCATTTTTTTTTTTTTGAAAGAATAATTTCTTTGCCGCAACTGCTTCTGTTGTGCAAAGTCTGGCATGTGTGTTGTGATTGGTTCTGTTTTATTGGTCGTGGAACGAGGGTGTTGGAAATCCAGTTTCATATGTTGATATGCATGGGGGACAAGATTAAGCGTAGTTTCTGAAAGCCTGTTCTTGAACTTTGTCGATAATGCCTAACTATATTGCTTCTGTTGGCATTGTGTGATGTGAAGGACAAAGCCATCAAGAGGTTTCTTGTGAGGAACATTGTTGAGCAAGCGGCTGTGAGAGATGTCCAGGAGGCCTGCGTCTATGAGAGTACTAATTTACAGCATCCTGTTTCCTGTTTTGGGCTGTTTATGTGTGTATCCCGTCGATTTTGTTTTAATAAAAAAGTGGTATTTCCAGGTTACACTCTCCCAAAACTGTATGCCAAGATGCAGTACTGTGTATCTTGTGCCATTCATTCGCATGTGGTGAGGGTGCGGTCTCGCACCGACAGGAGGAACCGTGAGCCTCCACAGCGTTTCAGACGCAGGGTACGGTCTCTCATGCAAACCATTTTTTTTTCAATGAGCAGTGGATTAATTGTTTCCACAATCTTCAAGGATTATTTGATGTTCTAGACCAATAAGTCTTCATTTCTAATTCTAATTCAATGTGGGATTATTTTGCCACATTGTTGTTCTTAAAATTTAACAAACAATGTTTTTCTTAGGATAGCAATATTCTATGTTTCTGCATGTGATTTGTTTATGCTGTCTATCTTTTGCATTGTTGGGATGTAGTGAGATTATTTGGCATGCAGTGGCAAGACATTGGATTCATTTGGTCTTTTACATGATCCATATCTTTTCTCTATTTGGTGACCTTGAGTCATTGCTTAGAGGAAATTGGCTTCTTTTATCTATTGTCTAAACTCTAGGGTCTTGTTTGGTATCGGGATAGAAAAAGGAAAGAATAGGGATAGTTAATTTATCCCTATCCTTATTCTGTGATGTGTTTGGTATGTGAGGGGATAAGAAAAAAGTTAATCCTATTCTCTATTTGATGAAAATGAGCACAGTACGGAAGATAAGTTGTGAAAAAGACATTGCTACCCTTCTAATCTAGAGTAACATGGGTATTATATTATTTTATGTAATATAACTATATATTCAATATATATGTAGTATATTAAGTGTAAATATTTTTTTATTTTTTATTACTCATATCATGATACACTAAACATACTTAATTCAAGTTATTGAATTTAATTATATTTTAAAGGCACTCAATTTATACTACACATAATTAACATATAATTAGAATATAATAATATATTAAATATACTTAATAGTATTATTCAATATAGTAAATGAACCATTATTAAAGTTAATTATATTATTATTTTATAAATCCGATGTAATACTAATGTCTATGAGTACTAATACTAGTATGTAAGTACTAATACTAATCTAAGATAATAATATATGTATTATATTATATAATAATGTATTAAAATATTTATTAGTGTTATTTAAAATAATAATGTATATTATTATATTACATATAAAATATATTAAAGATGCTTAGATTTATTTAAGTATTATATATATTATTTTAAGTATTATTGAATTTAAGTATATATTAAAGTACACATTATGTCATTAGCTAGTAATGAAGCCGTTATTGAATTTAAGTATATTATTTTATAAATCCAATGTAGTACTAATGCTTATTAATACTAATATTAGTATGTAAGTACTAATATTAATTTAAGATAATAATATATGTAAGTACTGATATTATATTATATATAATAATATATTAAAATACTTATTAGCACTTTTAAAGATAATGATATATAAGATAAATATAATAATATATTCTATAGGTGGTATCGATTTGATTAAGAATTTTATTTAATAATATATTTAACGTCATTAGATAGTAATAAAATAATTATTAGAGTTAAATATATTATTATTTTATGAACCAAGAGAAGGGGCAAATGAGGGTAACAATGAGATTAAGGGGCGAGGATAAGTCATTCTACCTTTTTGGTGGAATAAGTTATCCCCATATCTAACCCCAAAAATGGGGTTAAGCTCCCTTATCCCTATCCCCCTTAACCCCTCTTATCCTCGTGACTTTTTGCAATGCCAAACGAGGAACGGGGATATACAAGCCTTATCCCTGGCTTATCCCGATACCAAACGGGACCTAGTGGATTAAAAAAGGGTCTTGGAGGATCTTAATTTTTTTCAGCATCTTCATTTTCAAAGGTGCAGGCCCTGATGGATTCAGCTCTGATGATTTTTTTTCCATTTTTGTATCACCAATATGATGTTGATTTTGAATATGCTGCTATTCATAGTGTGTTGAAAAGGTCACATGCACCCATTGTGCCTACTACTGAGTTTGTCAATGTTGGTGGTTTACCATTGTTGGTTTTGTTACTTCAGAAAATGAATTATGCATCATAAAAATCCTTTATGCAGTATGGAGATCCTAACCTTTATTAGTGATTGAACAATGTTGGTTTTGTTACTTCAGAAAATGAAGCATGCATCATAAAAATCCTTTATGCAGTATGGAGATCCTAACCTTTATTAGTGATGTGCTTTTGTTCAGGGCATCAAGGTTTTAATATTAATGAAAATGGAGTAAGTAATGAGGGATAATAGAACCCATTAAAGAGGACTATAGTTTTAGAACCTTGCTAGCAGATGGATTTACAATTTTTTTAGTCTCAGGGACAGTTTCTTACTATTGCAAGCCCCTCCTTCATACCCCTCCCCCCCCCCCCCCCCCCCCCCCAAAAAAAAAAAAAAAAAAAAAAAAGAAACAAAGACCATGGCATTAATAAACTAAATTTTGATGATTCTGTGAAAGAAAATTTTGTCAATTCATGTAAAGTCATGTATTGTGGTTATTGACAGGGCAGAAGAAGACTTCATTCTTATATTTCTTTTCTTTTTATTTTAGTTCAAAGTAGTCAGATGGTGATAGAGGTACAAAGCTAGTGGAGTGGAGTAGGGACAAGGAGATGGTGAAAGGGGAAAGGATGAGGATGGGAGGGAGAATCAAGCAAGGAAGAAAGGAGGTACAAGATGGAGCTCTGATCTTTTGTCTCCAGCTTCACAGCAAGGGGCATTGGACTCTGAGGTGCAAAAACTCGGTGGTCTTCAGATTGTAAAAGGTGGAGGGACTCCTCTCAAAGGAAGGTCCAGGGAGGATTCCATCTGTCAAGACAACTCAACAAGAACACATCACCTGCAGAACCAATGGAAGACACGTCAGCCATGGTGTCGATTTCGCTGCCAAAAAGGGAGGTCAACTGCGAGCATTGCATGGTTCTTAGCTCCCATCTAAGCCCCAGGTGTGGGACAGAAGATGCTTCCCAGCGATGATTGTACAAGGAATAGGCAAATGCGTTACATAGTTGGCTGGAGAACCTGGAAATGGCTCTGGGTTATCTCCTAGTATGATGCTCCAACAGACCTGTCAAGAAGGAACTAGTTCAGCATGGGAAGATCTTCTTGAGGAACCACCTGGTCAGGATGGAGAAGTGGAAGCCGGTGGTTGGAGCACGTGTGGTGAGAGCTCTGTGTTTGATCTGGATCAGTTTATTGGGATCCCAATGCATCTCTGGAGGGCAGGGATTGTAGTGTGCCTTGTGAATAAATCAGGTTATGTTGTTCAGGCAGACAAGATGAGACATCAGGGATACTCATAACCTTGCTATAGCTCTCATCACTGTTGAAGAGGAGGCCACTCTTCCCCGATGCTCATGCAAATCATCCAGGACTTGTGTGGTGTCCAGGACAAGTGGTGACAACGGTGTTCTGTAGGGACATCACGAAACCCTAGAGGGACATAGAGGGGAAGAATATGGAGGAAAGTGAACCAGCTGGTCCTTTGGGTTGTCGGCAGACTGGGTTTATCAAGATGATTTGCAGGCTGGTTCATGTGTGAATGAATGGGATATTTGGTTTTTAAATCCCACTTCAAATGCTCAAATGTGGCCACCATCAAATTCAAGCCCACCGATGGATTTTGAATCTAAGTGAGGGTACAGGTCTGTAGATCTGGTGATTAATACAACCCAATCATGATGGATATTTCATATGCTAATAACCTGGCCACTTTGGGTCCTTTCGACATTGCTTGGGGCTTATGAGTGGGAGAGGGAGGCAGTTGGCAGTGGTGGGCCCGGCCTCTTTTGAGTATATGTACTCAAGGCACTATCACTATTTCTTGTTCTCTTTTTCCTTTTTTTTTTTTTTTTGGGGGGGGGGGTGTGGTTGTTGTGTGGTTCGGTTTCGGTGCATACCACCTTCTCCCTAGGTTCGGTGCATACCACATATATTATAAATTTTATTTATTTGTCTATTTCAATAAGTTAACTGTCCATCATTTCCTGCTTCAATTATTAGTACACATTGTTAGAAAACAGTTCAGGTGAATTCTGTATGGGTACATCCTAGCTATGAATGCCCAGCATGGTTTGAAAAACTGGAATGGGAACCTGAACCAGACAAGGCCATTTTCAGTTCTGGTTTTGGTTCCTAACAGGAACAGGGCAATCCCTACCGATATTGGCCAGTTCCAGCCAGTTTTGGTGTCATAGTTGGAGAATGAGAGGAAGAAAGGGTGGAGAGCCTCAGGGTGGAACTTGCAATCTAGCTCCTTGTGGGATAGCAGGAAAGAGCCAAAAAAGAGGACCAGTAAGAAAATGATGATGATGAGAAAAGAGAGACGAAGAAGGGTGGAGGGGAAGGCACATCTTTCACCTGTGTCACTAGTTGATGGTGGGTCTAGCAGCATAGTGGCAGGGAACACCCATGCAACAAAGGATGTCAGCAGATGCAGTGACTGTAGGGCAGGACTCAAGGAACGGTATAGGTACACCATCCACAGGCTGTAGCCACTCTTCTTCTCCTCCTCGTTTCTTCAATCTTCACCAGCAACCCATAGCCGGAGTTGGGAAGGCAGCAGCATATGGATACTCACGGTTTGTGAATGGAGGGTGGGGGGAGGAGATAATAAAAAGTACTAAAGTTATAAGATGAGACCTCTAAACAAAACACAATAACTTTTTAACCAACAGTTCAAGTATGAAGGCAAATGATACTAAAGTTATAAGATGAGACCTCTAAACAAAACACAATAACTTTTTAACCAACAGTTCAAGTATGAAGGCAAATCATATGGATTGGTTCCCCTTGTTCCTATTCAAACAGACAGTTCTAATCTGGTTCAGACAATTTTTTAAAACCATGGTGGCCGGAGTCCCTTAAAAGTAGTTACTGACCTGCTTGCACAGACTATGTGGATTGTCGTGATTAGTCTTTCATGTTGATGCAGGACAATGGGATCGAGATACAGGATAGGAGAGGAAGATGACGATGTCAAAATAGCAGCGGCCGGCCCTCTTGGGCTCTGCCTTATGGAGCTTTCCCTCTCGGTGTTCTCTCTCTCAAAGAATCCCAAAACATGGTGCCAGGGTTTTTTACATCATACCATGCAAAGTTCAAAAATAACAGAAATATCCTTACTAATGGAAATAATTCAAATCTAATGCAAATATCTCTATCCAAAAAGAAAAAATACATGATAAATGAAAAAATGACTCTATTATGCTCGTTGATCTCCTTCCACTGCGTCGTTGTCATCAAGTCTGCCGGTCCAACTTTTTTGTTGACGACTTAGCTAATCTTGACTTCCTTCTCACAAGGAAAACAAACCGCACTTTATGCAAGGATTGCAAAGTTATCTTTGAAGAGGCCTTAACAAGTCAATACACGTTAGTAGTCTTAGATATTAAGATCAGGAGGTGGTCAGGTACGTTTAGAAGGAAGACTGTTGTTAGAACAAGGTAGTGGGAATTGAAAGGGATGAAGCAAGTGATGTTTAAGAATGAACTTCTCAATATGGATGATTGGAAGTCGGATTTAGAAATCAATACTATGTAGATAGATATGACCTCTAAGATTAGAGAAGTAGCTGCAAAAGTACTCGGAGAGTCTAAAGGACATGGCCCACCCACGAAGGAGAGGTGGTGGTAGTGGAATGAGGAGGTACAAAAGGCGGTGAAGAGTAAAAGAGAATGGTATAAAAGATTGCTAAATAATAATGAGGCTTATGAATAATAGAAGATAACAAAAAAGGAAGCAAAACAGGCTGTTAGTCAGACAAGAGCTCAGGCCTTTGAAAATATGTATGAGAAACTTGGAATCAAGGAATGGGAGAAAGATATTTATGGATTACCTAGGATAAGAGAGAAAATGTGTCGTGATCTTAACCAAGTTAGGTGTATCAAGATAGTGAAGGAAAGGTTTTGGTAAAAGATGAGAACATCAGAGAAAGGTGGAGAAGTTACTTTGACAATCTTTTTAATGATAATCATAGTGAAAATATAGTAGGCATAAAATATACAACATAGCATAATGTGAACTATACTAGGAGGATTAGATTTTCGAAAATCAAGGAAACATTAAAGATGATGAAAATAGGTAAAGTTTGTGGCCCTGATGGAATTCTTATGGAAGTGTGGAAATGTTCAGAAGATGTAGGAGTGGAATGGTTGATCTGACTGTTTAACAAGATCCTAATCTCTAAAAAAAGGCCAGATGAATAGAGGAAGAGTACTCTTGTACTTATTTTTAAAAACAAATAAGACATCCATGACTGCTCAAATTATAGAGGAATTAAGCTCATGAGTCATACTATGAAGCTGTGGGAGAGAGTTGTGGAATATCGTTTACGTTCTGACACAATTATCTCGGCCAATCAATTCAATTTTATGTCGGGTCAATCAACTATGGAAGCTCTGTTTCTCATTAGGAGCTTGATAGAGAAATATAGAGATTTGAAGAAAGATCTACATATGGTGTTCATCAATTTGGAGAAGGCCTATGATAGAGTTCCAAGAGATGTCTTGTGATGGGTGTTGGAGTGCAAGATGATATCTACTAGGTACATACAAGTATTAAAAGACATGTATGAAGGAGTAATTACTAGTATCCGTACGGTCGGAGGGAAAACAAGAGATTTTTCTATTTCTGTTAGAGTGCATCAAGGATCAGTAGTAAGTCCTTACCTTTTCGCATTAGTTATAGATGATTTAACAAAAGATATACAAGAGGACATTCCGTAGTATATGATGTTTGCGGATGATATTGTATTGATAAATGAGACGCAAGAGGGAGTTAATAGAAAATTAGAGTTTTGGAGGAGCACCTCAGAGTCTAAGAGTTTCAAGTTAAGTAGAATTAAGACAGAATACATGCATTGTAAGTTTAGTGAAGGTCGGATAGGCGAAAAGAAGGGAGTTAACTTGGATGGGATGGCAATATCCTAAAACATCTATTTCAAATATCTTGGTTCGATCCTCTAAGAAGACAGAGGGTGCGATGAAGATGTTAACTATAGGATTAAAGTAGGATGGTTGAAGTGGAGACTTGTCACGGGAGTCTTATGTGACCGCAAGATCCTAACGAAGTTGAAAGGAAAATTCTACTGTACAACGATAAGACTTGCAATGTTATATGGTAGCGAGTGTTGGGCGATGAAGGGGCAACATGTCTCCAAGATGAGTGTTGCTGAAATGAGAATGTTAAGGTGGATGTGCGGACATACTAGGCTAGATAAAATTCGTAATGAGTATATTAGAGAAAAGATAGGAGTGGTACCAATTAAGGACAAATTGAGAGAAGGGAGATTGAGATGGTTTGAACATGTTAGGCGTAGGTCTAGGGAGGCTCCAGTTAAAAAAGTGGAGCATATTAGGATAGAGGAGGAGAACAAAAGAAGGGGTAAATTTGGATTAACTTGGAAGAGAATAGTACAATATGATTTGGAAGTTTTAAACCTTTCAGAAGAAGTAGCCCAAAATTATTTAGAGTGAAAACAGAGAATCTATATAGCCAACTCCAATTATTTGAGATTAAGACTTCGTTGAGTTGAGTTGAGTTAGCCAATCTTGCTCTTGCATCACGCGTGCTGCATAGCAATGTAAGTTGGTTCATGGTTCCATACTAGCATGTTTCTTTTCCTTAAAAGTAGAAAACAGTCCTTTCTGCCTTGGCATTGTATAAGGATAGAAAGCAATTATCATTTTTTTAATGTTATCTGAAGATTTTGAGTGAATAGGCATTTTGCTTTTTATTTGTTCAATCACTGTGTCTATACACTAACGGTTGTGCGAGTTTTCCTTTCTTTTTGACATCACTTTATTCTTTTCCAAACTTAGAGCTTATTTGGTTAGGTGGGGATTTTTATTTGGAGTTATGATGGGATTGAAAAAATGCAGAATTACACAATTTACAGTAGCATTTTTTGACCGTTCCAATGCTTGTAGTGTTTGTTGGCTGTTCCACTGGTGCTTGCAGCATTCGTTCTGTTCAACTGGACTTTTCCTGAATGGAATGGAGACACGTCATATTGATTAAATTTTGTTTTTACGGGTTTGTTGTAGGATGATTTTTCAAGGCCTGGCCAAGGACCACGCCCTGCTGGGGGTGCCAATCCAGTTCGACCCTGATGTTTCCCATCTGCAGTTAATTTTATATCTGGTTCCAGGACATTGTTGTCGAAGTTAGCTTCTGGGCAGGTGCTTTGAAGGACAATTTTTTCAGTTACTACTGTAAGACTGTGATTGGAGAAACCTAATAGCTTTTGTTGGCTTTTGATAATGTTCTGTTTGTGGTCTGAATAGATTATAGTTTCCTTTTCCTAATGCTTGTAGAGTGCTCCACCATTTGATGATGGCAGTACAAATATAGGTGCATCCCATGGCATAGCCACATGGGGTGAATAGGTCATGTTAAATTTGGTTTTGTTGTACGACTACTGTGGGTTTATTCGTCTATGTTAGCATGGTGTTCTATTGAGGGAAGAACGAAAGAAGGGGGGTTGGGACTTGGGAGGACCAGAATTGGCTTTTAACCAAGGACGTTTTATTCCGAATTTAGCGGTCATTTTGCTACCATAGGGTGATGGGGCTTCCCATTTTTTCCTTCCTCCAGCAGATCACTTGTCAAAATAACCCAACACCCGGAGATACTAATGGTGTCTATGGGTTGGCGAGTGACTTGCTCTCCCTGTTGGCCAAGCATGCTAAAGTTGTGGTCGGTTCTATGTAAAATATATTCGAACAGAAACAGTTTTTTAAGGAAATAAATTTACAAGAAAAAATAAAAATAAAAATTGTCATTTTAAGATTTATGATGATATCTTTAGCTGCTTTAGAAAAGCACACATTAAGATTTCTATTGACTAGGGTTTTTTGGATTGCAAAACAGGTCACTGATATATTTTGTGATGAGTCCTTCATGGGGTCTGTTTTACATAAAACCAAAAAGATGCTAAGTCGTTTGCATAGGCAATTTGTTTAACCATTCATTCCTCTTCCTTCTTGGCGATTGTAGGATTGGAAAGATGATCCTATTCTGCATGGCAGATTTCTCGTTTACCAGATTAGATAGAATCATTTCATCGGGTTTATTGAGCGGGTTTATCTTACTTCCTTTACAGCAACTAGATTGCTCTCAATCGGATCTATGGTACTTAGGTGGGATTCAGATTAGAATTTGATGTAGCCGAAGCTATCACGACCGGATTCCGAAGCTGGAATCCGAAGTTGGGATCTGAAGCTGGATCGGATCGGAGAAGAGGCCCGACGGGGATCCGGAATGCGGTGAGGTCGGAGACGAGGCCAAAGATCCGATGCCGAGGGTCGCCCGGTCAGATATAGGCTAGCCTACGGAAGGCGTAGCCGAAGCTCCTCCGGATGAGGAACAGTCGGTGCGGCGCGGAGCCGAGGCACCTTCAGGCGAGGAGGACCAGCCGGCGAACGGCGTCGAGATCGGAGAGAGAAGTCCCGAGGTCAATGGTCGAGACCAACTCGGGGAGGTCGGCAAAGATTCGAATCGAGTCCCTGCAGGAGGGAGAGAAGAAGAAAAACCAGTCAGTAGAAGTCCCGGACTCTGGCCCTTAGGAATCCCCTCCAACAGTTAAGTTAGCTTCTGAAGATGATTCGATTCAGAAGTCAAAGAGGTGGAAGAAGCAGCTTTAGTGCTTTTTGGACTGTAGTCATTGGGGTCACGAAGACATACCTTTGGTAATAAATAGCCGTGTATTTATAGCGGAGGATAGAGGATGCTTAATGGTGGCAGTCGATATAGGACTATGTTCTGGGTTTACTGGTAAACCGCCATAGTACCTAATCCTCCTACCGGAGTGGGCCAGATACGGCTACTGGGCCGAAGGGGGTAGGGCCGCTGATAGGCCAGATGTCGCTTAGTGGGCTGGAGCCTACTGGGCCGCTAATGGGCCGAAGGATATCGGGCCGCTAATGGGCCGAAGGTTGCTGGGCCGCTGACGGGCCGAGGACCACTGGGCTGCTTACTGGGCCGAGGGCTACTGGGCCGCGAACGGGTCGAAAGCCGCCAGTGGGCTTATTACTGCTGTTGTTAGACTGATCTCAGTGTTGGGCCTGTTTTAATGGGCCGAATTGGATTCTGCCTCATCACATAGCCCCCCATTCTTGTCTTCCACAATTTCATGAGATGGCGAGAGTATAGTCCGAAGCTTTCTGCTCTGTTACGAAAAGGAACTGCCCTCGGTCAACCGAGGGCTAGTAACCACGTCTCTGCTCGGGACGTAGCGACGAATGCCTTCGTCCTCGGTTGCGAAGGGATGAGTCTTCTGGCCATGTCAGGCCTGATAAATGGACGGGAAAGATGTCGAGTTTTCCGTCAGAACGGTCGCGTCGTGAGAAAACACGGGACACGTGTCGCGTATCCGGTCGCCCCGTTAAAAGCACAAAAGGATCCCGGCCGTGCCTGGTGATCACGCGGATCGCGGGTCACTTCGGCTCTCTGCCCGAGACTTCACTTGGATTGCCGCTTCTTCCGTCCCTGGCACGCGGATCGGAACACGTGGCGAGCATCCGAGTTATCAGCTGAAGGGTCGGATCGCTTCCGGCCATTGATTATCTTCTCTCGATCCTGCAGCCAGACCGTTATCATTGCCGAAGGACGGCACACGTGGCGTGCATCTGAGAGAGGCGATGCCGACGAAGGGGAGGATCTTGGCCGTTGATTTATGCGGGGAATGCTTTCAACTTTACCCTATAAATAGGAGCCCTCCCCAGAGCACTGTTCCGCTCTCTTCTTCCCGCGCCTGCGTTTCCCTGCAATCATCCGAGCCTCCCTGCTTCTCCGGCGAAGAATGGGCCATCGAAGGTGATCGTGAGTGCGCTGTCTGTCGCCGGGGGGCTCTCTGTTGCCTGGAGTTGTTGCTGGGGAAGCTTCCGTTGCCTGAGAGGCGGTGGGCAATCAAGGAGATCTTATTTGAGGGTAAGCCTCAATTTCCTTTCTCTGCTCCGCGATCCATGTTCAGTAACCCCCCTTCGGCTGAGAGTAGCTCTTCGGCCGAAGGTTATTCTTCTCGTTCTTCGTCCCAGCCTTTCGAATCTTCCTTGTCTTCTCCTTTTTCTTCGAACTCCCTTGCTTCTCTTATGGCGAATGAGGCCGAAATGTCTGGTGCCGAAGAAGCCGAAGAGGTTCTCGCCACGGGTCAAGCTTCCTCTTCCGGCCGACGTCGGGCCGAGACGGTTTCCGATGCCATGTGTACTCTTTCCGACAATGGGGTCAAGTACATTGCATCTTACTATCAGCTCCCGTCTTGGACGATTCCCTATCGGCCTGGAATGAATACCAGGGCCAACTCTGTCCGTCCGGGTAGCTTTTCCATTTACGAGGAGAGCTTCCGGGCGGGCTTTCGTCTTCCTCTTCCTTCCTTTGTAATTAATCTTTTGAGCTTCTACGGGTTGGCCTCGTCTCAATTTTTTCCTAATTCTTGGCGGACAGTCTATGCTTTCTTGGTTGTGCACGCCTACATTGATGTTACCCCTTCGGTAAACATCTTCCGCTTTCTTTTCAAGATACAGCGGCAGGGAAAATCCGATTGGTTCTGCTTTGTCCCCCGCTTCGGCCGGGATATCTTTTCTGGGAAGCCAACGTCCATTCATCATTGGAAGAAGAGCTTCATCTTCATCTCCTTTCTGGAGAAGGAGAGGGGTGTGTATCCCTTCCCCACTGTGTGGGCGCCACTGGCCGAAGGCCTTTCCGATCCGCCCTCCCTTAACCCCGATCAACTCCATATCGTGCGGATTATAGACGCCGAGGCTCCGTATGATATAGCGGAGCTTTTCAATGAAGAGGAGCGGCTCGTGCAGACGGAGGCTTGGCCGGACCCGACGATGGACCCCCCTCGGGTTTCTCCTTATCTTCCTCCCGAGGATGTCCCGGGGGAGACCGAAGGAGCCGCCGAGGTTGAATCTCCGGCTGAAGCTCCTCCGACCGAAGAGGGTGCTGAGGCTTCGGCCGAGGGTAAGTCGGTCTTGAGTTGTGGAGAGTCGCGCGCTGTAAGTCACTAACTCCTTTTCTTCTGTCCGCAGAGATGACTGGGATTCAGGGACTCCTTGGTTGGCTCGCCCAGCAGTCTGGCCCATCTCAACCGTCCCAGCCGCAGTCGGCGGGAGGAAAGGCTGGACGAGGCGTGGCCCTGAGCGCTCGGGCCACAGTACAGACAACGGCTTCGGTCGAAGGCCGCGCTGCTGCTGCCGCTCTCGAAAGAGAGAAAAAGGGGAAGTCGGTCGCACGAAGGGGTGGCCGACTTACGAAGCGGAGCCGGGTGGATGAGCCTGGTGAAACAGAGTCCGCCCCGGCAGCCAAGAGGCCAGTCGCTGCCCGAGGGGCCCCACTCTCGTCGCCTCCCGAGCCGTCGAGGGGCGATTCTCGTTCGACTGCGACGGCAGGCACAGAAGACCTCGGGGGTTCCGAGACGCAGGCGTCCCACGAACACGGGCACGAGCTATGGGTCCCGAACCTGGGGATCTATGCGGACGAGAGTCTAGAGGACTTTCGGACATGCCTGCGCCTGCTTCGAGGCTTAACCCTTCCGATAGCCGAGGACGAGATGAAGGCGATGTCCTCGGACGGCTTGGCGATGCAGTGCGCCCGACTGTCGGTCCAGGTAAAAAAGCTTCTTTACTGGCCTCGGTCTAATATTTCCCTTGGCTTATTTGGGGTTGTTGACTTCTGTTTGCTTTTACCTTAGACCGCGGTCATGTGCGGGGGCCTGATTCGCCGTCAGGTGGCCATTCAGCAAAGGCTCCGGGACGTCGACCAGGCCTCGGACCAGCCGGCTTCTAGCGGAGCCGCCCCGGTGCGACGTAGTCTTGAGGCAAGCGTCGATTTGCTCCTGAAAGAAAATGCCCGGATGCAGGCCGAGCTAGAGGAGCAAAAGGAGGTGACTCCCGCTTCCTCCGAGGCCAAGACGAAGGCCGAGCAGGAGAGGGAGAAGGCCGAGAAGGAACTGGAGGCGGTCCGGCCCGCAAATGAAGCTCTTAAGGCCGAGATCTAGGACAAGGTCGACTAGCGGGTCACGGACCGCCGCCGCCATGCCGAGGAGGTCTCGGCTCTGAAGGCAGATCTGGAGGCTAAGGCTGAAGAGGCTGCTCGTACAGCCATAGCCAGATATAAGGCCGGCCCAGATTATGCCGAGGAGATAATACAAGCTCAGCTCGAGGCGGCATCGTCCGTGTTCAGTATAGGGCTGGCCATCACCCAAAAGGCGTGCCGGACCGTGGACCTGACTGGCATCGCCCTTCCGACAGACGAGGAAGGCGAAGAGCTTCTGGCTTGGTGGGAGAAGCTTAAGGCCGAAAGAGCTTCGGCCCCAGTGGACGGCAACGCGGCCGTTCCCGATGAGGTCGCTCTTGCCGAGGCTGTCCAGGTCGAGGATTCTCCTTCCCCATCTCCCGGTCAGACCCTAGTCGATGTAGACGGCGAAAATACCGAAAGCTAATACGGGGGCTTGTCCCGGTTTTTGTTTTGCCTTTTCTGAAAGGCTGCGGCCAAATGTACGGCCGATTCTGTAATCTGTTCTTTTATATATATGAAAAGTACTTTGCTTCTATTTGTGTTCTGAATGAACGACCGAGTCTGGCTCTCCTTGAGGCCATATTGCTGTTTAGATGCGGCTCGCACGGTCGAAGCTAATCCAGATTTAGATATAGATTTAGAAAATAATGCCGCTCCCGATACGGTTTGCATGGCCGAAGCCACTCTCGGTACGATTTACACGGACTTGGAGAAAACCATGCCGCTCCCGATACGGTTTGCATGGCCGAAGCCACTCCCGGTACGGTTTACACGGACTTAAGAGAATACCTTGCCGCTCCCGATACGGTTTGCATGGCCGAAGCCACTCCCGATACGGTTTACGCGGACTTAGAGAAAACCATGCCGCTCCCGATACGGTTTGCATGGCCGAAGCCACTCCCGATACGGTTTACGCAGACTTAGAGAAAACCATGCTGCTCCCGATACGGTTTGCATGGCCGAAGCCACTCCCGGTACGGTTTACGCGGACTTAGAATACTATGCCGCTCCCGATACGGTTTGCATGGCCGAAGCTACTCCCGGTACGGTTTATGCGGACTTAGAATACCATGCCGCTCCCGATACGGTTTGCATGGCCGAAGCCACTCCCGGTACGGTTTATGCGGACTTTAGAATACCATGCCGCTCCCGATACGGTTTGCATGGCCGAAGCCACTCCCGGTACGGTTTACGCGGACTTAAGAATACCTTGCCGCTCCCGATACGGTTTGCATGGCCGAAGCCACTCCCGGTACGGTTTACGCGGACTTAGAATACCATGTCGCTCCCGATACGGTTTGCATGGCCGAAGCCACTCTCGGTACGGTTTACGCGGACTTAGAATACCATGCCGCTCCCGATACGGTTTGCATGGCCGAAGCCACTCCCGGTACGGTTTACACGGACTTAAGAATACCTTGCCGCTCCCGATACGGTTTGCATGGCCGAAGCCACTCCCGATACGGTTTACGTGGACTTAGAATACCATGCCGCTCTCGATACGGTTTGCATGGTCGAAGCCACTCCCGGTACGGTTTATGCGGACTTTAGAATACCATGCCGCTCCCGATACGGTTTGCATGGCCAAAGCCACTCCCGGTACGGTTTACACGGACTTAGAATACCATGCCGCTTCCGATACGGTTTGCATGACCGAAGTCACTCCCGGTACGGTTTACGCGGACTTTAGAATACCATGCCGCTCCCGATACACTTTGCATAGCCGAAGCCACTCCCGGTACGGTTTACACGGACTTAGAATACCATGCCGCTCCTGATACGGTTTGCATGGCCGAAGCCACTCCCGGTACGGTTTACACGGATTTAGAGAGAATACCATGCCGCTCCCGATACGGTTTGCATGGCCGAAGCCACTCCCGGTACGGTTTACACGGACTTAGAAAGAATACCATGCCGCTCCCGATACGGTTTGCATGGCCGAAGCCACTCCCGGTACGGTTTACACGGACTTAGAAAAAATACCATGCCGCTCCCGATACGGTTTGCATGGCCGAAACCACTCCCGGTACGGTTTACGCGGACTTAGAGAAAACCATGCCGCTCCCGATACGGTTTGCATGGCCGAAGCCACTCCCGATACGGTTTACGCAGACTTAGAGAAAACCATGCTGCTCCCGATACGGTTTGCATGGCCGAAGCCACTCCCGGTACGGTTTACGCGGACTTAGAATACTATGCCGCTCCCGATACGGTTTGCATGGCCGAAGCTACTCCCGGTACGGTTTATGCGGACTTAGAATACCATGCCGCTCCCGATACGGTTTGCATGGCCGAAGCCACTCCCGGTACGGTTTATGCGGACTTTAGAATACCATGTCGCTCCCGATACGGTTTGCATGGCCGAAGCCACTCCCGGTACGGTTTACGCGGACTTAAGAATACCTTGCCGCTCCCGATACGGTTTGCATGGCCGAAGCCACTCCCGGTACGGTTTACGCGGACTTAGAATACCATGTCGCTCCCGATACGGTTTGCATGGCCGAAGCCACTCTCGGTACAGTTTACGCGGACTTAGAATACCATGCCGCTCCCGATACGGTTTGCATGGCCGAAGCCACTCCCGGTACGGTTTACACGGACTTAAGAATACCTTGCCGCTCCCGATACGGTTTGCATGGCCGAAGCCACTCCCGATACGGTTTACGTGGACTTAGAATACCATGCCGCTCTCGATACGGTTTGCATGGTCGAAGCCACTCCCGGTACGGTTTATGCGGACTTTAGAATACCATGCCGCTCCCGATACGGTTTGCATGGCCAAAGCCACTCCCGGTACGGTTTACACGGACTTAGAATACCATGCCGCTTCCGATACGGTTTGCATGACCGAAGTCACTCCCGGTACGGTTTACGCGGACTTTAGAATACCATGCCGCTCCCGATACACTTTGCATAGCCGAAGCCACTCCCGGTACGGTTTACACGGACTTAGAATACCATGCCGCTCCCGATACGGTTTGCATGGCCGAAGCCACTCCCGGTACGGTTTACGCGGACTTTAGAATACCATGCCGCTCCCTATACGGTTTGCATGGCCGAAGCCACTCCCGGTACGGTTTACACGAACTTAGAATACCATGCCGCTCCCGATAAGGTTTGCATGGCCGAAGCCACTCCCGGTACGGTTTACACGGACTTAGAATACCATGCCACTTCCGATACGGTTTGCATGGCCGAAGCCACTCCCGGTACGGTTTACGCGGACTTAGAATACCATGCCGCTCCTGATACGGTTTGCATGGCCGAAGCCACTCCCGGTACGGTTTACACGGACTTTAGAATACCATGCCGCTCCCGATACGGTTTGCATGGCCGAAGCCACTCCCGGTACGGTTCACGGACTTAGAATACCATGCCTCTCCCGATACGGTTTGCATGGCCGAAGCCACTCCCGATACGGTTTACGCGGACTTAGAATACTATGCCGGATATGATATTTCAAAAAGAAGAAATTTATTCATGCCTTCCGGCTAAATTCCGAGGGAAGCAACTTACATGAAATAACGCCAAAGGCGTTCTACATTTCAGGTGCGAGGGAGAGGTTGGCCCGAAAGGGTTTCCAACCGATAAGCCCCTCGTCGAATTACCTCCCTTACGCGATATGGTCCTTCCCAGTTGAGAGAAAGCTTCCCTACGGCTTCGGCTGGTTTAGACGCATGAGCATTTCTCAACACGAGGCTTCCGGTTTCAAAGCTTCGGGGCTTCACTCGAGTGTTGTGGTATCTGGCCATGCGCTGCTGATAAGCTGCTAGCCGAATACGAGCTTTATCTCTGGTTTCTTCTATAAGATCAAGGTGATCTTTTAAGGCTTCCTCATTGGCTTCCGGATTATGAGTAAGGACTCTCGGTGAGGGAAGGCCAATTTCGACAAGAATAACGGCTTCTACCCCATAAGCCATGCGGAACGGGGTTTCGCCGGTTGGGATTCGGCTTGTAGTCCGATAAGCCCACAAAACACTCGGTAGCTCTTCTACCCATCGGCCTTTGGCTTCGCCGAGGCGAGTCTTCAGTCCTTGCAATAGACTTCGGTTAGTGACCTCGACCTGGCCATTTGTCCGGGGGTGTGCTACTGATGTAAATTTATGGAGAATGCCGAAGCTAGCGCAGTTGTCCTTGAACCGATGGCTGTCAAATTGTTTGCCGTTGTCTGAGATGATGACCCGAGGGATACCGTACCGGCAGATGATGGACTTCCACACGAAGTTCCATGCGTTGCTATCGGTTATAGACGCGAGGGGTTCGGCTTCTACCCATTTAGTAAAGTAGTCTACCGCCACGATACGGAACTTCCTTTGGCCGGTGGCGATGGGAAAGGGCCCTAAGAGGTCGATTCCCCATTGGGCGAAAGGCCAGGGGTCCGATAAAAGAGTTAGAAGGGTTGCTGACTGGTGGATGAGGGAGCTGAACCTCTGGCATTGATTGCAGCGACAGACGAGGGCAGTTGCGTCCTCTCGGAGCGTCGGCCACCAATATCCTTGCCTTAGAAGCTTATAGGCTAAGGCCCTTCCTCCCGCATGTGCTCCGCATACCCCTTCATGTACCTCTTGTAGTGCATAGTCTGCTTCGGCCGGACCGAGACATCGCAAGAGTGGTCGGCCGAAAGACTTTTTATATAACAGCCCGTCCAAGAGAAGGAAGTGAGGAGAGCGCTGCCGAATATGTCTTGCTTCCTTTGGATCGGGCGGGACTTCTCCTCGGAGGAGGAAAGTGACTAGGGGAGTCATCCAGGTCTCGGTTTCAGATTCGGTCACTTGCATGACTTCCGGCTCTTCGAGGCTTGGCTCGGCGAGTTCTTCTACAAGAATCATTCGGCCTCCTCCTCCGTCCTGAGTTGATGCTAGCCGGGAGAGAGCATCGGCTCGAGCATTCTCGGTTCTCGGGATCCGCGCAATTTCATAGGAATTGAATTGAGCGAGGATCTTGTGAATTACTTGGAGATAAGATGCCATTATCGCATCCCGTGCCTCGTATTCCCCAGAAATGTGACTGGTGATTAGCTGAGAGTCGCTAAATGCCTTTATGTTCTGCACGCCAAGCTTTTTAGTGGCCCGAAGGCCGGAGATGAGGGCTTCATATTCGGCGGCATTATTGGTGGCTGGAAAGGAGAAGCGTAGCGCATACTCCGTGACGACCCCTTCGGGAGACGCCAAGATCCATCCGGCACTGCTACCTATGGAGCATGTGGAACCATCTACATAGAGCCGCCATTCATCCGCCGGAAGCGTAAGAGCCGAAGTACCCTCGGCTTCGGATGTATTGACTTTCGGCTGAGGTGCCGAGGGAGCTTCGGGAGTGAGCTCGACAATAAAATCGGCTAGGGCTTGAGCTTTTATTGCTACCCGAGGTGTATAGGAAACGTCGAACTCTCCCAGTTCAATTGCCCACTTCGCCAGTCTGCCGGATACCTCTGGTCGGGAGAGGATTTGCTTCAGAGGCTGATCGGTGAGGACCTTTATTGAATGGGCAAGGAAGTAAAGCCGGAGCCTCCTCGCGGATGAGACGAGGGCTAAAGCTAGCTTCTCAAGAGCAAGATACCGAAGCTCTGCTCCTTGGAGGGCTCAGCTTATATAGTAGACAGGCTTCTGAACGCCGTCTTGCTCCCGGACAAGGATGGCGCTGATAGCTGTCTCAGATACCGCGAGGTAGAGGAACAGCGGTTCTCCATGGACCGGCTTGGACAGGATGGGAACCTTAGAGAGATAGACCTTTAGCTGTTCGAAGGCCGATTGGCACTCGTCTGTCTAGGAGAAGCTATTGGCCTTCTTCAGCAGCTTAAAGAAGGGAAAGCAGTAATCCGCCGCTCTAGACATAAAGCGGCTTAAGGCGGCAATCCTTCCGTTTAGCTTTTGAACCTCTCGGAGGTTAGCCGGAGGGCGCATCTGAATGATGGCCGAAACCTTCGCGGGGTTAGCTTCTACCCCTCGATGAGTGACCATATAGCCGAGGAACTTCCCGGAGGCCACTCCGAAGGCGCACTTAGCTAGATTTAGCTTCATTTTGTATTGACGCAGGGCGGAGAATGTTTCAGCTAAATCAGCCAGGTGGTCTACAGCGACGCAGCTTTTCACCAGCATGTCGTCGATGTAGACTTCCATGTTGCGGCCGAGCTGCGGAGCAAATATTTTGTTGACGAGGCGCTGATATGTCGCGCCGGCGTTCTTCAGGCCGAAGGGCATCCAGGTATAGCAGTACATATTGAGATCAGTTGTGAAGCTGGTCTTGCTTTCGTCGTCCGGATGCATTCGGATCTGATGATTGCCTGAATAGGCGTCGAGGAAGCTCAGAAGTTCGTGGCCGAAGGTCGCATCCACCACTTGATCTATCCGAGGTAGCGGGAAGCTATCCATCGGACAGGCTTTGTTGAGGTTGGTGAAGTCCACGCACATCCGCTACTTGCCATCTTTTTTGGGCACCATCACCACATTAGCGATCCAGTCAGAGTGGTGTACCTCTCGGAGATGCCCGGCGTCCAGCCCTTTTTGAACTTCGGCTTGAATGGCGGACCTCCTTTCCTGATTGAAGGTACGCCGCTTCTGCTTGACCAGGGGCTGGTTGGGATCGACATGCAACCGATGCTCCGCTATTTCCGGGTCGACCCCGGGCATGTCTGCTGGAGACCAGGCAAAGACGTCGAGGTTCTCTTTCAGGAACCCGGCGAGTCTCTCTGCTTCGGTTTTTTCCAGGCCGGAGCCTATCATGAGGGTCCGTCCCTCGCCTCCCGGAACCAGGATGGCGACGAGTTCCTCTCCCGGGGATGCTTCGGCTGAAGATTCGTTTGATAGGGATTCGGCCGCAGCCTTTCTCTTGACCGAAATCATGTAACATTGCCGAGCTGCTTCTTGATTCTCCTTGGCTTCGCCTATTCCATGGCTGGTATGGAATTTCAGCTTCTGGTGAAAGGACGAGGGTACAGCTCCGATCCCGCCGATTAGCCTTCGGCCAAAGATGGCGTTATAAGCTGAATCAACTTTTACAACGGCAAAATCCGTTTCTACGGTTAATTGCCGGGGAGCCAAACCTATAGTTACAGGGAGCCGGACAATGCCTTCTACTCGGCAGGGCGAGCCGTTGAATCCGAATAGAGGCCCCCGGTGAGGCTTCATATTAGCCTCATTCAATCCCAGTTTTACAAAACAATCGTAAAATAATATATTGGAAGCGCTTCCATTATCAACAAAAATGCGATGAACATCGTAGCTGTTTATGACAGCGTTTACAACGAGGGCGTCGTCGTGAGGAACCTGAATATCAGTCAGATCCTCTTGGTCGAAGGTGATGTCTTCTTGATGAGACCACTTCGGCTTGACATCAACTGCCGCTACTGTCGTGGAGCTGAGCTGACGACGCCTTGATCCTTCTCTCGGTCCACCGGATATCATCATGATTGACCCAGCACTGGGTCGCTGGTGAGATGTTTCTACCGGAGCCGAGGTAACCTTTGGCGGAGGAGCGACTTCCTTCTCCGGAGGTTGATGCGGCCTGGTCGTCTCAGGGACGTCCCGGCTCCGCTGCTGCTGAGGCTGCTCTCGCCGGTATTGCGGCAGTCGGCCCTCTCTGATGAGGCGATCGATCTCCTCCCGAAGGTGCCAGCATTCGTCAGTCGAATGGCCGATCTCCCGATGATATTCACAATATTTGCCGGGATCCCTTCGGCGAGGATCAGTTTTGATGCGCTCCGGCCGTCGGAGCATGCCCTTTACTTCCATAAGCATTCGGGAAGGGGGAGCAGGTAGCGGCAGGTACCGCGGCTGCGGATCCCGTCGCTTGTCTCGGTCCCACTCCTCCCTCCGATATCGCTTACGAGAGGGTTCTTGATCTTCGGATCGAGGACGAATCGCCGGAGGGGCAGGCGCCGGCGTTGCTTCGGCTGCACTCTTACTCTTGGACATCATTAGGGCCTCCTGGTTGATGTATTTATGGGCCCGGGCTACGAGGTCCTGGAAGGTAGAGGGGTGGCGCTTCCCGATAGAGCCGAGAAGCCCTTCGTCCCTACACCCGCTGATTACGGCCGAGACCGCAATCGAGCTGTCCAGGTTCGGGATTTGGGCGGCTTCGGTCCGGAATTTAGTAAAATATTCCTGGAGGGTCTCGGTCGGGCCTTGCCGAATGGCTAGTAGGCTGGCCGAAGTTTTACACTGTCGGGTGACATCATAGAACTAGTCGATAAATAATTGGCCCAACTGGACTAGAGAGTGGATGGAGTTGGGAGCCAATGTCTCGAACCAGGTTAGGGCAGTCTTTTCAAGAGTGAGGGGGAAGAGACGGCAGCGGACTGCCTCAGTGACCCCTCGGACAGATAGGTAGGTATTGAACCTTTGGAAGTGACAGACCGGATCTGACATTCCGTCGTAGAGGGGGCCTTTCGGCAGTTTGAAGTTAGGAGGTACGTCGGTAGCCAAGAGCTCTGGCGTGAACGGAGTTTGCTCCAGAATGGTGCTGGCAAGAGGCGCTCCGTAGGGCCGAGACACTATCTGCTGCACCTCTTTCCTCATTGCCGTCAATCGCCGGTCCAGGTCCGCGGCAGTTGAAGTGGTGACCGATCGTCCTCCGGTTCCGGCTGAGTGAAACTCGGACGAAGCATAACCATGCTCCGTCATAACGCGGTCGGTGCGAGGGACTCGGGCAGGCGGTGCCGAGGGCTCGCTGCGCGCCGTGGCAGTCTCGTCAGGGAAGACCTGCGAGGGTGCCGACCGGAACCTTGTATCTTGGACGAGGTAGAGTGGAGGAGGCGGCACTTGTTGGGGGAGCTGGCCCAGTAATCCTATGCGCTGGGTGATGGCGGATACCATATCTTACAGGGGCGCAAGAGAGGTAACGGCAGCGGCTAGTGTCGCCATTTGCTGCTGAAGTGCTTCCATCCGGTTGTCTCCAGTAGCGAGGGACTCTGGTATGACAGGCAGAGCCGTGCTTTGCGGTGGAGCAGACGGGGCGCCTTAAGAATGTAGTGGTTGCACTGAGGTTGCCTACGTCTCTGCCTCTCTTGTCCGGATCGTCGGGTTACAGGACGATGAGACATGACTCTTTGCTTGTTTCCCACAGACGGCGCCACGTGATGTAGCCGAAGCTATCACGACCGGATTCCGAAGCTGGAATCCGAAGTTGGGATCCGAAGCTAGATCGAATCGGAGAAGAGGCCCGACGGGGATCCGGAACACGGCGAGGTCGGAGACGAGACCAAAGATCCGATGCCGAGGGTCGCCCGGTCGGATATGGGCTAGCCTACGGAAGGCGTAGCCGAAGCTCCTACGGATGAGGAACAGCCGGTGCGGCGCGGAGCCGAGGCACCTTCAGGCGAGGAGGACCAGCCGGCGAACGGCATCGAGACCGGAGGGAGAAGTCCCGAGGTCGGTGGCCGAGACCAACTCGGGGAGGTCGGCGAAGATTCGAACCGAGCCCCTGCAGGAGGGAGAGAAGAAGAAAAACCAATCAGTCGGAGTCCAGGGCTCTGGCCCTTAGGAACCCCCTCCGACGGTTAAGTTAGCTTCTGAAGATGATTCGATTCAGAAGTCAAAGAGGTGGAAGAAGTAGCTTTAATGCTTTTTGGACTGTAGTCCTTGGGGTCACGAAGACATACCTTTGGTAATAAATAGCCGTGTATTTATAGCGGAGGATAGAGGATGCTTAACGGTGGCAGCCGATATAGGACTATGTTCTGGGTTTACTAGTAAACCACCATAGTACCTAATCCTCCCATCGGAGTGGACCAGATACGGCTACTAGGCCGAAGGGGGTAGGGCCGCTGATGGGCCAGATGCCGCTTAGTGGGCTAGAGCCTACTGGGTCGAAGGCTGCTGAGCCGCTAATGGGCCGAAGGCTATCGGGCCGCTAATGGGCCGAAGGTTGCTGGGCCGCTGACGGGCCGAGGACCACTGGGCTACTTACTGGGCCGAGGGCTACTGGGCCGTGAACGGGCCGAAAGCCGCCAGTGGGCTTATTACTGCTGCTGTTAGACTGATCTTAGTGTTGGGCCTGTTTTAATGGGCCGAATTGGATTCTGCCTCATCAGAATTGTAACTGTGAATGGAGGTGGATCTGTTCGTTGTGATGTTGCTAAAGGATCTAGAACCAGATGCAGGTCTTGATGTGAGTTAAGATTTACCAAGACATCTCTCAACAGTCGTCCTACAAACAATGGTTGGATCATATAGGCTATGGAACTAGGGATGCACACATGATTGAGTGATAGAACATCACCCTATGTTGTGATGGTTGAACCAGAGCCATCTTCAACTCATTATTGAATAGATGCCCAATGGACATTTGCCTTCTGGCATGGGTGGAGACCATCCCAGGGAAAGAACTCCTGTGGCTTGACAACTTCTTTAGATATTGGGAGATAGAAATGGAAGTCTTTACTTAAAAAATATTATTTTATGTGTTTTGTTAGAGTATTAAAATTTGACATAGCATTAATTTTAATATTAATACTTCTATAACACAGTATCAATATCACATTGATGTGATATATTCTTTTCACAATATTAAACTTGTAACGACATCAAACATAATATAAGGACTTATTTTGATGACTCGTAGTATTTATTTTGATTATGATAATGGGAAAATAATGCTTGAAGGGAGAAAATCTCGCTCAGCCCAAATGGCCCATGGGCCAGCCCAGTTACTCCAGGAAGGCCCGATTTTCGTCCACAGAGGTCTCACTCAGACATAGATAACTATGTAGATCGGGGATCTGAATCCGTTTTCGGACAAGGTATTTAGGTCGATCCTACCGGCTAAGACCCTTGCCTTGGGAAGAACTCAACTTGCGTCGGGATACCTTATCCTTCCCAGAAGGGGACGGGCCTAAGTTGGAAAACTCACTTAGTCAAGGATCCCGTCCCACAAGGAAGTACCCTCTACCTTCGATTGGATTGGGTCAAACCCAATAATCCGTTCCGGACCTGGCTCCTCTGAAACAATCCCCTTTAGAATTGGGAACAACTCAAAGTATCTCTTAGATATTGCTTCCTCGGTTGGGACCCTCCTACTCCACTATATAAGGACCCTGGGTCCAGCCGGTAAAGGTATGCCTTTTACAGCTCAAGCTACCTAGTTTTTCCTGTAACATCCCCAGCCTTATGACTTAGGCATCGAAGGGGGCTTCCCCATACTGCTGCCGAAGGCTCTCTGATGGTGTTCTATTTTGTAGGAACCGTCCGGCATCGTCCCTCTGATTGAAGACAGAAGTTTCTGAACGTGGTGTACAAGATTTCGGCCCATCATCTTTTGCGCCGTTTGTGGAAAACAATTTGGAAAGCCATGGCCAAAGGTGATCATAGCAAGGCGTCTTGATAAAAGGAAGTTGCAGGTGATGGGGGTAAACCTCTCTCCCCCACCTCCTCTGTATGTTGACGCCCTCCTTCCGCTAAAACCTCTAAACGGTGACCCCAACCACCTTGAGGAATTATGCCAAGTAGGAGTCCCCGACCTACAGTACTTGGTCTACCTTATCCGTCAGCTAGAGGTCAAGGTCGACCACCTCGAAGCAGACGTGCAGCGCAGGAGGCATGACCGAACGGCAAGTCCCATCGAAAGTCGTCGAAATACGAAGAATCCAGTGCAGCCTTCACAACCACTCCCATCAGGCGGCCCTACAGTCCTCACAAAGAGGCAACCTTTACACCACAACCTTTACAGAAACAACGGCAAGTTCCATCGACAACAGCACTTCGTCCCGGAAGTCCCTCGTCCTAAACTCCTCTTCTTCAAGTTCGACGGCCTCACCTCGGAGCAAGCATGGTGGGTCTAGGCAGATCTCCCGCCTCTTGTCTCCGGGGGAATGAAAGGTGCGAAAGCTAGAAGAACGAATAAAGAAGCTACTCCTCCATGATCAAAAGTTCACCCTAGAAGATCAAGGAGAACGGAATTCCTATTTTACTAGGAGAGTACGTAAGGAACCCCTTCCCCCATGTTTTTGCATGCCTACTTTAAAAATTTATATCGACAAGAAAGACCCGGATGATCACTTGCAAATGTTTAAAAGCACGTTCTCACTATTAAACGTGCTAGATGAAATTAAATGTCGAGCCTTCCCGACAACGTTAGAGGTGAACGCTCGACAGTGGTTCTGACAGTTCAAAGTCAACTCCATTGATAACTTCAAAGAACTACAGTGTTCTTTTCAGAATAACTTTGCCGTAAGTAAGCGTCCTTGCGCCAAAGGAGAGATGAATCTCTCCAAAGGTACTTAGCATGTTTTGATGAGGCCGCTCTGAAGATCCCCAACGTGGATGTGTCTAACACAGCGTAATACTTCATAGTAGGGACAACCAGCCAATAGGCTCAGTTTGAGCTAAGTAAGGAGCTCTCGAATGACCTCATTGACTTCACAAGAAAGGTCAACCAGTACATTAACAGTGAAGAATTGCTCCGTGCATGCAAGACCTTGCAGCAACACCCAGATCTTAAGGGCAAAAGCGAAGGTCAATTGGCTCCTGGTCGGAATAAACGATGACTAGAGAGAGACCGGCTTGATCGCCCTTATAAGGACCAACGTCAAGATAAAGTGGAAGCATGGCGTGGCTGGTTATCAGATCGGCGGGAAGAAAATTATACTATATTGAACATGCCGATCGACCGCATTTTCCAGGAGATTAAAAATGAGGACTATATACATTGGCCGAAGAAAATGAAACCCATCCCTATAGGTGCTCAAATTGTGTGTGTGATTATCATGATATCATGTGTTGAATAATTAACAAATCTAATTAAATCGTGATCGTCAGAAACCAATGATTTCAAAAGAAGGAATTGATCGCTTTACTCATCCTGTGAAAACTAGAAGATTGGGTACTTTGTTCCTCTCTTTCGGTCGGCCGAAAAAGAAGAGCCTCTTCCTTATTTACTCTTGTTTTTGTTCTTTTCTTGTTGTTCAAGCCTTTCCTCAAGCTTTTCTTCTTCTTCAAACCTTGCAAGAGAATCAAACAGAGAAAAAGAAAACGGATTAGAGTTATGATACTGTAGTAACTATTCTAAATATTAATCTAAACATGAAATTAAACTAAAATCACTCACTTTTATGTTCCTTTTAAACCCCTATCATGGACATGGGTTTTGGAAAAAGATGATGTGGGTGTGTGAATAATAGAGTGATATGATGAAAAACTATATGAAAATAGTGAATTAAACTACATGAAATCAATGAAGTCAATGAAGAAATCAAAGAGAAGGTTGGTTGATTGGCCCCTCCACAGCCTTAGTCTTCAAAGGCTTCAAATGATGAAGATGATGAAGAAGGAAGAAGCTTTTCTTGCTGTCCATGTTCTCTTCCTCTAGAGCCTTCAAATATCTTACCTTGAGCTTCAAATTCTCTAATGACCAACATTTTTCAAAGGTCCCAAGGGCATTGTTTATATAGAGGCTTCAATTAGGATTATTTGGCCTTCAAAAAGGCTCTCCCACAGTCGGACTCGCTTTGGATGGACATAGAATGAGTTGGAAACCTTTCCAACCTCTGGAACCAGATTAGCTCGGTTAAATCATATTTATCAGAAAAGTGCTTGAAATACGTCATGCTCAAGAGACGCTATTTAGCTAATTAGGAGGGGTCAACATAGAAAAAAATTCGCGAAGGAAATTGGAAAACATTAAGAAAGCTAAAAGGTGTCAACCATGGAAGTCATTATTTATATAATTAGGAAACTAATTCGAAATTAAAAATAAAAAATCCAGACGGATTAGGACCTGAACGGCGTCGTCCATAGGCGACGTTCATTCAGTTAAATCTATCTCAATTTAAGAATTTAATTTCGAACTGATTTCTGCTAGAAATATAAATGGCGTCGACCATGGTCGACGTTAATCAATGAATTTTGAGAAAAGCCAATAAAAAGTACTTAATGATTAAAAATCAGACCATTTTGGGGCATTATAAGTGTGACATGAAATTTACTCAATATGAAGTCAAAATTAGCGTATCTACAGCTGCCCCACTTTCGCATTGACTTTGCAAAAGAGTGAAATAGAATAGAATGTACTGAAAAGGTGATGCCAAGGTGTGATGTAATACGTTCTCAACATCATATTATGGGAATTTTTTTCAAAATGATCAATGAAGTGGCTCAAAGAGATCAATGGAATCAATCATATCTAGATCAAAGAAACGAAGGAAATAAAATAAAGTCGATCAACTCCCACGATTGGGAAGTACCCTAGGTCACAAACCCTGCAGGTTTCATTATGGAGAGTGGTTACCAGCCAATGTGGACATACTACAACTATGATGGATCTTAAAAGGGAAACAAGAAATATTTAAGATAAAGAATCCAAGTAAAGATAGAATTCCAAAGATATCTTCAAGAAAACTTCAAAGATAATTGAGAGATCAATTCGGAATGGAATATTTCACATCACGTTGGGTTTTTTTTAGATCAATGGTCTGAAATTTAATCAATAATTAATTTTTATCACAATGATTTCAAAGTCCTACATGATGCATACTGGGCTAAAAGAAAAATAAGATGAAATAAAATATAAATTAATTAAGGATAATATTGTTAAATTGTCATTAATGAGTCAAGATACCAGTTCTGCAATTCAGTACTAAGCCGAATCTCATTTCTCTACGTACTATTTCACAAAAGTAGAACCATCATCCCCATCGATTAACAATCTAACGGCCTATCCGTGCGATTAAGAATCTTATGGAATTATCACTGTTTTTGTTGAAGGAAAACTCAAGTCTCAATTTCATCAAAATCACAAGATCCTTGATATACTATAATAAGTATTTAATATATAGTAATGTTAATGCAAATCAATTACATAAGAGAGTACATGGATAGAGATAACCGTCTTTTTAGTCATGGCTGGGACTTATGAAATCCTACAGTGGGACCTTAGTGAAATTTTCAACTTCATTTTCTTTTTCTTGAATTTGTCTGCACTCAGAATTTCATCAGTAACTTCATGCCAAGGAATAAATATGAACAAATAGCAGATAATATGTAGTTTCGGAGAATAGCAGAAAAAACCTAAAAGGCGTCGCTATGAGTCGATGTCATTTAAATGACGTCGCCCCGTCCAGACGCCATTTAACTTACCGAAACAGGCTGCTTTAACTCCAATTTGAACTCTACTTTCCTCCCTCAAACTCCCTCTTCCAACTCAGAAAGGGCTTCCCAACTTCGCAAATCACTCTATATAACCTCTCTCTCTTCAATTCAATTCAACACAACAAGTAATTAAAAGGGAAAACTAGAAAATTCTCTTCAAGATTCAAGGGAAAAGAGGAGAAAGAGGAAGAAATTGAGCAATCAAAGAGAGAATCAATTTTATTCAAAGAAGATGGCTAGCTTTGGTAAGGATTCCTCAAACAAGAGGGCAAGGAAGATGATTAAGAGGCTTTCTGATGTGGAAGGCCATCTAAGTGGGAGAGATTCTAACCTACAAGTAAGTTACTATCTCTATTCTATTCAATTTTTATTCTTTTCTTTATTCCTTTACATGAATTCTCCATACTCTCAATTCTTCAACGAGTAAGATAGAACTATTTCAAATTATTTTCTTTATCTAGAGATATCCTTTCTTCCACAGTTCAAGATGATTCTCTTTACTTCTATGGATCTAAAAGCTTGTGAACAAGATTAATCTCTCCATGCAATCTTACATATCCAAGTGGCATATTCAATGATTGATTATTCATGTCAAACATTATAAGAGCACATGCATGGATTGGGCTTCAATGGGCGCTTTAATCGAGTTGTGGTACCCTCAAACTCATATTTTTCTCTTTTCCACATTCGAAGTCCCCATCCTCTTAGAAGAAGCTAAACTCCTATTGGGTCTTCCTAAGCTTAAGGTTAACAATAATGAACCTGATTTGAATGATATGATGTTCATAAGGAAAAAGATCACGGGTCAACAATTGTTGGAAAAGATCATAAAGAATCCAAAAGAAATTCAGAACTGTCTTACTCAGAAAAGAATCAATCTTGCAAAGTTAGCTGAATGGACCTTAAAAAGAATAGAAAATCTCAAGGATGAAGAGACAGAGAACGTGATAAAGACATTCACAACCTGCTTAGCTGGAGTTCTACTATTCCCTATCCAAGACAATGTTCTAGAAAATGATCAAATCAGCGCAATCAGTGGGATTTTTGAAGGGAAGCAGATCAGTACAACAGTTCTAGCCTATTTCTACAGTGGGTTTTCTGCAACTTTTACGAGTCAGCCTCCTTACAGCAGTATGCTACTTTTAGCTCTATGGGTAAAGTTCCACTTCAAGTTCAACCATAATAAAGAACAAGTTTCAAGTATATCCCAAATGTATCAACGTAGTCCTATCTTTCGAATTGCCCACATTGTGAAGTTCAATGACAATATGACCAATCGAGTGCCTAACCTCAAGACTCGAACTGACTAGCGTGCTTATTTCAAGACTATGCCCAGAACTAGATTCAAATCCACGCCACTTGCTCTAATGGAAAAGGCGGTTCGAGTACGCCGTGGTGTAAGCACAGAACTCCGACTAATCAGTGCGACTGAGTTCGTTCTCTATAATCCACATTGTTGTCATCTTCAACTTGGTATGCCGCACTACGAATTTTCATAAATATCTTCTCTTTCCCCAATCAAGAAGCGGGCATTGGGAACTGACGAAGATTTTGAGGCAACAAAACTTATTGCT